>JAVJIF010005833.1:0-273100 GCA_038442645.1 Agave tequilana | reverse complement strand
AAACTAAGCTCAAGAGAATTTAACGGTAAAGTGCTGAGCGCTAAGCTCGCTTACCAGGCGAAGCGAGTAAAATTGAAAGTTAAGCCCGGTAAAATTGAAAGTTTAAGCCCGAAGGCTGAAGTAAAGCCGGAACGCTGAGCCTGAAGGTTGGAGAAATGCCCGGAGGTAATGAACACTTGGGTCAACCAATCACACAGTAATCCAGTTTATAAAAAGTACAGTTTTTGTATGATGCAAATAAAAGTACTCGCTTAGGATTTATGGAATATAGTAGAACTCTGAAGGAGTTAATGCGCGAAGCGCGAGGAGGAGAGAGAGAAATGAAGTGAGAGGGGGGAGAGAGAGAAGAAGGGGTGCACGACCTTGGGGATGGCCAAGAAGGATGGTGGTTGGCTAGGAGGTGGAGGGTGGTGATGATAGCGTGTTGGTAGTGGTGGATGGCCAGAAAGGGAGAAGATGGTAGAGGTGTGGGTGGCCGGCTAGGGCGGAGGGGGGAGGGGGAGAGGAGAGAGAGGGTGGTTGAGGTGATGAGGTGGTTGGAGGCAGAGATGATAGTGGTTAGAGTGGTGATTGGAGTAGTGATGATGGAGTGAAAGTGTTGTTTGGTGGAGATGGAGGAGGTGATGGTGGAGCTTGGTCGGGGGATTGAGGTGGCTAGTGGTGGCGGCTTGGGTGGTCGGGTGGAGGAGGAGGCTAGTGGAGGGTGGTCGGCTATGAAGAGAGAAAGGGAGAGAAGAGAGAGGATGAGAGAGAGTGTGTGAAAGAGAGTAATAGGGAAGGAAGAGAGATTACATTAGAGAGAGGGAGAATTGTATAGAAGAAAGAAGAAGAAAAAAACAAAAGACAAAGAAAAGGGAAGAAAGGGGAAGGAAATAGAAAAAGAAAAGCAAAGGAAAGGAAAAGAAAGGAAAAAGAAAAGAAAACGAAAAAGAAAAAGGATAGGAAAAAAGAGAAGAAGAAAGGAAAAGGAAAATAAAGAAAAGGAAGAAAAGAAAGGAAAAAGAAAAGAGAGAAGAAAAATCACTCACTCGAGAATTACTAAAATTTGAAAAAATAGCAAAAAATCGAGATATGTGACTCGTTACGTATTCGGGATCAAGGTGTTATAATCTACTCATCTTACAAAATTTTTGTCCTTAAAATTTCAATAAAGATGTGATGAACACGGAAAATTAGGGTTAACAATAACAAAACAAGGTGAAAATGATGTGAAAATTACCAGCTCATGTTACGAAAAGTTGGGGATAACATTTACGAATGACATCTTTCCATTCTCAAGTTGCTTCTCTAGGGTTATGCCTGTTCCAAGATACCAGTTCCAACGGAATAGCCTTATTCTTAAGACTCCTAACATTTCCATCCATATGGCCGTCAGCACTCGGTATATGACAATCCGGCTGTAACTCTAATTCTGTATAGTCTAACACGTGGCTCTTATCTTTGACATATTTCCTTAGATAAGACACGCGAAATACATTGTATATTCTTTTAGTGATGGTGGTAAAGCTAATCTGTTGGTCACTTCTCCTACTCGTTCCAGAATCTCCAACCTATATACTTTGGACTCAACTTCCCGCATACACTGAATCTGATCACTCTCTTGATTGGAGATATTTTCAAGAACGTATGCTCCCTTGCTCTGAATTCTAACGATCTTCTGGTCATGTCTGCCCAACTTTTCTGCCGGCTCTGTGATGCCTGGAGGTGTTCTTAAATAATTCTGACCTTGTCCACCATTTGAGCTATAACGTCCAGTCCCAAATGTCTTCTTTTGCCAACTTCATCCCAATACATTGGTGATATGCACTTCCTTCCGTACAAACCTTCAAACGGTGCCATCTTGATATTGGCCTGGTAATTGTTATTGTAGTTAGATGATATTCTTATGGCCCTTTGAAATCTATCATACAGGATCTCAATATGTCTTCTAGGATCTGTATCATCCGTTCGGATTGTCCGTCTGTCTCTGGATGGTAAGACATGCTGAATTTCAAATAGGTTCTCAAACTTTTCTGGAGGCTTTCCTATATTGTGATTTGAATCTTGTATCTCTGTCCAACATGATGCTGACTGAAACTCTGTGTGGTTGGACTATCTCCTTCATATACTTATCTCCCAGTTGTTTCGTAGACTGCCCTACTTTGAATGGTATGCAGTGTGCTGACTTTGTGAGACGGTTAATAACCATCCATACTGCATTGTTTCCTTTCGGATTGTGGGGTAGCTATAAGGAAGTCCATTGTGATATATTCCACTTCCATTCTGGTATTGGTAAGGGTTGAAGGGGTCTGGCTGATCTCTGGTATTCGGCCTTCACTTGCTGATATACCAGACACTTCGCCACATACTGTGTGATTTCTCTCTGCATCACATTCTACCAGAAATGTTGTTTCAAATCCCCATACAACTTAGTTCCTCCTGGTGTATAGAATAAGTTGAACTGTGGGCTTCGACTAAAACTTTCTATCGAATCATCCCCTGAGGTACACAAATCCCGAAGTGGAGCACACCATCTATATGTATGCGGACATCTGACCTTTGTCCAGCTTCCACTTGTCCTCTAAATTTTTGTAGTCTGAGATCTTCTTTTGTGCTTTTCTATTTTCTTTTATTAATGTTGGTTAGATTTGAAATGTCATCAATTTATTCTGATACACTCGCCCTTCATACTAGCATCAAGTCCAATCATACCATCTCTTTGAGTAGCTCCTTTTACTAAGTGAGTTGGACTATTAAGTTGGCTTTAGATTTCCTTCTCAGGGTATCGAGTACCACATTAATCTTACCGGGATGGTACTATAAATTTATGTCATAATCTGCCATCAACTCGAGCCATATTTCTGTCTCATGTTCAACTCCTTCTGGGTGAAAACATACTTCAAGTTCTTATGACCAATATAATCAGCACTTTGTCCCTACTAAGTAATGCCTCTAAATTATCAAGGCAAAGATCACTGCTACCAGTTTTAGATTATGCGTTGGATAATTTCTCTCATGTGGCTTCAACTTCCTAGATGCATAGGCTATTATGTGTCCAGCCTGCATCAACACACACCCTAAGTCTTCCCCAGATGCGCCATTGTAGATAACCATAACTCATATCCCTGAGTATGTCTTCAAGTCCAGAGTTGTGATCAATTTGTTCTTCAACTTCTCAAATGTCGATGCACACGCCTCAATTCACATATACTTTTTCTCCTTCCGACGAGCTTGGTCAGCAGGGCACAATCTTAGAGAAGTCTTGTACAAATCTTCGGTAGTACCCAGCTAGTCTAATGAAACTCTTGATTTCTGTTACTGACTTCAGAGCTGGGTTGTCTTTCACTACTTGAATTTTACGGGGTCCACTGAGATTCCTTCCTTAGAAACAATGTGGCCCAAGAGTGCTATACTTTTCAGTCAGAACTCACACTTATTTAGTTTAACATGGAGCTGCTCCTGTTGGAGTGTCTACAATATGGTTCTCAGATGTTCTATATGTTCTTTATCATTCTTGGAGCAGATCAAAATGTTGTCAATGAAAATCACCAAAAATTAGTCTTAATATTGTGAAAAGACGCGGTTCATCAAATCCATAAACACTGCTGGAGCATCGGTCACTCCAAAAGGCATAAACAGGAACTCGTAATGACCATAATGAGTCCTAAATGCCTTCTTATGGATATCTTCCTTCTTCACCTTCAATTGCTGGTATCCTGACTGTAGATCCAACTTTGAAAATACTTGGGATCCGTGAAGTTGATCAAAGAGATCATTAATTCTCGGTAAAGGGTACTTGTTCTTAATGGTGACTTTATTCAACTCTCTTTAGTCGATACATAATCTCTTGCCACCATCTTTCTTATTCGCTAGTAACACCAGTGCTCCCTAAGCTAAAGTATTAGGCCTAATCCAACTCTTGTCTGAATAATCCTACAATTGCTCTTTTAATATTGTCAACTCATTAGGTGCTATTCAGTGTTGTGCTCTAGAGATGGGGGTTGTTCCTGGAACAATATCAATGAAAAATTTCACAACTCTATTAGGCGAAAGTCCTGATATCCCCTCAAATACATCCGAAAACTCATCCCACACTAGCATTCCCTTCTTCTAAACTTCTACAGTGGCACAATCTAGTTGATTCTTTCCCCCAGTAAATTTTGCTCTCCAATTAAATGAAACTCCGGTTGGTGCGGAATTCTGAAAATTATTTTCTTGTCCCGACAATCGATCACTACATTGTATCTGCTGAGTTAAGTCATGTCTAGAAACACATCATACCCTCTAGTGTCTAGTATGAACAAGTCTGCTTCCAACTTCATATCACACAACTCTATGGTATAAGCTTTGCTAATTTTATTAGTAGTAACTACTCTCATTCTCCTACTAATTTTTCTTTGATCATCTATACATACAAGGGGTATAGAATGCAAAGCAGTAAATCTATTTGATATGAACAATGTGATGCATCGAAGTCAAAGAATAATAAAATGAGAATCGAGTGTATCAATATCTTACCTACCACTACTTTTCCTGATGCTTCAGATTCTTCAGCGGTTATATTATGGGCTTGATTTTTCACACGACCTGATCTAGTCCTTGCTCCTTACTGGGCCTGATTGCATGCCTGTTGCTGGAAAGGAAGTGGAATTCCTCTGCCAGCGGGTCCAATGTTCTTTCTTACCGGTGGTACTGGGAGCGTTGGTAGAATTGAAGTGGCATTCCATGTTCTTGAGCGGACAATTACCTATCGAGTGATTGCCGGATCCACATGCCAAACATAGCCCGTTCGCCCTTCGAACATTACGTCGTATATGTCTAGGCTTCTAGCAATACCCGCATACTTCCTATTGAGAAGGAAGTCGGAATGGTCTCTTGGCCTGTGGGCACTGATAAATTTGATTGTATTTCCTTTGTCCACTTGTTGGAATGATCGCTTTACTGCCTTGTTCTGTATCTATCTCTTGTCTTTTTCCTCGAGTCCCCATTCTATGTCATGGTCCATGTTGAGGACTTGGGAGCATATCTTCAGCTGCTGCTATTAACTTTTCACCATGCCTTGGAGTACCCTGATCATGTTGGTATTCTCTCTACTAGGACCAACATGAGAAGAGTCGGGACCATTACGATTTTTTCATCTTTTCATATCTAAGTTGGTGCAACGGATAAAAAAAACTAGAAGGTGAAAAGAAAAACTAGAAGATGAAAAGATGAACAGTTTTAGGATTCAATGGAAGGATTATCAGGAAGGAATAGATAATTTTGTACTTATGGTTGGATTGTATAACCATGACTTATGCACTAGTTGCAAATTAATCTTTCATTAATCTGCAGACTGGGTGTACTGAAAATGTGAAGCCTAGATTTTGATACCATCCTGTCCTGTAATGCCCCGCCTCGATGGATAACGGGGACGCTGCTATAACGTACATACATAGGTAAAATACCCTCTCATATGAAGCTAAGCATAAGTAAAAGTAAGAATCAGAGTACAAAAGTACATGGTAATATACATTTCAACAAAAGAGTACAAGTACAAACAGTTATTTTAGAGTGTGATCCAATATTACATGTACATCACAAAAAGCTCAAAATTTGGATTACAAGTATGAACAGTACAAAAGATACTCACGAGTTACAAAAGGGAATTTCGCGAGCTGGTTAAAAAGGAACAGGAAGGGAAGGAGTTATGGTTGATCTGCTTACTCCTCGAGGAAAGCCTAGTCTTTCACGGATGGGTCTACTTTGATCCGAACCTCAAAATCTGGACATGTAGGTCCCAGGTTATCAGAAAGTAATCCAATGAGTATGTAAAATGAATCCAAGTGGCATGCACAGGAAAACACACGTATACCAAAAAATATGTCATGTACTTAGTCTTGCAAGTACAAACCAGTTATCATAAAACAAATAAAATAGCATCTGGGTAAAATAAGAAATGAAATCAGATTATTATTATTACTCATCTGACTCATAAGTTTTGCATATGTCCTAGCGTCCCAGCACATATGCATCCACTTGTGAGTAAGATAAGGTTGGTTATTAGAAACTGATGGGGGATCAACGAACTATGTTTATAATGGACCTTGTGCATACCCTAGACAACAACCCAGGATGTTTCAGTATTGAGCTAGAACTACCGCTAAGCAAACAAGAATAATATATTACCATTGTAAACTTGAATACATATTGATATCCATTAGTTTTCCCCATTTCGGTGTAATTTGTTTGATTATTACAATTTTATGTCTATGATAATAGATTTACAAGGATTAACGTGAATATAATAATAGAAGGAATATACAGGATTCAGAACTATATGATTCTCTCGTGTATAACATGATAATAGTGTCAAGTTCCTGTAAAGGTGATAATCATGTGTTAGGTGATTAACCGTCATGTAACATGTTACAGGAAATAGTACAAATAGATATTTTAAACTGTTCACAACCATATAATAATAATAATAATTAATTATTAGATAGCTAGGTGGAGCTAAGCGAAGCTGGAGCGAAGGTAGCGTACAGTACTAGACACTAACATGCTCGGAGAGGCTAAACACTCACGGCGAGGCTAGCGTGTGAACGCTTACTACCGTGGCGAAGTCACGCTCACGCGAAGCTAGATGCACATGGCGAAGTAAGTGTATGAATGCCTTGCTAACACATGCGGCGAAGGTACACTCGGGCAAATATAGTAATAAAAAACTAAGTACTAAGCTCACTTGCAAAGCAAAGTGTGTAAAACTCAAAGATTAAGCCCGAAGGCTGAAGTACATCCCGAAGGCTAATCACCACTAGGGTCGACCAATCATACAATAATCTAGTTATAAAAAAGTACAGTTCTCACATGAAGCAAATAAAAGTATCCGCCTAGGGTTTGTGGAATATGGTGAACTTCGAAGGAGTAAATGTGCGAAGCGCGAGGAGGAGAGAGAGAAATGAGTGAGAGAGAGAGAGAGAGAGAGAAGGTAGGGGTGCATGGCCTTGGGGGCGCGCCAAGGAGGAGGGGCGCAACTAGGAGGTGGAAGGTTTGTGGTGATGGGGTGTTGGTAGTGGTGTATGACCGGATGAGGAGGAAATGACGGAGGTGTGGGTGGTCGGCTAGGGAAGAGGGGGAGAGGAGAGAGAGGTGGCAGAGGTGGCGGAGGTGATGGAGGTGGTGCAGATGGTGGTGGTTGGAGGTGGAGATGATGGTAATTGGAGTGGTCAGGAGTGGTAATGATGGAGGTGAAGGTGGTGTTGGGTGGAGATGGAGGAGGTGATAGTGAAGATTGGTCGGGGCTTGAGGCGACTGGCAGCGGTGTCTTGGGTGGCCGGGTGGAGAAGGAGAGGGTGGTGGTATTGGTGGTGGAGGGTGGTCAGCTATAGAGAGAGGATAGGAGAGATAAAGAGGGGGAGAGAGATGAGAAGGAGAGAGAGTGTGTGAAAGAGAGTAATGAAGAGAGAGAGAAAGTTATATTAGAGAGAGAGGAGGGAGAATTATGTAGAAAAAAGAAGCAGAAAAAAGAAGAAAGAAGAAGAAAGTTGAAGAAAGGAGAAGGAAAAAAAGAAAAAGAAAAGAAAAGATAAAGGAAAAAGGAAAAGGAAAAAGAATAAGGAAAAAGAAAAAGAAGAAAGGAAAAGAAAAAGAAAGAAAAGGAAGAAAATAAAGGAAAATAAAAGAGAGAACAAAAATCGCTAGCCTGAGAATTACTAAAATTTGAAAAAAATAGTGAAAAATTGGGATACGTGACTGGTTACGTATTCTGAGATCGTGGTGTTACAATATACCCACATTACAAAAATTTAATCCTTAAAATTTTGATAAAGATGTGACCAACATGGAAAGGATTAGGGTTGACAATAATAAGACAAGATGAAGATGATGTCTCATGTTACAAAAAGTTTGGGATAAAATCCATAGATAACATCTTCCGTTCCAAGTTGCTTCTCCGGGGGCATGCTTGTTCCAATATACCAATATCAATGGAATATCATTATTTTTAAGAGTCTTAACACTTCTATACAACATGGCAGTCGGCTGCTCGGTATACGATAAATCCGGCTGTAACTCCAATTCTAAATAGTCCAACATGTGACTCTCATCTCTGATATATTTCCTTAGCTGAGACACGTGAAACACATTGTGAATTCTCGAATTGGGAAAAGCCACAGGGAGGAGGGAGAGAATTAACTATATTCCAAGGATACAACGAATTTTGTGGAATATTATTATGTATATAACTTCTCAGATGCTATCCCTTTTCTCGATGGACATCCAGATGCATAAATACCCTGTGGTGTTGTAGTCGACAGCGCGGATATTTCGGATCTCTATAACCGTGTTTTGCATGTTGCTATTTTCTCATAACTGCTTTGATAACAACGCCTGATTGTTGTGATTGATAATCGGAGATCTCTACCACTATCCATCCATAACTACTCCCACTGGAATAGCGGTGCTGAAATATTTAGAACATGAGGATAATCTGATAGCGTAACTGACTCCGTGAATTAGGGAATCCTGCCGCTGATATCCAGTGTGGAGGAGGAGTCTTCGCGAAGGGCCTTTGCTGTGGCGGTCAGGCCCTCCGACTAGTGGAATGGTCCGCCCGAGTTGAATATCCAGGTGAATGATCCTACATAGATATAGTCGGAGAGGGACATGATAGTTGCAGATATTAGAAAGGGACCTTGGGTCGAGTGTGGTCTCGAGAGGGACCTGACAGTTGCGGATATCGGAGAGGGATCTCGGGTCAAGTGTGGACTTAGAGAGGAACCTGATAGTTACGGATGTTTGAGAAGGACCTCGAGTCGAGTGTGATTTGGGGTAAAGCCCGAGGCTTTCTCCTTGAACACACAATGGTCCAGCTAGTATGTCGAGTTTGTTGTTCACTTTAGATGCTTCTGATGCCGGTGGGACACATGTCGCGATCTTGATGAGGGTCAAAATCTGATCACTACAGATGCCCCTAGCTCTTTTGATTACCGGAGTCGTGAGAGGGGAATGGGAAGAGCGAAGTTGATAGGAGCTTTAAAGTACTTCTGAGCTTTTCTGAAAGTTTATACAAGTGAGGATCTTGTTTATTATTACGAATCTCTGGAATTATGCCCGGAGGCCACACGGCTGGATGACAGCTATCATGTCAATTAATTAGATTGGGACAAAATCTATGAAGATGTTTGTTCGAATCCTGACATCATTATAACTGATATCATATGGCAGAGGCGATTGATATTCTACAGATTCATTCACAGAGAATCTTGGGATGTATATTAGCTTTTTCGAAGATTGGAGATTTGAATTGGGAACGTTTCGACTCCTCCTCCATCTATAAATAGGATAAAACCCTATAGTTGAAATATGCCCATCTTCCAAAGACCTTATTTTCAATTTTCTTGTCCTGGTGGGTTGCAATGTCTTTCTTCTTCTTCATTCGGTGGAGGAAAGAGAGGGGGAGGATGAGGATGGTGATAATAAATGTCAGGCTCCTGCTACTTGAGAGTCTGATAGGCGTAACTTGTGGCTCGGACATCTTCGTGAGAGTTCTCAGCATCATCCTAAGAAAAATTGGTAGGAAGTTGGCAGAGTTGCCTGGTGGATGCTGTCGTGGACATTTGCTCTCGCGAGGTGTCCTTTGAGGAAACCCTGGGCGTGGATGAATTAGAGCCAGGTCACCTGTATTTCTTTTCAATAATTTTCACACAGGAATGTAACACAATCTTGTATTATTCATGTTTGATGTAATCAAGTAATGTAATCAGAATGAAATATTTGGAATAAATATTTATATTTGAAATGAAAATTTTTATATAAATCTTGCCTAATTTTTTTACCATATGTTTTTGTTTAAAATTGACTGTGTCTCCTTGGAGTGTTTGTCTTTGACTCCGAAACATTTGACTTGGTGCATGGATAATTTGATATGTTTGTTGTGTCCTCAAGTGGGAGCGGTCCCATCAGTAGTACCTCTAATTTTATACTCTGAGTGGAGGATCCCAGCTGCGAAGTTGGGCCTTCGAGAGGGTCAAATTCCTGCTACAGAGTCGGGATCACATATGCTTTCGAGTGGGAAAAATTCCATCAAAAGAGTCACGAAGCCAGAACTCTGAGGGGAAATCCCTGCGACAGAGCCTAATGGGGAAATTTTACATCGGAGTAACATGGGATGTATGTAGGCGGACCTTGGTCGCTGCCTTTGATTAAGGAAAATCTTATCATGGGATGTACAAATCAGGGGTTGGTAGTGGTAGAAAGATGCACAAACAAACATGCATGTAACATGCTTTAACATGGTGTTAGATGCATAAATAATAAGGGGTAAATCAGATTGTATTTACACGACTTCTACCGCTATGAAACTAGTATGTCGAGAGGATAATCCAAATAAGGAAATCCTCATAAATATATTTTGTGTCCCACGAAGCCATTGACCGTGTATGCATAATCCGACTTGCCCCAAGTGAACATTTAAATTTCAAGTATGCATAACGCTGAATTAAGGTGTCACCTGATGTCTCCTTTCTCTAGAGAATGTTTGGCCCATAGCTACTCGAGACTAGTACGTCAAGGGGATATTCAAACAAGAAAATCTCCATATATATATATATTATATATATATATATCTATATATATATATATATATATATATATATATATATATATATATATATATATATATATATATCAGATGTCACAAGTAGCCATGGTCTCAGAAGATTTGCAAAAAAGAGTTCAAAGCGGGGATGTCACGCAAAGACAGATTGGATGCGTTTACTCCAAGTTGGGCCCTAAATAAATTGGAATGATCTCCGAGTATGAGTAAACTCAGCAGTAGAGTTGACCTCAGTGTGAACAAAATCCCACAATGGCGCTGTCTCCTAAGTTGGAGAAATCCTATCATCGGAATATGGATGGCTGCTCCTGAGCAGGGTGGTATCCCCTGCATTGGAATATGGATAGAAGGACCCTGGCAGAGGAAAACTATCCGGAGTTCATCTGCCCATAGGTTCTGACGAGGGGAGCCTGTAGGCTAGTCCTTGTGCTTTTAGTGGAGAAAATCTTATCAGCGGAATATCAAAGCGGGTTTTGGAGGGTAAAATCCCTCGAGTGGGGGACTCCGAGTGGAAAAATTTCACAACAGAGGGTCTCGACTCTCATAGGATAGCCGAGAGAGTGCCTATTCTGCTTTGACACTTCCGAGTAGGAAAAACCCATCAATAAAGTGTACAGACACAGTCCTCCGAGTGGGAAAAATCCTATCAATAGAGAACTGACTCCGAGTGGGGGAAATCCCATCAACGAAGATTGCTTGGCCGCCTCCTAGTGGAGGAAATCCTGTCATCAGGCCGTGTGGATTGGATGGCTGGCACTGGTTGGATGGACTATATTGGTTGGACGTATTGTATTAGTTGGATGTATAACATTCGTTGGACGTATCATGCCGATTGGATGTACTGCATTGGTAGGATGTATTGCAATAGTTATAAGCATAAAACAATATTGTATACATAATCAGAAATGAAACACATTGAATTGGAGTTGAAAGAAAATACGCCCCATTTGTCTGGAGTTGTGTGGTCAGTCGATTGTCTTGTACTGGGTGATCAAATGTTGCAGCTGGAAAGACTGTGGGTGCGGTTGATCGTCGAGGAAGCCGTGCCTCCAGTGATTCTGATGGACTTTTTTTGGATGTTTCGCTCTTGAGGTTCACTTCCTTAGGGTTATAGTTGATCTGATAGAGGCTTTTTGAAAGACTTTTTGGGTTTTTTGTTGGGGGGGGAAGATTTTGAGTGTAAGAACTCAGATCTCAATAAAAGTACTAATTTGTGGTGGAGATTTTCTAACACGATTGATCAGACCGTCAATCTCACACCACAAGCGAGACGTATTTTGGTTATTAGATGATAATTGAATATTTCAAGATAGCTAATAGGCAGAGACATAAGATTCTTACGTGAAATCTAAATTGGGAAAAATCATAGGGAGGAGGAAGAAAATTCACTATAGTCTTAAGATTATAATGAATTTTGCAGAATATTATTGTGTTTACAACTTCTCGGATTTGATCCCTTTTCTCGATGGAAATCCAGCTGCATAATTACGCTGTGCGTTGTAATCAATGACGCGGATATTTCGGATCTTCATAACCGCATGATATAAACGTTGCGATTTTCTCATAGCTGCTCAGGTAACAGCGCCTAATTGTTGGGATTGATAAGCTGAGATATCCGCCACTATCCATAACTGCCCCATTGAAATAATGGTGCTGAAATATTTAGAACGTGGGGATAATCTGACAGCGTAACTGACTCTATGAATCAAAGAATCCTGCCGCTGGGCTATATCCAGCATGAAGGCGAGAGTCTTCGCGGAGGGTCTTTGCTGTGAGGGCCGAGGCCTCTAACTAGTGGAATGGTTCCGCCCGAGTAGAATATTTGGGTGGGTGGTCTTGGATAGATGTAGTCGGAGAGGGACCTGGTAGTTGCATATGTCAGAGAGGGATTTCGGGTCGAGTGTGTACTCGGAGGAAGACCTGGCAGTTGCAGATATCGGAGAGGGACCTCAGGTTGACTTGACAGTTGCGAATGTCGGAGAGGGACCTCTAGTTGAGTGTGAACTCGGAGAGGGACCTGATAGTTGCGGATGTCAGAGAGGGACCTCAGGTCGAGTGTGGACTCGAGGCAAAGCCCGAGGCTTTCTCCTTGAACCCGCAATGGTCCAACAAGTATGTCGAGTTTGTTCCTCGCTTGAGATGCTTCTGATTCGGTGGGACATGTATCGCGATCTTGACAATGGTGGTCAAATTCTGACCACTACACTTTTGAAGTTTTGTGCATTGATAGCATCTTCAATATATGTGTCATTTTTACCCAAAATCTTTTGTTTCATTTCACTGCAAATTGCAAAAATAAGATTTAGCAAGGGCATATGCTGGATTTGCCAAAAAAAACATTCATGTAACAATGAATAGGGGAAAAGCTTTGAAATTTTTGTTTGAAAAAAGAAGGAAAAATGGTTTTTTTTCCCATATCGGCACCTAAAATCTTTACTAATTTCGTATTTACATCCCAAATCTTCATATTTTTATTTTGACCCCTCAAATCTTTTAAGTTAGGAATAAAAATCCCTTTAAGTTACTTGTGTAGTTTATATGTGAATTGATTTCTAGAATATTCTTTTTTTAGATTTATATATATATAATATTATTGCAACTGACCAAATTACTCTGATCTCTTTTTCTCTTTATTTCCTCTCATTAAACTCATTATCACAAACCCGTTTCTCACTAAACCAATCCCAATGGCTATTTTCTCTCTTCAACTCCGATGGATCACCTTGATCCCAACTTGAGTTTCTCCTCTCTCTCAAAATGAAAATCACAGCACAATTTCGATAAAATTCTTCAACATTGAAGGCGGCTAGGGGTCTCTGAAGATGAAAAAGGAGTCAAAGTGAGGCAGTGAGAGAGAGGGGGAGAGAGGAAAGTAAGATTTGATAAGGGAATACTACTTTTGTTAAATGTAAAAATATATTTTGACTATACCACTAATGTTAGAAATAAACAACAACTAATGAAGTTTTTTTGGTCCCACTTAAAAGATTTGGGGTCGAAATAGAAGTATAAATTTTGGGATGTAATAAGGAATTATCAAAGATTTCAGTTGTTGATAGGAAAAACCCTAAAAAAAGATGTTTTTGCTGCTTGAAAACAATAAATTACTTTAAAAAGATGCTTTTATAAGAGTCTGGATTATTGTGTGTATATACATTTTTTCAAAATAATTTAATAAATCAGAAGTCACATTGTGTTATTTCAATATAAATATCTAAATAGTAACTAATAAAATTCATACTTTACAGTATGATGGATTTCCTTTCAGTGCACATCATATTTTTTTTTTTAAACATTAAATCATAACTAGAGACTCCTACAACTCACTCCCATCTTTTTACCGATAAGTCATGCTTTATTTGTCAGTGCAATCATATTAAACATGCATATCTGCATCCTTTTATAACAAATGTACACTATATTTAATACAATTTTAAAGAGTTAGACTTAGTTACTTCCGAAAAGATTTGAGCATGAATCTTTCTTATTCAATTTAATATTACGACATTTAATACAAGAGCTGCTCTATTGAAATTGATCAACATTATTTAAAGTAATTAAAAATTAAAAATTAAGTGTTTTTATAGTTTTCTAGTCCATGCATTAAGTGAGCACAAAATGAACAGTTGTAAAATAACATATTACTTAGATCTATGATTTTAGACATACAGAATCTCGATCCGACCATTTGAACATAATCTAAACATTTAAAACCCTCACAACTTCAAATATTATGCATTGTTAAATTAACCAACTAACTATTTCGATCGTTTATTTTGCGTCTAATTGACGGATAAGTAAAAAGTATTCAAATTACTTGAATTTTTGTTTTTAAACATTTTTAACAATATACATCAACTCCAATAGAATGGATCTTCAATTTGAATAGTCTAATATTGAATTTGAATGAAAAATATTCATCTCTATAGCTTTCTCTGAAGAAGTCTCTCTATATACTGACTAATATCAATATTTATACCCATATCATATCGATGTATCTGTATTATATCGATCAATATGCCCGCCCGTATCTGATCCCTTTAATTCCAGAGTCTATTGTAAAAGACTGGGCCACATGGGCCAGTTAAACTAATGGCCCCGCTTCATCGGGCTGCTTTCGTTGAAGGCCACCGCTTAGCGAGCGTTATTTTCCCCCTATTGGATTGGAAAACGGGTTGGACAGTTATTTCGGGTCCGCTAATGATTAACTCAAAGCATTCTCTCTCCTCCAGCCATCGATTTTGATCGCTGGGAGTTGGGATTTCTTTCCATCTTCCCCCAATTCTTTGAAACCCTAAACTGAACCCCTCAATCAATCCCCATCCAGCGACACCGAGCAGGCTGACGACTGCGACACACCGCCGAGGAATCGGGATACTGAAACTCTTCCAGGCGAGAGGTATTTTTTTTGAATTTTAGAAGTTTTTCCTGAAATTTTACAAGGACGCTATGATTTATGGAGATTCGATACTTGAAGAAGCCTTCTTATTCTGCAATTTGAATATGATCTCTGTCCAATTGATCGAGCAGTGGAAGCAGATTGATTTAGTAGTTGCAATTAAGTGTGAAAAATCCATCAATTTATACCGACATTTGATTGTTTCTCCCACGTAATTAGAACCACGAGGAACAGTAAAGGAAGCAAGTATTCTGGAGGAAGAAAATACGCAGAATTAGAGAAGAAAGAAGCCAACAATTATACTATGAGGAGAACTTTTTTAAAGATTAGGTACAGGAAGTGGACAACTGAGTTATAAGAATAAATTAAGGAGGCGCAATAGCTTTTTTTTAATATCTGTTTTGTAAAGCCAAAGTTTGAACTGTGTTTTGCTCCTCCCAATTGGAATAAATCTTCAGCTTCTCTTTGTTATTAGCTGGTATTTTCTGGATTTAGGTTTATCTTTCTATAACTTGTTTTTGGTTTTTTTAAGTTGACTTTTTTGATTCATGAATTCATTCTTGGTTCAAACCCTGACAAACCTATACATGTATAGATGCATGGATGTAATGAGTGCTGGAGAATACATATTTGGGCCTTTGGCTTTATATTATGTTTAGTTTATTTAGTCCCTTTAGCACACATCTATGATCTATTCCTTTTCTTTTTCCCGTGTGAGACTTTGTTTGGGAGAGATTTGGATGGGTAGTCCTTAGATGTAATATTTTATGTGATTAAACAACATAACTAGTAAGTTAGGCTCCCTAACCTCCCGATCTTATAGGATATTGGAAGTCATTCTCTTCTCCATATATTCTTAACCAAGGATTACAAGGAGGATTATAATTTATAAGGTTGACAGTGTTGTTTAATTTGGTCCATCCTTCCATGGAGCCTTATGGAATGTCTACATAAACAAGTCGAACAACAATTTAATTAAAGATAAAGAAATAATTTAATTAAAGAAAACTTGTCATCAGAAATGAGAATGTTGCGATGGATGAGTGATAAATACTCCAAGGGAGGATAAGAAAAAATATATCCATGAGAAGTTAGAGCTAGAGCACCTATTTGAGGATAAAACAAGGGAGTGCCAACTGAGATGGCTTAGGCAAGTGCAACAGAAGCCAATAAGTGTTTGCAGATACTATGATTGTAATTAGGAAAATTTGTTAGATTACCGATTCAATGATTCTCTCTCTGATTTGTAGAAAAAAAGAGAATCAAAGAACTAAAGGCGGAAAATGAGCTCGTTGAGGCTTTATAGTCGTTAAGCAAGATTATCCATATCGTATGCAGGTTAAGGATTATTTAGATTTCTCTCTATTCTTTATTTTATAATTAAAACATGTTATTTGTGCTGTGTGTGATATATCTTCTATCAAGTTTAGTCACATAGTTAGATTTGCATTTGATGATTTCGTAACAGTTACATGGCCATCTTGAGACTTATCTCAGGTTACATGGGGAACCCAATCATGTGACTTATTTCACACATTCAAGCAGCCGGCCTTTGAAACTTTATGTATCTTCAATGTAAGTGCCTTTGGTCAAGGTATCACAAATTTCGTTATTTACTTATTTAATAAAAGTTGAGGATGTAGAGTCTACTGTACTTCTGATCGGTCTTATATCTGATTGTACATCTCATTACCTATAGTAAATTATATTTCTCTCCATCTAGACCCTTTCCTGATTATGAGAATGTGGGCTTGGTCAAATAGCTTCAACACATGACTGGGAAAAGATAGGTCTATGTGCCAACTATGTTGCATGGACTGTGTCTACTATGTTATGTGGAGTCTTATTATGTGTCTTGTTAGAGGCAAACGAAGGGACAGTAGCTTTTTTAGTTCTATCACTAGGATTAATAGATTTTTAGGTTGCAGCGAGGAGTAAGTTGGTTATCTTAGCTTGTGTCAATGACCTTAGATTATCTATTGGAGAAAGAGTGTGTTTATTTATTTATTTTTTAAGATTTTCCAAAAGGCAAGGGATGGAGAGGAGTTTCTCGTAGAAGTTTAGTTCACTCCTTAGGGAGATCTGAAGTTTCTTTTATCTGATCTATCTATTATATCTATATTCATATCAGGGTCCTAAGGAATAATTTTGGCACCAACTATAGAAAGCTGATGTTGCACTGATGGGTGAGCCTTCCCATGCTCCATGACTTACAAGTATAGCTGTCTATGGGTCTGAATATGATATTCTTCAGGTCTGGATCCAGGTAGCTGTTGAATATGGTAGGTAGATTGCAGATTCCATCAAATACAAGTCTGAATATGGATGTGCACCTCTATGTTTTGCCAGATAATATATCCAGATTCTGATTTAATAATATTTGACATATCCATATTTGCTTAAATATATTTTCAAATTAACTTGTGTAAAATGTGGTACAATGTGACGACGGCAGGATTCTAAACTGCATGTAAATAAACCTTAAGTCAGCCTCCTAACCACTTGGAGTATTCAGCTTGTGCCGAAACATATTTTACAAATTTTTATATCAAAACACAATAATTTTTTTTCCTCCTTTATTTTGTAGGCTTCGATCAAAATTTGAGTTCATATGCGTTTTGTTTATATCCAAATTGTATTATTTTCCTTATTTTGGGGAATATTGTACATATTTATTTTTATTATAGAGCAATATCAATATCAGTCATCATTTTCAACACTTGAAGTCAAACATAATGTGATTGATGATTTTTTTGTATCTTCTTTGTTTGCAACATTACTTACAAATGTGTTAGGATTATGACTAGAATATGTCGTGAAGGTAGATGAAACTTCAGAGATCAAATAACGGACGTGCACAGGAGTTTTGCATAGTATAAGTCGACTTATACTTGGTATAGTCGACTTATGATTAGAATTACTCGACTTATACATTGGGATAGCCGACTGGTCTTGCAAACAGAGACCTCAGATTTTTGATAGATTAGTCGACTTATACTCATGTATAGTCGACTAATAAATATGATTAGTTGACTAATATATTGGTATAGTCGACTAAATCGGGTCTGGCTGTTTTCTTTTTGGATTTGTTTTCCAGTTTTGAGTTGAATTCGAGTTTCTTTTCTTTTAGTCGATGATTGTCCGTATTGATGGAGTTTGTATAGGTCTAGGAGAGTCCTATGGTCTATAAATAATCCCTTGGGGTTGGCCTTAAATGTGTTCAGTGTAACACAATAAAAAAAGAGAGATTCGTGTGAGAAGATTTAGCTATAAGGACTCGCTGTTCTAGGCGGTCATCAAAAGGCTTGTAATCTTCTTAGCGATAGGTGTAAGTATTTCTTATTGTACTCCTCAAAGTTTAATAAAGTTTCTCCCCTTCTTTCGTGGATGTACAAACAATCTGTTGATCAGTGGAACTACGTTAAATTGTGTGTTGGCTTTCTATACTTTGGAATGTCTTCTTTCTTTTTCCTCTTGTTGCTCGTCGATCTTGTGTTGCTTCTGCTGTGCTGCCCCAGCGATTGATCGTGGGGGTCGTCTGTTCACAACCATCGGTATCAGAGCAAGGTCAACGTGAAGATGTCTACAACCAAGTTCGATATTCAGAAGTTCGATGGTGTCGTCAATTTTAGCAGGTGGCATATTAGGATGAATACCATCTTGACCCAGAGCGGATTGAAGAAAGCACTACTGGGGAGGACGAAAAAACCTCAAGACATGAAAGAAGAAACTTGGCAAGAGTTGGATGAGAAAGCCTTGACGTTGTTCAGCTTTTTTGGCAGATGAGTTGTTGGTGAGTTTTCTATGGAGAAAACAATATCCTCATTGCGGGAGCGACTTCAGGGCCACTATTTGAAGAAGTAGTTGGCGAATTGGTTGATTCTGAAGCGATGTTTCTTTCTTCTCCGCATGCATGAAGGTACACCTATCAAGTCTCACATTACAGAATTTTTCTCTATTATCAATGATTTAAATAAGAAAGGTTAAGTTAGAAGATAAGGATCAAGCACTTCTGTTACTGTGTTCTTTACTTTCTTCATATAAGAGCTTTAGGAAAACTATCATTTATGGAGGTAAATCAACTATCAAGGTTAAGGAACATCTGCTCAACAAGGACAAAATTGACTACCAGTTGACGGGTGAGTCTCATCGTGATGTTTTCGGGCAAGTTCACTTTTCAAAAGAGAAGAGTAATAATGAAAGTTTCATGAGTAATCCAAAATACAAAAATTTGGAGTGCAACTGATGTCATAAGAAGGGACATATTAGAGCTGATTGTTGGACTCGCAAGAAGAAACAATCAAATACTAATGTCACTGAACTGACTGGAGGGGATGAAGAAAAGTGACATTTTATTACAGACAGATCGGTCGGTTACAAAGATGGATTATTGACTCTGGATGTTCACAACATATCAGTTTCAATACGAAGATGTTCTCATACACTTCGGTCAAGGGGGAGAGGTCTTCATGGGCAATCCTGCTATGAGCAAGGTGATTGACGAAGGAACAATCCAGTTTTGTTCTCATGATGGATGCATCACTACTCTTCAAGACGTTCGTCATGTTCTCGAATCAAGGTACAATCTCATCTCTCTTTGAACCCTACACGGAGAAAGGCTCAATTTGAGTTCTGAAGGTGATCTTATGGAAGTTTTCAAAGAATCCCATGTGAAGTTTCAAACCGAATGTGTCGGTGATATTTACATGTGAAATTCGGATGTTACAGTTGTGGATTGCAGTTATTCTCGGCTTCAAAATTATAGGTTGTGGAACAATCGGAGACTACAATGGTTTCAAGCTCGGATATTCAGTTTTACTACGAAAGAAGATTGCGATTAGGTGGCGTCGGTGCACAACAATAAAGTTTAGATTGTTACTCCTATGGTGGACAAATTCTTATAAATTCTGCGTGGATCAAGGAGATCTTGGGTGATCAAATTCAGGTTGGGCCTGAACTTGTTCGACCTAATCAAGTTGTGAACCCCTAAGGGGGTTATGGAGAAGAGAGTGCGATGGAGATGAAGTCAAGATTTGTTCAATTGTGCATTGATGTGAGCACATGGAGTGTGGTGGATATTCTCGGACTTGGACGTATTCAAGTTAAGGGAGAGATTGTTAGGATTATGACTGGAATATGTCGTGAAGGTAGACGAAACTTCGGAGATCAAAGAACGAACATGCATAAGGAGTTGTGTACAGTATAAGTTGACTTATACTTGGTATAGTCGAGTTATGATAAGAATTAGTCGACTTATACATTGGTATAGTCGACTGGTAAGGGTTTCAGATTTTTGACAGATTAGTCGACTTATACTTATGTGTAGTCGACTAATAGACATGATTGTTGACTAATACATTAGTATAGTCGACTAAATCAAGTCTGGTTGTTTCCTTTTCTGGATTTGTTTCCAGGTTTGAGTTGGATTCAAGTTTTCTTTCTTCTGAGGCGATTGTTTGTATTGATGGAGTTTGTATAAATCTAGGAGAGTCTTATGGTCTATAAATAAACCCTTGGGTTGGCCTTAAGTGTATTCAATGTAACACAATTAAAAAGAGATTCGTGTGAGAAGCTTTAGCCATAAGGGTTCGCTGTTCAGGTGGCCATCAAAGGGCTTATAATCTTCTTAGCGAGGATTTAAGTGTTTTTTTATGTACTCTCCAAAGTTTAATAAAGTTTTTCCTCCCTTCTTCTGTGGACGTACACACGATCTGTTTGATCGGTAGAACCATGTTAAATTGTGTATTGGCTTTCTATACTTTGGATTATCTTTTTTTTCTCGTTGCTCGTTGATCCTGTGTTGCTTTCGCTGTGCCGCCTCAGCGATTGGTCGTGGGGGCTGCCTGTTCACAACAAGATGTTCTATGGCATGGATGATTATGTTGCAAAGTTGCTATTAGAAAAGACTTAGGCGATACACTGTTTTAAATATCAGCCGAGTCGACTGAGATATCGACTGATATCTCGTTTTTTATCTGCTGCCGATACGATATGGTAAAACATTCGTCCATATCGTTGGCAGCAAAAAATTGTCGCGCAAAATCAACCGATTTGGATTTATTTTAATTGGGTTCATTTTTTTAAACCCATCAACATTGAACCCAAACTTGACCCGTCACCCGACTATTGTCGTTTACATCGTTAGAACTCGATAAAAGAAAATCGAGCCTTAATTTTTCTCCTCTGTGAATTGAAATCTGATAAAAATCGGATTTGGATACCGTACAGTCGGAGTCAGAAAATGAAGATTTGATCTTCGGATTTATGCAGTGATCCATTACTTTTGTCTAGAAACTATTTATGCTTTATGTTGTCATGTGATTGTTTAAGATTTGGTTTGGTTTGACATATCATGTGATGATTAAATACTTTGTTTGGTACTTGGGTTACTTTTGATATGTACTTAATTATAGCTTTTCTAACTTTATATCTCAATTTTATAATGTGATGATATTGTGATGTTTATGTTATTTTTTCTTCACTTGAGTTTCTACTAAAGTCAAGATATCGTTTGTTTATGTTTTCTAATAATAGATTTTTTTGCAGGTTAGTGTCATATCAAATTTAAAGACGCAAAGATTTCATCTTTTTATTATCTTTTTCGTTCATTGATTTTCAGGTAAGTAAATTATACAACTTCTAATTTTATATTTTTCAATTCCATGAAATAACTTATTTATTGCACGACCCACGACTACTTGCAAATGTATATTATTTTTTAGCATATTTATATGCATATTACATCATTTTTATTTGATAGATGATATTTATGACATTAAACTAACTTTTAGTTAATATTTCATTATATATAGTGTTCGATATGAACGCCCAATATACGCGAGTATCCTCGATACCTCTCCCGATATCTGATATCCGATATTGTAACCCCCATCTGATACGATCTTGATTTCTAATATTTAGAACCTTGGATGATATAGTGGTTTTAAGCATTCTGTTGTAGATTTGAACCAAGGTTTGAGAACTCGGTTGCAGTTTCGGTTTCATTCCTTCTAAAATTTTTGGTTTTGATTAATTTTGATCTGTTTTGATAGTTTTACTTTGGGTTTCAGTTTTGTTATTTATATTGCAAAATAAAATGAATATATGCTTAAAATTTAAAGAGTAAGTTTTGGTGGTTAAAATGCAAGAAATTACTACTACAACAACAACTAAGCCATTTGTTCCCAGTATTTGGGGTAGGCTACATGAACCCAAAGAGAATTACGTCGGATCGGGCACATGGATCAGCTTCCTCCACTCATTCCTATCGAGCAATATGCCTTCACTAAGACCTTTAGTCTCTATATCTTGTCATATTACCTCCATCTATATTTTCTTCGGTCTCTCCTGCGTTCTTTTAATTTGTCCTAATTTGATACGCTCTACTCGCCGGACTGGCACATCTGTAAGTCTACGTTACACATGACCAAACCATCGTAGGCGGTTTTCTCTCATCTTTTCTTTCATAGAGGTTACACCTAACTTAGTACGAATATCCTCATTTCTCACCTTATCTCTCCTCGTGTTACTACACATCCAACGAAGCATGCGCATTTCTGCTATACTCATCTTGTGGGTATGATATCTCTTTATAACTCAACATTCTGTGCCATATAACAAAGCTGGCCTAATAGCAGTCCGATAAAACTTTCCCTTCAGCCATAACAGAATATTACAATCACATAAAATTCTTGTTGCAACTCCTCCATTTCAACTAGCTGGTTTGGATCCTATGGTTGACATCACTATTGATCTCCCCATCCTTTTGGATAATAGAACCCAAGTACTTAAAATGACTGCATATCGGTATTTCTTGACCATCTAGTGTCACAATATTATAATCTCGAATTCCCTGTTTACTGAATTTACATTCCATATACTCTGTTTTGGTCTTACTTAATCTAAACCTCAAGATTCTAGAGTGGAGGAAGCAGGAAATTACTAATAAACAAAAAAAATTTTCGATGACATTAGATCTATTTTGATCTTGTTTTAACTCATCAGATGATAGAAATCTTAATATCATATATATATATATATATATATATATATATATATATATTATATTGAAAAGTATATATATATATAGATAGACTTGTTGCCTTCCAAAAGAATTTGAGCCCGAATCCTTCCAAGTCAAATACAACCCTTCGACATTCGAATAGAAGATCCACTCCGTTGAAGTTGATCTATATTATTTCAAGTATCTATAAACCAAAAATCAAGTATTTTGAATAAATTTTGCTCATGTATCAAATAGGGAAAAAACGGACGGCCTAAATAGTGGGTTAGTTTAACGGTGTAGAATATTTGAAACGTAACAAAAATTGGTTTGTAGGGGTTTTTAAATGTTTAGATCATAATCAAATGTTCGGATCGATAATTTGTGTCTAAAGACAGATCTAACCAACTCGCTGCTTTCGGCCGTCCATTTTGCGCCGCTTGATGGATGGACAAAAAGTATTCAAAATACTTGATTTTTAGTTTATATATATATGTCTCTGTACCTCAGCCGCCAGCTGAGAGAGTTTCTCAGCCGGCGGTGACGTGACCCAATCTATGGTACATATCGGTGGTAGAGTGTAAGCGCTAAAAAACCTAAAGTCTCGCCTGAAGAACCATTAATCACTTGACCAAAATACCCCCATTTTTACTTTTAACCTAGCAAAAACTCATCCACAACAAATTTTTACCGATTATTTTTTGTAAATTTTAGAGAATTTTCATTGAATTGATTTACAGTTATAAATTTTCTAATTCATCTACATTGAAATATAAAGTGAAAAAAGATCGGATCAAGATGATGAGCAAGAAAAGCAACAACCGAAAAAGATAAAAATCATGCGTGAAACCTAAAAAATTGGTTGTAATATATAGTTTTTTTATTATTTATTTTCGCGTTATTTTCAATTCATATAGGTTTAATAAAGAAACTAAAATGAATAGGAAAATGCAATTTGATGTAGGGAAGCTGTATAATTTATGGTTGGACAATATTTCATGTAATTTTAATGAACTGCGACTATGGTCGGTCTTGGTACTAAGAAATGCTTTATTCTCAATGTACATTATAACTGCGACCAAGGTCGTAGTACACATACATTCAGATATTATCAAAAAATATTAATAGTGCGACCATAGTCGCAATCTTAATATCACACAACTTCCAATCGTATATTACGGGCCTGTTTGTTTCGTTGCAAACGTCGCAAGTCGTAAGTCGTAAAATGAGAATGGAAAAACTGAACTGTAGCAGAGAAAATATATTGTGTTTTACGGTGTTTGGTTGATAAAGTGAAGTGTAAAAGGAAAAGTATATTGTGTTTTACGGTGTTTGGTTGATAAAGTGAAAGTGTAAATGGTAAAGTATACTGTGTTTTACGGTGTTTGGTTGGTAATGTAAAAGTGTAAGTGGAAAGTTGACCACAAAATTAACTGTAGCAGTGATTTAAATATTATAAATACTATTAAATTAAATCTACTATTGCAAATTAAATTGTATTAATAAATTTGAGATAAAAAATTAATAATCTTAATATTTTATTTATAGCAATAATATTAATAAAAATTAGTATAAATAGTAAAATATTACTAAAATATTAACGAAATAAATAATATAAAATTTTAAGAAAATCTAAAGAACATTAATAAAATTTTAAGAATACTAATAAAATATAAATATTAAAAATCTTACAAAAATAATAAAATATAGTTATAATATTATAATATTAAAAATACTTGAAAATTATTATAATATAAATTTTACTATAATATTATTTTAATATTATAGAAATATAAAATTAACAAAGTAAAATATAATTATAATTTAATAATAAATTATCATTATAGTATTATTATACTGAATTATTATTACAATATTAACATAATAAAATATTAATATAATAATAAGATATATTATGATATTAATAAAGTAATTTTTTATTTTAAAAAATAAATAATTAAATATATAATAATTTTAAATTAAAGTATAATATTGTTATATTAATAACTATTAACTCTAAATAAAATAATAAAAAATGGAATAAGTATTAACAAAATAAGAAAGTATTAAATAAAAATATTAAATTAAAATAGTAAAATATTAAATATTAAAACTATATTAAAAACTATAATAAAAATTAAAGATTAAAAATATAAAATAATTAAATAATTAAATAAGAAATTGAACACTATTTAAAATATTAAATATTTAATAATATTAAATATATTGATTATCGAGTAACTATTTTGAACTGTAAGTGTACTACAAGTGAGTTACATGACCACAAATTAACTGTAGCAACTGCAAGTGGGAAAATATGAGTGTAAAAGTGAGATTGATATGACCACAAATTTAACTGTAGCAACTGCAAGTGGGAAAAGAAGAGTTGCATTTTGCAACTTGTTTTTTAGCGAAACAAACAACGGAAAATGGAAAAGAAGTTTACGACTTGCATTTTGCGGCGTTTTGCGGCGAAACAAACACGCCCTACGAGTGCGACTCTAGTCGCAGACCTTAAAATCCTGTCAACCCTAATACAGAAAATCCTTAGTTGCAGTTCTTATTAAATAATAGTAAAATTCAAACAGATAATGAACAAAACATGCATAGAAATAAAAGATGAAACATACTATCGTTAAGCACTGTGACTACAGTCGCAGTCCTTATTCGCATGCCACATGTAACAGATTTTAATCGTTTATAAAATGCGACAAAAGTTGCAGTCCTAGCAACAATAAGATCTAACAATGTAGATTAGCCCTGCGACTGTGAGAGCAGTCTACGTATATCACAAGTTATAAAATACTATATTAATTACTCAGACCTAATTGCAGTATTTAATATCCTAGCTACCGTGATACAACACCGTCTCAAAAAGAGGTGCACTAAAATTAATTTTGATAAAAGAAAGATGTGCACCATACAAAATTAAATATATAGAAAAAATATTCTATAAAAAGCTAATTAGTAGTTCACATTATAAACTTTTGAAAAAGGGGTACTCTTTGGATTCTTTCACCATAACTGCTTCAATTAAATATTTAATTTTTTAATCTCTTCTTCGAATACTCAACCGTCACCTCTATTACTTATTATTACTATTCACGTCGTTTCACAGTATTGGCCTTTTTATAGAGCCTGTAAGTAATATAATTTAAAGATTTCATATCTAAAAAAATATTTGTGCTCTTCTTCTTCAATTGATTTTTAAACTTGAAACAATTTATTTTTGATTCATACCTTCTCCATCTTCTTCTTCTGAACACTCAGATTTCAACGTTAATCATTCTCCCATTGTCATTTTTCTTCAAGGGATTCTAGTGAACCTGATGGAAGTCTGAACTTCTCTCCTTTTGACTATCTCAATACATCAAATAATGTTGCTTCTGATCCTCCTCTTCATGAGGATGATCAAGATTTCGTGGGGCCTAATGAGGAACTTATTCCTCTGCTACTTTACAAAGACATGCTTAATGAAAGTATGTCCTCTGATGTACTTTCTTTGAGCATATCCTCTGGAGGTTCTCCTCGACACGGATCGGAAGATGAGCTTGATACAGACGAACCATTTTGGGATATCAATGAACTAAAGTACCCTAAAAAGAGAAAGAAAGCGAAGAGGACAGTGAGCGATCGACCAGGGAGAAGATAAAGAAAGAATGAAAAGGAAGACGAGGAGAATGAATACGACGGATCTGTTTATGATGGTGACGACGACGAGGACTAGGATTTTCTGGTCTTCTGATATTCACCTTATTTTTGTCTTCTTTTAAGAGCTTTTAATGTTCTTTTTGTTGTAAGGTCTTTTTCTGACCATATTATGTTATAAATAAAATTTACTTCTATCTGAAAATGATCTTTCATATTTTAAAATACATGTAAAGTATGTTTTTTCATGCAGTTTAATTCGTAATGATCACAAGACTTTGAGTGGTTTTATAAATTTTGCTATCATAGTCGCGGACCTAATATATTGCCCGCAAATATTGTTATCATACGATAAAAAATATAATCATTTACTACAGAACAATGTAAATCTTTTATAAGAAGTTAACTATGGTCACACTCTACGATTATAAATGAAAAGTTGTTAGTTTTACATCTCAACTGTAACCATGGTCGCAGTATTCAGTTAATAATTACTCTCAAGTAAAACATTGTGACTATGATTGCTGTCCATAATTAACTATATTGATATATGAAACTGCGACCATGCACCATGGTCGACAAAACAGTTTGATCGCTGTACATTTAATCAAGTTAAAAACTGCGACCATAGTCGCAGTCCAAAGTTAACTATATCAACAGTTGATACTGCGATCATGATCGCATTCTTCTCAGTATATTTCACTGTATATCACAAATTAAAAAACTGTTACTACGGTCACAGTGTGTCACACAAATTCAAAGTTCTTCTCGTGTGTGAAAACAAAGACAACAGTCGCAATGAAGAACAAATATATAAAATCATAAGTAAACTAGGATTATGGTCGCAGTCAGTAAAATTCTTACATATTATATCATAAATTAATGCAAAAAAAAATTATTTGTATACCAGTTAAGCACAAAAATGACATGTTTGAGTTCCACATGATACAATCATAGTATAATTGTAGACTGCGACTAAGGTCACTTTTATTACAATTGAGAAATTATTTTATTGACCATTACGAGTTTAGTCGCATTCTTAAAAATCATAATATCTGCGTGTAAAAAAATTAATAAAAAAGTATTCAAATTACTTTATGACTGCGATTAAGGTCGCAGATTCACAACAAAAAAAGTTAAAGATTGTTGATGAGGACAGCGACCAAAGTCAAATTCTTCATATGAATCTTGTGTCTGCGATTATGGTCGCAATCTTGATACAAACGTAATAATTATTTTCAGTGAGGACTGAGAACAACAAATCAATAACATTAATAAACATAAATTTGAAAAAACATAACCTCTGGCTCATAATCCAAACTTCTCTCTGGTTGCGCTTGTTTCTTTCGTTGATGAAGTTGCACTTGAAGAGACCTGATTCATATTCAGTTGGAGAGAGTGGGCGGGGCCGGGAGAGAGATGGGGTGGCCGGATATGAAATATGATTGGGTTAACATCAAAAAATAACAGGGCGAGAGATCTGTACATGTATATAAAAGATTGAAAGAAAGAGAGAGAGAATAATGAGAGAGAAAAATAATAATAGAAAATATAAAACCTCATCCCAGTAAAAAAAGTTTCATTTCTGAACAGCAGAGCCTTTTAGTAATTTTAGTTATTTTTAAAAGCGGGGACCCTATAAAGATTACCTAGCTCTGTGGCATATATTATGCCACGTCACTGCTGGCTGAGAGACTCTCTCAGCTGGCGACTGATATATATATATATATATATATATATATATATATATATATATATATATATATATATATATATATATATATATATATATATATAGACTTGTGTGTGTGTGTGTGTGTGTGTAGCTCTATTTCAGTAGGATTGTTGGTATATGTGTAAAAAATTATAAAAGAAGGGTTAGTGTAAAATATATGCTAATAAGCTGTTGGTCTGGGTTCTAGTTCAATCTAACGCAAACCCCGTGGATATAAGATATTCTGAAGGAACCTAGTCCATCTAAGATTAAGAATCTAGATCCTCTTCACTTAGGGTTTACAGTGTAGTGTCCAATCCGACCCAAATCAGACTCGATCTTGTAAGATAGCCTGTCACTAGGTATCCCATGTTTCTCAACTCTCAAGCCCTAATGTTCCAAGACATGGATTGAAGACGGTGTGCGGCAGACTGCGGGATGTGAAGCACGACATGAAATCAAGATTCAGGTAAGTAATTTGTCTCCCCATCATCCGTTCTTTTCTCTCTTTTGCTGCTGCTTCTTATTCTTCTCTTTTCCTTTTTTTTTTTCTCTGATTTAGGATTCAGTAAATCTAGCTCTCTTCTTCTTCTTTTTTTAAACAGGATTTCATGCTGATTTTCGTTTTATAAAGTTGTTGATTTTGCTATTATTTTGATAAGAGTTTTATGATATTTTGGGGAATGTCCGAATCAAGATTTTCAGGTCTTGTTTTCGTTTAGTGCCCTTCAAAATATTGAACATTTCTCTTCATGGCTTATACAAAATATGGATTCCCTGAGATTTAACTACCCACTTTTCTTTGTGAATCTGTAGCAAATAACGCCTAGCGAAGCATTATTATTATCACCTTCGCAGATTTTAGTGAATTCAACATTATTGAGAATGATTTGTTGGAAATGCTTAATCTTGACCTAGATGCCTGTTTTAATCTGTGAAGGGGCAAAGGGTGATGGCAAATAGTTTCTATAAGGTGTTGTAGGCATGCAGACCTTAGAGGATTCGCAGCGAAGATCTGATATAGATATTATGCGTCAAATACCAGTGCATAGGCGCCAACTGAAAAGGAGAGGAAATAGGTCAAAAACAAACGAAGTATAATTTAAGCTGGTAGAAAATGGACGTGAGAATTAAAAGGATAATTTTTCTAGAAAAATGCATGCTTTCAGATGGTAGTGTTGCCTGGCTCCTTTTTTTCCATCTCTTTTCTTTTTTTAAATGAAAAAGATAACGTAGCATATGCATAAGGAAGAAGATGAGTGAATCAACAAGAAGATGAGTGAATCAACATACTTCAAAACAAGCAGCTATGAAGAAATAAAGGTTTTTTTTTATATTTGTGTAGAACAAGCTTATGATGATGTCATAATGGAACCTAATTTTTGTAATTATTTTGTCTAATTCAACAAATATTGTTGTCATCAGCCACAACGACAAGTGCTGCATTCTACTATGGTTTGATATTTTAGCTTTATATTAAATTTATAGCTCCAGATTTGGTTAAGAAAAATTGGGTTTAACTTATTTGGTTCTAACATTTGGAGGCAATTGAAGTACTTTGCGTGTGGTTTGCTGTTCCAACTTGGGTGGCTGGACATTCTCAACAAGATGCCCTTCAGACAATCATGTTGATAAACTTGGCAGAGGGATTATTTTGCATGCCTCCTCCCCTCTCTACACGCGCGCGCGCGTGTCCTGCAAATAATTATAGTTTTTTATATTATGCTATGGTTATGAGTAGAGTTCCTTCTGTCTATGTGGCATAACACTTCTATTGTGAAATGTCATGTTGGACACATATCAGCATGACACATTTTTGTGGTGTTGGGCAATGTGCACATATCAGCATGACACTCCTTATCATGTCATCACTGTTGGTTGTGCTATTCTAGAATTTGTTGGTTTTTGGTATGTAATATTATATTATGTCATGTTAGCATCAGCTGGTTTGTGTATGCGGCTTCTGCTTATTGTGCTAAGCTTCAATTTCCTTTGATGCATCCTTCAGTATTATTTAACTCATTCACTGTAGCATTATTAGAATGTTACTAAAGATGCCATTTGGCATTGGGTTATCTTTGATCTTTATTTTACTGATTTAAATTTGCATGGGTAAAGGATTCTAGGACAAAAACAATATGGATATTGTGATATGGCAATCTTGAAAAACTAGGACAACACAAGGACAAATAGTTACTTTTGATTATATGAATTACCCTTTTTAGTTTGAAAATATGAACAATAAATGGCAATAGGACTAATACTTACATAACACTTTGAAGCATAAAAGTTTAACAAGAGAACACACTAGTACGTGGTGCTCTTTTTATGTTGTTGTTGTTGTGGTTGTTGTTGTGGTTGTTGTTGTTCTCATCATCGTCATCATCTGATCATCATCATCATCATCGTTATTATTATTTTCAGAATAAACACTTCTTCTTCTTCTTATTTTTTCCAAAGCAAACACTTATTATTAATTATTATTGTTATTATTATTTTTTCAAAGTAAATACTTTGAGTAGCCTGGCATTAGCGGGAGGCGAACTGTAGACCTTTTTCACTACTGCGAGAGGCTTTACGGCTGTGGGGCAATGGCATTATTATACTACACATTAGTATTCCATGAAATAGCATCTAAATTGCAAATTAACTGATTTGCATCAGACAACATTCACTGTTCATAGAAATTAGAAATTAAAAGACCTACCTATTCGTCTATTTGCACAATGATAGTATATGGTTCTGGAAGCATATGGTGATAGTAGTTCATAGGGTATGGCGGCATAAGGTGGATGGTGGGTGCCATGGCAGACACTTGAACCCAAAAGGGCATTATGCATATAAATTATATAAGGATGACTTAAATTTTGTAATTAGAAAGCTTTATACTTTGAGTATTAACAATTTGGAATCAACTAATTGGTTAAACAATACATACAACTTCTAGTAAGATCATATAACAACTTCAATGTTTAATGTTTAATGACATGCTAAATTAGTAAATACACATTTTTTTTTATCTAAAATTTGTAGCTCACAATTAGGGAATTTGAAAACAGTCTAAAATTAAATGAAAAATGGCTGCAATATGAAATTACATTATGGAGAATCTTAACAAACCTAAATTGTGCTTCTCCTCTTCGCTTCTCTACAGCTTAAAAGCTTTATTAGGTAAACTTATAAATTACACTCGCACCTGTTAGCCCCTAAGAAGCAAATGAAAACTCACTTTCATCATTTTGCATTCACCTTCATAGGACATCCTCCACATAGCTTTATGGAAGCTACCTTAAAGCCCCAAATACTGTTGAAGGTCATCAGTGACGTGGTGGCTATAGGTCAAAAATACCACTGGGCTGTCATAGCGATAGCGGCTGTGCGCCATTTTGAGCAGCAAATATTACCCCATGAAGGGCGCAACTATGTGACGTTTCTTTGAAAAATTGGATAAGTATGTCTGGATGCATAAGATTCATGTTCCCTTGGGTACTGTTATGTTTGTTTTCTTTATTTAAAACATTAATAGTTAGTACCCAAAGGGTTTAAGTAATGCGCAATTCAATATTTTGTGGTAAAATTTCAAGTTTTGTAAAAGGATACTAACTTAATCCATTTTCTTATTCAGAAGGCAAACTGTTACATGCATCCACTGGTCAAGGCCTTATCTGCAACAAATTACTCATCTAATCAATCAATTAAAAATGCATGCCTCCAAGAATCAAACTCATTGTGAACCCTATCACTTGTATTTCAATTACTTTTATTTACTTTTTTTGTGAGTAATACTTAATAAACTTTTAGGAGAGGCATATCACAACTATTGGAAGACCTATGGATCCAATATGGTTGGGTTGCTCCCCGAAATGTCTTTGCTTCATATAGAACATATACTGCTTCATAGTGACAGATATGCTGTAATTTTGGAGTTCTATATTGTTTTGTGGTCTCACTACTCATCAAGTGTGTGTGTGTGTGTGTGTGTGTGTGTGTGTTATAGCTGGACATGGAATTATTCAGGCCCTTGTAATCTCTTTTAAAATATATATTATTTTATTTTTATATAGAATTGGACAATATGATGTCGTCTTTTCTCTTTTTGAAAGAACTCTTATTTTTTGTTTTTTTAAGGTAAATGTCTGCATTTGAGAATGTTGTTGGTGGGAAGCTTAAGCTGAAAGGTAAGGCCTTGAACGTCAAGGCTGGTGGGTTAAAGAAGAAGAAGAAACACAAGCATCGTGATGATGATAACTCTGAAATTCGAAGAAATGAAATTCAAGAAGGTTCGTTATATTTCATCTGCTATTGACTGATGCCCTGGAGCCTTTTATATATGAATCCTCTCCGTTTGGTACATCCATTTACTTGAATCACTAATGCATTACTGATACTGGTGGTCTTCAGGAGGGAGCTCTGACCTATCAAGTGATCCTACTGGGGACATTATAGAAACTGACAAAGCAGGAGGAGATGAAGGGCATCCACCAGCATGTGACGATCATCTCACCCCAGCTGAGAGGCGATATATTGAACAAAGGGAGAGGATCGACAGGCGAAGGCTGGCAAAGACTGCCAACAAATCACACCGTGATCGGATTCAGGACTTCAACCAGTACTTGGCGAATATGAGCGAGCACTATGACATCCCCAAAGTTGGCCCTGGTTAATCCGTAACAAATTCAGTTTGCCTTCCCAGAGAAACAAATTTCTGTAGTTTTATTGTGTGATCTGGAAGTTTCAGCTAGAGTTTATGGATAATCTGTGTGGAAAATTTAGCTAAACTTTGGTTGATATCTGTCTCTGGACATGTAGTTTGTCATGCTTGATACAGCCGCACATAATTTGACAATTTGAACTTTGCATTACATTGAATTGGTTAAGAATGTGGCGTGAATGATTGTTTCCATTTTCTTGTTCTCCTTTCTTAACTCTGTTTATTGAAAATATTTCAACCCATTTTCATTGATTTTATGGTGCCCTTTTGCTTATCTATATTGTCTTTTAGAACGACATAAATGTGTTTTTTCGAATTTTCAGAATTGCATTGTCTTTGAATATGAGAAATACAATGTTGCATACAATACTATATATGTTTTGATGTCAAAGAAAATTTTTTTTGCCTTCCTCAAGTGGTTAAATATGATTCAGTGCCAAAGAGCTTGCTATTATTTCTGCACTTCATTCGCTTCATGTCAACATTATTAACTGAATGATATAAAAATTCCTCTCTATAATGACATCACAGTAGGCAATTGCCACAGTTGCTACCAGTAATTCTTGTAAGAACATGATCCTTTGCTTGCTACCAGTAATTCTTGTAAGAACATGACCGACAATTATATCTCGATTATGTATCTCACTTAACATTGCCATCGCTGTATGGCAATCTCCACAGACCCTGAGGTTCTTCACAACTCTAATGGTGGCACCCGGACTGGTCCTGATCAGCCTTCACTTCTTCATCCTCTATACCCATCAACACCTGTCTGGCTCGTAGCCTGCAGCACACAATCTCTCCCCCATTTCCTCCAGCACCTTAAATCTCCTTCCTTGTGTTTGAAGCATCTCCTGCAATGAACTTATGAACCGCGCCACCCAATTCGATGGAACTGCATCCAGGCACTCTCTTCACCCCTCTTGGCCATCATTCTTCTCACCTTATAAACTCCATTCCAGTCATTTGGCATTGCGTAAATATTGGACAAAAGCACATGAAAGCTCGCATGATCATCTGGAGCAACTTCAATGAGCCGATGTCCACTTTTCACGCCCATCTAGAAATTCTTGTGGAGCACCCACCATTGCCTTCTACATTACTGTTTCAGGTGTCATCAGCATCTTGCCAATCTTCTCCTCAGCCTTGTCGAACAACCCTGCACGACGAAAGAGATTCACCATGCAGCCACAGTGCCCAATGTCAGGCTCAATCTTTATAAACTTCGCGCATATTTCTGAAAAGTTTGACACCTTCATCAGCCGGCCCCCCCGTGACTACAAGCATATAGAACGCAGGCAAATGTTGTTATCAATTCGGCACAAACCCTGATTTCTCCATCTTATAGAAGAGATCGAGAGCCTTTGAGCTAAGCCCATTTCCAGTAAACCCAGATACATGCATTCCAAGTATCCACACTCCTGCAGTTCGTGCCCTCGAAAGTGTCGACTGCACATTCAACTGAGACCTGCGTTTGGAGTACATGTTTATCAGTGCAGAGCTAAGGTTCTCATCGAGCTCGATCCCATGCCGGTTAACATAAGCATGAGCCCATTTCCCCTCGCCCAATGCCCCCAAATGGCAAGCAGCCGACAACACAGTAATTATCATCACCCTGTTGGGTCAACACTCTCCGCTCTCCTGCATGGACCGGAACACCATTATCGCCTCATCAAACTCTCCGGCATCTACTAAAACCCAATCACCGTGTTCCAAGAAACCACATCTCGGTCTGGCATGCAACGGAACAGCTCCCAAAGAGCTTATCCGTCCCCGCTGCCGGCGTAAGCTTTCAGCATGCTGTTCCAGGCCACAACATCCAGTTCAGAACTTTCATCGAGCACCTTGCGCGCATCAACAGTCCACCCGCAGACAGCATGCACATTTTTCATCGAGCACCTTGTTTTTTGGTGGGGGGAAGGGAGATGGGAAAGAAGCATCAAGTAGGAATAAATTGCACAAAACCCCATCACAATATTAACGTTTTGCATACAACTTCCTTAGCTATGTAATAGCAATTAGCAGTTGATATATCTATCACACTCATAATTTGATCAAATGTACTTAATATATAAATATAAATATATAAACCCTCCACCCTCTTGATATTGTTTTATTATCAATAACGTAATATGCCCAGCTCTTAAAACCTAGACTAAGAATGACATAGAAACCAGAAAGATAGTGTCAAAAAAACAGACTGGAAGCAACTATAGAATGTGGTAATTTTTTAGGTAGATGAAAGCATTGCAACTAGCTAATTGGAATAACAGTAAAATATTGGGTAAAAATGTTAAAAATAAGAAGAAAAAGTAACATAAATGAAGATATAAATATTTTCAAGATACCTGTGAATACATATTCATATTCAGGAGTTTATATGACAGATTCTTGAAATATCAATGATATAAATGATAAACTAAAACAATACACTAGCCATCACAAATAGGAAAAATTGCTTACTATTAGAGCATAGCATACAGGCTTGCAAAACTTCTCACTCAAACTATTTTCCATAACAGCTAAATCAAATAATGCAGAGTTTGTAACCATGTAAAATTGCAAATATGGGTCTCCATGGCTAATGGCAAAAGGAACTGGCAAATATAAAGGCAGTCGAAAAGTTAAAAACCCAGTTTCAAGAAAATGAATAATAGTATTATGAATTAACAGAATGAACCCCATAATCTATATGTATACGATAAAGTTGAGCAAGATTGCCTTACTTGAAATTTGAAAAAGCCTCAGGCGTAACAGGTTGACACAATTTTCTCTTAAACAGGATTTTGAAATTTGAAACGATGTAAGTTTACAAGTAATCGCAAGTGATGGATTGGAAGCATTTTTCCTCTACCAAATGGTTACCTTTCTAAAATTCAAATACTGGGCTACTTGTAAGTCTCAAAAAGATATTACCTGAGCTGCAGCTCTCACATGGCCCTTTCATGACCCAGCAAGGTGAACAGGGTGTAAGAGGAGACATGTTCAATTTTGAAAACAGGGATGGTTTGCTAAGATCAAGTCAATATAAAATTATTGGTCTTTTTAATTCAAAATATATTTGACCATCTTCTAGTGAACAAACTATATTAGTAATGTGTTCAACAACTTGCCCACTCGCAAACTAAAGGTTCATGCTGTGAAGAGGGACTACACAAGGTAGTCACTATCATAGAAAATTTCCTATAGAAACTGTGTCTGCCAACTTTCCCAGTTGATTAAGGTTTCTTGCTGTGGAGAGGAACTATGCAAGGTAGGTAATATTGTTGATAGTAGTTGACTACGGTTGTGGAAGATTTTTTGCGCTTAAAAGCCCTAGAGATTCCTGGTTGAGGAAGCACTTCTTCAATCAATCTGATTCCGTGAGTAGTGGGAGAAGAGAGAAAAAATAGAGTGGAGGGATGGTGGAGATTGCTGTATGCCTGGCCAAGTTGAGGGCAAAGGAGCGGGTGTACATGTTCTTCGATGTGTTATCCTTGCTGTCAGGGGTTGCATGGAGAGGTACAGTACATGACAGATAAGTTAGAGATCACGAGGTGATGGCGAATCAAACGGTCCAGATTTAGCAGGATATAGGATTTTATTTGAATTTAGATTTAGTAGATTTGGTTAAGATTTAGGAGTTATTTGAATTTGATTTCGGTAGATTTAATTTTATCGGTAATTACACGTATGGTGCACATTTAGAGGCTATATGTAACCATATACTGAATTTTGAAGAAAATGATGATGAATTGATTAAAATTTCGTTTACGCATGAAAATTTGTGTTATTTGATTTAATCACATGGATTGAATTGAATCAGGCGGTGAAGCCAAGATCCGGGTTGCGATCCGTGATCACATCCAATCCTCAAATTCCTGTTCTTTCTCAATTCCACCAAAATCTCACTAGAAACCCTAAAACCACCCTCCGTCCCACATCAATTTTGGTAAATCGAATGATCCACGCCGCCAGGTTCCTCCCACCACAACTCCACCATCACCCTGCCATCCTGTGCCCTCCCCGAATCTCAAATGTCGCCGAGTCAACTGCAGGCACCACCGCGTCTTCAGATCGGCACCCCGACTACCCCAACATTTCCTCTTCTTCCTCTGGTCGTCCTTGTCGCCTCCCCAGCATAATCAACGTCCATTGTCGCCTTCATCTGACAGACTATTGTTGGCAAAGATGGGAGGGTGGCGCCCATCTTTGCCAACAATAGTCTGTCCCCCACTCTTTGTCGTCATCTGCTCTCACAACCGCCTTTGTCTTCAACCTCCAGAATAAGATCTCCTCGCCTCCTCGTCCTCGCCTTCAGTCGAGATCCACCATCGCCAGGATCTGAAAGTGGATCCTACCAACGACCTCTGCGACTTCCACTCCACCTCCGATCTCCGATTGCGCCTTAGATCCACTCCACTCCACCCTCACCAGCTTCATCGTCCAAATCTAACATTGTCCTACTCCAGCACCGCCTACAAAGTCGTCGACATCACTGGAGACTTTCGCCTCCGTCCTTGCCTTCATCATCCATCGTCGACTGCTAACAACACTCGACAAAACTTCAAATCTCCCTCGTCGTCGCAACAAGCTCGCCTTCCCCTCCCCGCCCTCGTCTCCCCTCCCTGTCGTCACCGTGCCTGCTGTGAACTGCCTCGCGTGCCCTAACTGTCGAGTGAGAGGAAGAAGAGATTGGGTAAATTTTTATTGAAGTGGTTGCACTTTGAGATCTCAAACCCATTTCAATTGAACCCGATTCAAATCGGGTTTGAGTTGGACCCATTTATCGGTCAGATCCTGTTCAGCGACCTGAATTCGACATGTTCTCTCGTAATAGGCCAAGTCTAGTTCATTTGAACCAGACTGGGCTTGACCCAGGCCGGGTTTATTCCAAATTGAGCTAAATTAAGCCAGACCCGAGTTGGTTGACTGAGCCAACAACTCAACCGAGCCAATTCAACTGATCAATTCAGTCCTGCAACGTCGCAGTAGCAGTCCAAAGGCTGTTTCTCTCCCATTCAAAGTCCGATTTAAGTTCTGTGTTGAATGTTGGATTCGCGACCGAGTCACGGAGCTATTGGAAAGAGTTCTCAGCTTTTGGACAGTAGACCTGACGCCTACAAGCCCGTGTTTGGTCCTGTTACTACAGCCGAAGATCAGCATTTCAGACCATGATTCCAGCCGGATTTGAGCCCAGTTCAAGACGTTGAGATTCTTGAGTAACCTCTGATCTTTATGCACTGTTCATGGGCTTTTAATTTTATGGTAAATATGTATATAAACACATACATACACACACATATATACACGCTGATGGTGATGAAAAAGAAGTTGAGCGGGATATGTATGTGTTTCACCCATATTTTCAGAGTTCTGGTGATCATTATTGGTATGAGAAGTGAGAAAAAAATCTTGAAGTTTTCTTCAATTATTTTATTTTGATATCAAAACAGAATGCCGCTATGCCCAAATGAGACTGGTTGGACAAAGTTTACTGGTGGTGGAAAGAGACAATTATAGTTCCTGTCGATATTGCTGTGTCTTGCAAGACCTACTTCGTACTCAGTATACTACTCACCTTCTCTTCACTGAGTTTCGAGAGATTCTAGTAGGGATCCGAAAGATTATAGAAGGCATGATAACAAAGATTAACATAGATTGAGAGCCTCTAAATCTTGACGAGCCAGAAGTTGTTGATAAGCCAGAGCCAAACCTTGATGAGCCAGAAGTTGTTGATAAGTCAGAGCCAGAGCCAGAGTCAAAACCAGAGCCAGAAGCTGTTGATGAGCCAGAGCCAGAGCCAGAAACTGTTGATGAGCCAGATCTAGAGCCTTCAGTCCTCATAAAGCCAGACATTGTTGATGAGCAGATTCAGAAATTGTTGATGAGGCATAACTAGAGCTAGAAGTGAAAGAGTATCATTGAGACTCTTGTAGATCTTCCAGCAGAGCATATCATGGAGCTAGTGCCATCTTTGACAGTTATGAGAGCCTGATTATCCTTGAGATCACCTGATGTTTACGACCCATTACAGATTTTTCTTTATGAGATAGTATGGGTTAGTTTTCAGTAGAGCTGAATTGCATTGCCATGTTGCACGTATCTTATTCGGGCTATCGTCAACTTCAGTCGGTTTGTCATGGAAGCCAGTTCTACCTCCATCATCTTGATTAAGCCATGATGCATCAATGCTGATTCCCCGACTATCATATTAGTCAGATTCAGGATGCCTGATGTGATTCAACCCGGTTGTGCTTAATTTGTACCTACCACTACATTCATGGGGATGAATGTTTTCAAGCTGAGAAGAATGATGGGGAATCGAATGATCCAGATTTAGCAGGATTTAGAATTTTATTTGAATTTAAATTTAGTAGATTTGGTCAAGATTTAGGAGGGTAAATTAGATTTTATCGGTAATTGCACGTATGGTGCACGTATGGTAGGCTATATAAAGCCATATACTGAATTTTGAAGAAAATGATGATGAATTGATTAAAATTTCATTTTCATATGAAAATTTGTGTTATTTAGTTTACTCACATAGATTGAATCGAATCAGGTGAAGCCAAGATCTGAGTTGCGATTAGTGATCATATCCAATCCCAAAAATCCCTGTTCTTCCTTAATTTCACCAAAATCCTATTACAAACCCTAAAACCACTCTCCGTCTCACATCATGAGGGCTTTCCTCAGAAAAGCAGAGAAGCAGCAAACCCAATGAGGCAACGAGGGCCTAGGTGAAACAAGTGAAGCAACTGGCGTAAACTTTCGAGTTCTGGCTTCACCTTGGCCATCCAGCTGGTGTGAGAACTGTTGGAATATAAAGAATATATATGTGAATCTTTGAATTGAATTACGGCGAGATCCGTTGATCGAATCAATTGGATGATGGTTGGAGTGTGTTCTCCTTCCATTGGGGATGAACGTGGTATATTCACATGTTCAATTCCGTCTTCGAATGAATGAGATATTCAAGTCTAAAGATTGCCTAATTCAAAGCCAAAATGGGACTAAAAATAGCTAAAGGTATTTAGTCCCACATTGGCCATGGGATGGAAGTTCGTAATGTTTAAATAGAGAAAATTGAGAATAAAGGGCGTGCCCTTTGGGTACTACGAGTTTTCGCACGCGATTGGGAGGGAACCATGCCCGCACATGCGCACGCGCGCGGCGGCGGCCGGTGCCGGGCTCGGGCTCGGGTCTGGGTTCGGGTTCCCTACCCGGCTTGGTTCTTTTTGAATCGGGTCTCACGGGTATGGGTTGCGAGCATACCCGCTTCGCGATCCGAACCGCCCCGCCAACGGACCCGCTCCGCTATCCGGATCCAAACCGTCCCTCCAACGGCTATCTGTAAACCTTCGCGGCGGTTGGGCGGTTGGACGGTTGAACCGAACAGTTGCAACGGTTCAGACCGAACCGTTGCAACTGTTGGATGGGTTCGGACCAAACTGCCCCTCCTAGAGTGCTATAAATAGCGCTCCGTTTTCTCATTCTAAGACACACCAACACACCAACAGCAAGAAAGAAATCTGTTCTAAAGGAGATTCTCTCTCTCTCTCAGTCTTGAAGTGACTTCCAGCAAGAAGTGAGAAATTCAGTTTCCGAAGCGACTTCCAAAAGAGATTATGCAAAAATTCATTCTGAAAGAGGGCTCAGAAAATTCAACAGATTCTTTAATAGAATTATTGTCTGAATCTGGGACTTCCGAAGAAGAATATTCTTCAACCTTCCTTCTTCCTCTACAGTGGGTGCTCCTCCAAAGTAAAGGCAAATATTCTCCCGAAATTTGTCTTTGTCCCGCTACTTCAACAATCCTGTGAAGGTACTGATTAACTACGGTTCGACCATACGATGATTAAGGTCCAAGAAGGCAAGAACATGCGCTTCAAGGGAACCTGCTACATCTGCAACAAAGAAGGGCATAAGGCGAATGAATGTCGCAGCCGTCTCAAAAAGAACAAGAAGAGCCATCCACAGGCAAACCTGATCGACCATGCGTCGCCAAGCCTTTCAGCTGTGGTGTCAGAGGTAAATCTGACAACCAACAATAAGGATTGGTGGGTAGACACTAGGTCTACTCGGCACATCTGCTCTGAGAAATTATTATTTTCTGAATATCAAAAACTAAAGCAAGATGAGCAACTATTCATGAGAAACTCAGTCGTCTCAAAGGTTGAAAGAAAAGGCAAGGTCATCCTGAAGTGGACATCTGGAAAAGAGCTTACTCTGAACGATGTGCTACATGTTCCAGATATCCGCAAGAATTTGATCTCTGGATCAATACTTAGTAAAAAGGTATTTAGGATGGTTTTTAGATCAGATAAATTTGTACTTATTAAGGGTGGGATGTATGTGGGAAAGGGTTATCTTATTGATGGACTTTTTAAAGCCAATGTTGCAGTGGTAGATTAAAAGTCTGTGTATTTGTACCCGAAGCTTATAAATAAAGGAAAATCTTCTGTTTATTTGCTTGAGTCTCCTATTTTATGGCATGCTAGATTAGGGCATGTAAATTACAAGTCTTTAAAGAACTTGTTTAATCTAGGATATATTCCTAAACTCAACTTGGAAGAAATTCGCAAGTGTGAGATTTGTGTTGAAGTCAAGTTAGCGAAAAATTCATTTCACTCAATTGATCGAAATACAAAACCTTTAAGGTTAATTCATAGCGATCTGCGTGACTTGAAATTTATGCCAACTAGAGGCGGTAAAAGTATTTTATTACTTTTATTGATGATTGTATAAGATACTGCTATGTGTATCTTTTAAACAGTAAGGATGAGGCAATAAATATGTTTATAACATATAAAGCCGAAGTTGAGAATCAACTCAACAAGAATATCAAGATTCTAAAATCCGATAGAGGCGGAGAATATGAATCAAATGATTTTAGTGAGTTATGTGCTAAATTTGGTATAATCCATCAAACAACAGCACCATATACTCCTCAGCAAAATGGAATTGCTGAACGGAAGGACAGAACTTTGAAGGAGATGGTCAATTCCATGCTCGTAAGTTCTGGAGCTCCGCAGAACTTGTGGGGGAAGCTCTATTAACTGCAAATTATATTCTAAATAGAGTACCCCACAAGAAACTTGATCTTATACTATTTGAGTTATGGCATGGAAGGACACCTTCCTACCATTACCTCAAAATGTGGGGGTGCCTTGCAAAGGTGCTAGCACCATTACCTAAAAAGACTAAGTTGGGAGCAAAAACTATAGACTGCATATTCATAGGCTATGCCTTAAATAATAGTGCCTACAGATTTCTGGTTCATAAATCAGAGATACCAGATATTCATGTAAACATGATTATCGAATCTAGAGATGCTGTATTCTTTGAAGATATTTTTCCATATAACGAGAAGCAGATAAGACTTCTGGGAAAAGAACACATGAGATGGCATTCAGGGACGAAAACCCCGAGGAACCGATTGTTAATGTGGAAATTGAACCAAGAAGAAGTCAGAGATCTAAAATCTCAAAATCTTTTGGTCCAGATTTCATAGTATACGCTATTGAAAGCGAGTCTCAAACATTTAAAGAGGCTATGTCAACCCCAGAAGTACAAATGTGAAAAGAAGCTATAAATAGCGAAATAGAATCCATACTAAGTAATCATACTGGGAATTGATAAACTTGCCTCCTGGCAGTAAATCAATTGGGTTTAAGTGAATTTTCAAAAGAAAATTAAAACTCGATGGATCTATCGATAAGTACAAGGCTAGATTGGAGGCCAAGGGTTATCGACAAAAAGAAAGACTTGACTACTTCGATACTTATTCACCAGTAACAAGAATAACATCCATTCGGATGTTGATTGCAATTGCAGTATTGCATAACTTAGATATCTATCAAATGGATGTCAAGACTGCATTCTTAAATGGTAAATTAAATGAAGAAATATATATGGAGCAACCTGAAGGATTTATAGTCAAGGGCCAAGAACACAAAGTGTGTAAATTGGTAAAATCCTTATACGGTCTAAAGCAGGCTCCAAAACAGTGTCATGAGAAATTTGATAGTGTCATGATCAAAGATGGATTCACTATCAATGAATGCGATAAGTGTGTTTACACGAAAACAGCTGGAAATGCATGTATCATTGTTTGTCTTTATGTAAACGACATGTTGATACTTGGGACTAATATTAAAATTATTAAGTTCACTAAAAGAATGTTATCCAACAGTTTTGACATGAAGGATCTGGGGGGTTGCTAATGTAATTTTAGGAATTAAAATCACCAGGACACCAGATGGAATCAGTCTATCTCAATCTCACTACGTGAATCAGATGATAGAAAGATTCAAGGATCATGGGATAAAGGAGAATACAAATCCTTTTCTCCCACACGTCCACCTTCATAAGAATACAGGAACTGGAATATGCCAGTTGGAGTATTCTCAGATTATCAGAAGTCTAATGTATTTGATGAATTGCACTAGATACGATATTGCTTACGCTGTAAGCAAGTTAAGCGATATACTAGCAATTCTAGTGATTAATATTGCACTGCTCTACTACGAGTATTGGGTTACATATCACATACCAAGGAATATGCCTTGAGATATGGACAGTATTCACCTGTACTTGAAGGATACAGTGATGCTAATTAGATTGCAGATTCTGAGGAATCAAAATCAACTAGCGGATACGTATTTACTCTAGGAGGACCAGCGGTATCCTGGAAATCTTCCAAGCAAATATGTATTGCCCGTTCCACTATGAAATCGGAATTCATAGCCTTAAATAAGAGGCCAGAGAAGAAGTAGAATGACTTCGACAATTTTTGGAAGATATACCATTATGGCAAAAGCCAGTGCCCGCTATATGTATACACTACGATAATCAAGCAGCTATATCTAGGACACAAAATGTTATATACAACGGTAAGTCTAGACATATTCGTCGTAGACATTTGTGAAGCAGTTGCTCTCAAATGGAATTATCTCTATTGACTTTGTCTCGTCAAAAGATAATTTAGCGGATCCGCTTACTAAAGTTTTAAGTGGAGAGCGAATAAACTGCGCATCGAGGGGAATGGGTCTAAAAGCCTAACCTTACCGAGTTAGCTTAATGGAAACCTCAATAAGCGACTGGAGATCCCACGGACTAAGTTCAAGAGGAAAAACTAGTTATGATTGTGATGTGAAACGGGCGCGTGCGAGTCGTGTAGGGAATCAGTGATATACTCAAACTAGCTACGTTTCACCAAATAAAACGATCTTCGGCGGGAAAGTAACTCAAAACTAACAATGTCAAACAAATAGATTTTACAAAGTATTGCATGCTACCTTTGAACATTTCTAATCTCCATAAGATCTAATTACAATAGCTATATCATGTATGACAAGTTCTATTATCAATATCAATGATAAACAGTCAAAGGAATTGTAGAGTCACACATCTCACCATATATTGGACAACATGAGATAAAGATAATACTTTAGAGATGAATTACTGATGTATAGTTTAACTAATAAGTAGATTGCTTTGAAATAAACTTACAGATAAAGAACTCGCCGTCATACTTCAAGGAAAAAACTGAGAAGCACATTTTAGGTACCCGTAGCCGCTTCTGTTGCAGGAATTTTGTTGCTGCTGCTTCTATTATGCTCTGCTGCTCTGTTGCTGCTGCTGGCCTGCTGCTGCTGATTTTGCTGCTGAAGTTGCTGCTTTTACTGCTGCTGTGCGCTGCTTTTGCTGCTGCTGTGGCTGCACTGCTGCTGAAGCTGCTGCTGCTGTTGCTGTCGCAGCTGGTGCTGCTGCGATCTGCTGCTGTTGTTGCTGTGATCTGCTTGCTACAGGCGCTGCTGCAGTCTGCTGATGCTGCTGCTTGCTGCTGTAGTTTGCTGCTGCTGTGCGCTGCTTGCTGCTGCTTCTGCTGCTGCTGCTGCTGCAATCTGTTGCTGCAATCTATTGCTGCTGCTGCTAAAGCAATCTGCTGATGCTGCTTCTGTTCAAAGGAGGAGGCAGGAGAGGGACAGTGTGGAAGGTTGCAGGCTGAACAGGCAAGGAAGGGAAGGATTTTGGTTGATATTCAAGGAGGAGTCAGAGAGAAAGACAGGGAGAAGAAGACAGAGAGAAGAAAACATAGGCAAGAAGAAGCCATTGATTCTTTTCAAGTTTTCATTCATTATCTCCTCTCATAGAGTACATCAAGTTGCCTTTATCAGGCTCCAAATTCAGTTCAGAAACTGTCCCCATTACCAGCATCAGTTCAGTTTAGAAACTGAACACAACTGGCCACAATTAGTTCAGTTCAGAAACTGAACACGACTATACCACTGAAATACATCTCTAATACACTAAAATACATAATGAAATATAATTAAATACACTAACAAATACACTGAAGTACAAATAAAAGTTAAGGCTCAGATGTTCTCATCAATTCTCCCCAGATGGGAGAGAACTCGACCCCGTCGAGTCAACTGCAGAGCTGCTCTCTTGCTGTTGTAAGTTTATTTCCTGCATCTCAGATTACTAGTCAAGCTACATCGTAAATTCATCATCTAAAATGTTATCAATTTTCTCTACTGTATAGGATGAATATCTGGAAGTGAAAAAGTGAAGGACTCTCAAAAATTGGCTCAGGATAAGGCTAATCAACCAGTGGATTGTTTATGGATAATCGAGACGTTGTAAACCACTTAGTCTTCAATATTGAAAATAGAACTGATGCTAAATCTATAACATAAATATTGTAATTTAAATTCTTTTAAGATTTTGAAAAGTCCAACACTACGAGCATGCAAATCTTTAACAGTTTCTGAGAGAAAACATGTCGGACGAAGCCGAACCATCACAAAATTGTCTACACTAAAAAGTTTTAAATTCCTTTCCTAATGTCAAACCATAACTTATAGTTAGCGTTGCTTGTTCAAATGTATCACTGATTTCCCATGTGTAGAACTTGCATGTGTGTGGCAAAATATGATGCAGACTCAAATGTTTAGAAAAATGCAGACTCAGAAACTCTGTAATGAAGTGCAGTAGAGAACTTTAACTTAGTGCCTATTATTGCTAAAGAGTCTTCCAAAAAATAGCTAGGGAACTTTGACACTCTATTGGATATTAAAATTTTAGGCACTTGGTTCAGTAGTCACAATATACACGACCTCGATCAAAAGGGATTATCAGGCGAATCATCCTAACTGTGTGTGGCAATTTACCTGTTATTTTAACGACGTCAAGTGAGATCCTAACAAGTAAAGTCTGAAGGAAAGCACCTCTAGGTTTAACCGTAATAGCAGAAAAGTTTATGATATGTAGAACATTAGTTTCTTCCATAACGGTGCCCTTCAAGTTTGTGGATATAGATTGACCATAGATGATAAAATTCTTGATCTGTCCTACATCCTTTGTCACTATATAATTCCAAAACTTGTTCGCATAAACATGGGTGTTTATTAGGATAAGGAATTGTGGTTTGCCCTTTAGTGACAACTCATCAACCTGCTTTTCAAATTCAGTTTTCTCGGTAGGATTCAACCTAAGGTGTGGCAAGTCGGGAAGGCTAGCCTCTGGTGTCAAGTCAACATGTTGGATATCACGTGTCGATGGTAGCTTGTGCAGGAGGTCTTCAGACAAGACATCATTAAACTCCATAGATACATGGGTGACTTCGGAGAGAAATATAGTATTGTCTTCAGGAAAGACATCAGTAAACTCCGTAGGCACTAGGACCACCTCGAGAGGACTCGAAGTACTAGATTTCTCAATGTCATCACCCTGAATTTCTTCGTCAGAGACATAGTTTTCAGGTTCTCCCATCTGGTAAATGAATTCTTCAGAGTCAGCTGACTCTGTTATAGACAATTTATCAGTGGCAACTATGAATGGGCTCGGTGTCGACAGTAGAGGAGGAAGGTGCTGACGACTAGGGCAGATAACGACACTAGGAGTTGGCAGTAAAGGAGGAAGGTGCTGACGACTAGGGCAGACAACGACATTAGGAGTTGGCAGTAAAGGAGGAAGGGACTCTGAATTTGTAACAGATAGTTCCTTAACTTTAGTTACTATGACTGGCCTTGGACAGTTGACCACAATGTGCTCATAACCGCGACACTTGTTACCCTGAATTGCAGGATGATAAGAGGTGGACTTCATTACCTGATCCAACCTAGTTATGCAATTCAAAATTTCATTTAACCTTTGGAGGATTTTGGAGTTGGTGTCCATATTAGCAGTTTGAGATTCACTAGTCATTTTTTTTAACTTAATGCAAGGTGTTCCTGCCTAAACCTTATGCTCTGATACCAAACTGATGTGAAACAGTGGGTGTGTCATGTAGGAAATCAGTGATATACTCAAACTCACAACATTTCACCAAATACAAAGATCTTCGGCAGGAAAGCAATGAAAAACAAACAATGTCAACAGTTAAATTTTACAAAGTATTGCATGCTAGTTTTGAACATTTCTAATCTCAATAAGATCTAATTACAATAGTTATATCATGCATGACAAGTTCTATTATCAATATCAGTGATAGGCGATCAAAGGAATTGCAGAGTCACACATCTCACCATATAGTGGACAACATGAGATAAAGATAATACTTTAGAGATGAATTAACTGATGCGTAACTCAACAGATAAATAGATTGTGTTGAAATAAACTCACAGACAAAGAACTCGTCGTCGTAGTCCAATAGAGGCAAAACCAATTCAACTTCAGATTTGTAAGTGTTGGTCAAGTGACAAGACAGGAATTAGGCTACTGCTAGTACTGCTACTGTTCCAGTGTTGTTGCTACCTCTGTTGATTCTGCAACTGTTACTTCACTGTTGCTGCGTCATTGCTGTTCTGTTGCTCTTGTGTCTGTTGTTGCTGCTCTGTATTGCTGCTGCTGCTCTGTATTGCTGCTAGCCTGGTACTTCTGCTGCTTCTGTTACTGCTGCTTCTCAAACTAGCCACGTTTCACCAAATAAAACGATCTTCGGTAGGAAAGTAACTCAAAACTAATAATGTCAAACAAATAGATTTTACAAAGTATTGCATGCTAGCTTTGAACATTTCTAATCTCCATAAGATCTAATTACAATAGCTATATCATGTATGACAAGTTCTATTATCAATATCAATGATAAACAGTCAAAGGAATTGTAGAGTCACACATCTCACCATATACTGGACAACATGAGATAAAGATAATACTTTAGAGATGAATTACTGATGTATAGTTTAACTAATAAGTAGATTGCTTTGAAATAAACTTACAGATAAAGAACTCGCCGTCATACTCCAAGGAAACAACTGAGAAGCACATTTTAGGTACCCGTAGCCGCTTCTGTTGCAGGAATTTTGTTGCTGCTGCTTCTATTATGCTCTGCTGCTCTGTTGCTGCTGCTGGCTTACTGCTGCTGATTCTGCTGCTGAAGTTGCTGCTTTTGCTGCTGCTGTGCGCTGCTTTTGCTGATGCTGTGGTTGCAGCGCTGCTGCTGCAGCTGCTGCTGGACTGCTGATTTTGCTGCTTCTTCTGTGCTGCTGCTATGCACTGCTGCTGAAGCTGCTGCTGCTGTTGCTGTCGCTGCTGTTGCTGCTGCGATCTGCTGCTATTGTTGCTGTGATCTGCTTGCTGCTGGCGCTGCTGCAGTCTGCTGATGCTGCTGCTTGCTGCTGTAGTTTGCTGCTGCTGCGCTGCTTGCTGCTGCTGCTTTTGCTGCGACTGCTGCAATCTGTTGCTGCAATCTATTGCTGCTGCTGCTAAAGCAATCTGCTGATGCTGCTTCTGTTCAAAGGAGGAGGCAGGAGAGGGACAGTGTGGAAGGTTGCAGGCTGAACAGGCAAGGAAGGGAAGGATTTTGGCTGATATTCAAGGGAGGAGTCGAGAGAAAGATAGGGAAAAGAAGACAGAGAGAAGAAAACATAGGCAAGAAGAAGCCATTGATTCTTTTCAAGTTTTCATTCATTATCTCCTCTCATAGAGTGCATCAAGTTGCCTTTATCAGGCTCCAAATTCAGTTCAGAAACTGTCCCCATTACCAGCATCAGTTCAGTTTAGAAACTGAACACAACTGCCCACAATTAGTTCAGTTCAGAAACTGAACACGACTATACCACTGAAATACATCTCTAATACACTAAAATACATAATGAAATATAATTAAATACACTAACAAATACACTGAAATACAAATAAAAGTTAAGGCTCAGATGTTCTCATCAGATTGACTCAGCAAGTAAGCACTTGGGAGCTTGACTCCAATCCATTCCTAAGGTGCACATAAGTGCTTTTCTACAAGTGAATTAAGGATAAGCTTAACGCTTTTAATGATGCCTATATCTTGTTACTAAACAAGTGGAGTAGAGTGGACTACTCTTAATAGAACGATCATCTATGTAAGTATAGAGTTGGGTCGGCTCTTTGGAAATTTCTATGGAGGCTGTTATTCCCTAAAGATACTCTCTGAAACCAAGAATGTCCAGGGCCAAAACGGACACAACCGAGAACCAAAATTGATTTGGAAATCACTGTGTGAAGCTTGTTGACTTGGCTTACACTAACGGCTAACAGTTCAAGACCTAGTTCACTGATTAGCCAGTAAGTCCGATAAAACTTTCACTATGGAAGGTTCAAGACCTAGTTCACCTATCTTGATGCAGTTTCTTTTCTAAAGTACCTTTCACAATAGAGTCAGTCTCTTTGTCCGTCAATTCCTTGAATCCCCATTGTGGGGGATTGTTGGAATATGAAGAATATATATATGTGAATCTTTGAATTGAATTACGGCGAGATCCGTTGATCGAATCAATTGGATGATGGCTGGAGTATGTTCTCCTTCCATTGGGGATGAACGTGGTATATTCACATGTTCAATTCCGACTTCAAATGAATGAGATATTCAAGTCTAAAGATTGCCTAATTCAAAGCCAAAATGGGACTAAAAATAGCTAAAGGCATTTAGTCCCACATTGGCCATGGGATGGAAGTTCGTAGTGTTTAAATAGACAAAATTAAGAACAAAGAGCGTGCCCTTTGTGTACTTGGAGTTTTCGCGCGCGATTGGGAGGGAACCATGTCCGCACATGCGCACGCGCGCGCCGATGCCAGGCTCGGGCTCGGGTCCGGGTCTGGGTCTGGGTTCGGGCTCCCTACCCGGCCTGGTTCTTTTTGAATCAGGTCTCACGAGTATGGGTTGCGAGCATACCCGCTCCGCTATCCGAACCGCCCCGCCAACGGACCCGCTCCGCTATCTGGATCCAAACCGACCCGCCACGGCTGTCTGTAAACCGTCGCGGCGGTTGGGCGGTTGAACCGAACAGTTGCAACGGTTCAGACCGAACCGTTGCAACTGTTGGATGGGTTCGGACAAAACTGCCCCTCCCGGAGCGCTATATATAGCGCTCCGTTTTCTCATTCTAAGACACACCAACACACCAACAACAAGAAAGAAATCTACCTTCTAAAGGAGATTCTCTCTCTCTCTCTCTCAGTCTTGAAGTGACTTCCAACGTGAAGTGGGAAATTCAGTTTCCGAAGCGACTTCCAAAAGAGATTCTGCAAAAAATCGTTCTGAAAGAGGGCTCAGAAAATTCAACAGATTCTTTAATAGAATCGTTGTCTGAATCTGGGACTTCCGAAGAAGAATATTCTTTAACCTTCCTTCTTCCTCTACAGTGGGTGCTCCTCCAAAGTAAAGGCAAATATTCTCCCGAGATTTGTCTTTGTCCCGCTGCTTCAACAATCCTGTGAAGGTACTGGTTAACTACGGTTCGACCGTACGGTGATTTGGTAGTGCTATCCAAATACCGTGAAGGAGTGTTATATCTTGGGAGACCAGCGTCCAGTAACCCGTTAGCACCGATGCGGGAGACGTAATTGTCTTAAGGAGATTCGCTTTAAGCGTACCTCACTCCAATTACTGTATAAGTGAATTAATTTCTTTATGCAGGGGATATACTGATATTCAGTATATTGAGACTGATTTATACCAGTCTAATTGGTGTTTAACCAAGGAAGAAAATTGAAAGGTGGTTCTTAAATTAAGGAACGTTCTATTGAACGAAAAACCTCCCACCTGATATTTACCAACCTGGCCAATTAGATTGTTGATATTTCAGTGATATTGATTAGTTGTCAGATTGATTCCAGAAACCAACATTGGTGGCTGCCTTATAGCGACGAGCTTGTTCACTCCTATTACTACAAGCCTGCCATCACATTGCAAACGAAAGCTGAGGAAGTGAGCAAAAGAAGACTATGGTATGGAATCACTGACATCCATGAAGCACCTAGCTCTGACTATGATGTAATAGCAAATAATGATCCTCGCACAACCTCCCTCTATGTCGAGGAACCTCAGCTTGTGGGCATCAACGGCCCCACAAAGAGGCTTGTGGGGTTGGTTATTGGACGAGAATGAGCCTCGATGCAGCTTGATGGCGGCGGTTGGTCCTGGTGGATTGGGTAAGACTACTATCGCTAAGAAAGCCTATGAGAGCCCAAATGTCCGAAGTACTTCCACTGCAGCGCATGGATCACTGTTTCATAGTCATACAACATTCTGGAACTCCTGAATGATATGATAAGACAACTCCCCATCTCCCCCAATAGACCCAGACAAGATGGAAAAGGATCAACTCACTACAGCGCTAAGGGACTATCTCGAGTACAAGAGGTACAAGATTGTTTTTGATGACACATGGAAGATACATGCAAGGAAATGCCTAAAACTTGTGAACTTGGAAGTAGGATCCTAATCACAACACGAAATAATGTGCTAGCTAACGACTGTCATGCTCAGATTCCTGACACATCTACCAACACAAAAAATTATCCGATCAACATTCCTGGAACTTGTTCTGCATGAGGGTATTCATTGATGACCCTAAGCACACTTGTCCAAAAGAGCTCGAGAAAATGGTCTCGAGATATACCGTAAAGGTGCAATGGGTTGCCCCCTCACTATTGTGTCAATGGCCGGTGCGTTTGCTAGCAAGCCAAAGAAGACTAGCCAAGAATGGAAGAAAATGCTTGTAACATCTCAGTTCAGAGCTGGAAACTAACCCAAACCTCATAGAGATGAAGCAAATACTCACATTTAGCTATAATGATCTACCTTACCATGTGAAACATTGCTTCTTGTATCTAAGTAAATTTCCTGAGAACTATCTGATCGAGCGCAAGTGCATCCAAAGATTATGTATAGTTGAAAGGATTCGTGAAAAGTCGTCGTGACGTGTGTGGAGGAGGTAGCCGAGTCCTAATTCAACGAGATTGCCAATCGTGGCATGATCCTCTCAGTAGTGTTCCGCACCAAGGGCAAGGTATAAAGCTTCCGACTACATGATATTATGTGGGAAACAATTGTGTCAAAATAAATGGAAGACAATTTTATGTCTTTACTTGGAAAGAATAGCCAACGAACACCAGAAGATATGATCGCCTATCAACCCATGCCGAGCAACATAGAAAACTTGATTGGCATATCCCATGTCAAGGTCGCTTACCAAAGCAGGGAGTGGAACAACATCGTCTATTTCTACATCAATGAGGATGTTTAGGGTGTTGGATATGGTTGTTATCTTGTGTGCAATGATCACCTTGAGACAGTGGTTAAATTGCTTCATTTGAAGTATTTAGGTCTGAGAGACACAAGTGTGTCGGTCTGCCAAAGTCCTTGGGAAGTCTTTGCAACCTAGAAACCTTAGATGTCAGAGGAGCTCGTGTAATGGAAATACCAGAGGAGGTTACCAAGCTTCAACAACTGTGTTCCCTTCTTGGTGGCTATTATCAGGAAAGGGAACCATCAATACGCTTCTTCCAACGGGACATCAATGCGCTTCTCAAACTACCTAGATGGATTCATTTACTCAATAGCATGGTCAAAATTTCTCTCCATGGAAGTCAATTAGAAGATGATGCTTCAAGAACACTGGGAACTCTGCCAAAGTTGATCCAACTAAAGCTCCTACTCTATGCATTCATCGGACAGACTGTGTGTTTTGGTGCTGAAGAGTTCCCGAGCCTTAAGGTGTAGGTATACAATGTTCCACATTTACATCTGACAAACATCATTATGTTTTAAACAAGCGATGATGCATCATCTTGAATTGATTTGCATTGAATGCAGTACATACAGGCACAACCTTACAAGGCGGAGTTTTTTGGGCATTAAAAACCAACCTAGCCTCAAACGAATCGAAGTTGATGATTATATGTTGGAAGGAGATCTTGTTGCATTGAAAAAGGAAGTAAATAAAGATCCCAACCATCTTAAGTTCATAGTAAATTGTTTAAACCGTTTTAACTGATGGGAACAATATCCAACAGTCACCACCACCTTCAATTCTAGTTGTTTGTACCACGCTGTTCATATTTATCCCGGTCAAGCTGCGTATTTCCCATGAGAAGGAAGTAATCACGAGTGTTTTTTTTTTGTGTGTGCGCGCGCACGCGCGCGTTTCTACAATTGTCAGTTCGTATTTCAGTTGACGTTATGAAGCCATGCATGTCCCATGAGAAGGAACAAATTGCAAGTGCTTTATATTTCTTTTTCCTGTTTTGTGTTTGTACAAAGAAACTATGGTATTTCTTCAGTCTCTTCCAATGAAATACACCAAGTCCAGTCCTGTGCTGAATATTTTTTTAGTGAAATTAAGAGGACCTGTATTTTCTAGTACCAAGTTAAGTGTGTGTTGTTGGTTTTTTTCTTTTTTTGGGAGGGGGGCACGTGCAGGTGTGCATGAAGAAACTGTTGTATTTCTTCATTCTCTTTCCAATGATATATGCCAAGTAAAGTCTTTTGCTGAGTGGACATATTAGTATCATCTCATACGAAATTACGTTACCTAAAGCACATTTCCACTCTGAGTGGGAGGTCATTGGTTTGAATCTCTCATAAGTGCAGTGCCAAAGGAAATTTTCAGCCAAAATGCAGGCTGATTGTGGATCTGTGTATGAAGCATCATTCCATGTGGAATATTTCTCCTTTGCTAGCACGCACTTTCCTTACTGTGGAGGCTTTTTTGGGTGTCTTTAATCCCGGTGGCGGTTTACTACTCCTAAAAAAGACAAACAGAAAAAAAAAAGAGAAAAAAGTAAATTTTCCATGAGCATTGGCTCAAAGCAATGTGCACTTTCAGGCTTTTCTTATCAGACACGCCCATTTCACACCAATTAGCAGTTAGCAATATTTAAACCCTCCACCCTGTCCATATTTGACAAAACTATCATTTTCATATCGCTAACATAATATGCTCAACTTGTAAAAACTAGACTTAGTATATCACATAAACCCAAAAAATAGTGTGATAAGAATATACTGGAGCAACCGTAGAATGCCTTACCTATTTTAGGTAGATTGAATCAAACTAGAGCCAGATCCACATTGCACCTGTTATTCGTAACCAGAATGAATGATATTAGGTAAAAATGTCAAATCATAACAAGAAAAAGTCACATAAATGTACATATAAAATATCTCCAAGGTATCAGTGATAGATAGGCTATTCATGAACAGTGTATATGGTAGGTTATTGAAAGATCAAGGATATAAAATAATATACTACAATAGAACATTAGTTATTACAAGAAAATTTGCTTTAGAGAAATACATACACAGAGCATACAGGTGGTGAAAGATATATCTCAAATTATTCTATATAATATCTTAATCAAATAATGCACAGTATTAGCAAACATAAGAGTGGATGTGTGAGGAAAGCTGCTCATTCTATGCCCAATCTCCCTTAAAAACGAGCAGAATGGAGCTAAAAAAGGCCGACTTTCCAACACTACTTTTGTTTTACTTTTCAATCACCAAACAGGCCTCCCTCATAAACAACATAAAGGCGTCATCAACTACAGATCTGACCAGATCTCTTCTCATCTAATGGAATAGGCTATGGAGCACAAATTTAAGTTGTGAAGATACCCAAAGAAAATGACCAAAGTTTACAACCATTGTCCTAAAGCAAATTCTTGCTCAAAGATAATCAAGATGGTCTCTAGAAAAAGAACATTCATGATTCACCAACATGGAGATAACTAAAAAAGACAGGCAATCCCCCATCTACTACTTCTTTGAATCATCCACCACTTAATTGTTATCTTCAAATGACCAGACAAACAAAAAGTTACACATTCAGAGGTGGCAATCATATGGAAAGATATGGGGGAAAGGTGAAAAGTTACCATCCTCTATTGAAAAAAAAATCTATGGAAGATTATTCTTGCATGCTAGTCTATGAACTAATATACTATATTCTAAAATTTTAAGTGGAGAATGGATCTTATTCAACTTTTCTTTCTTACTTGAAAAAATAAAAAGGTACACTAGTCTTTTATAGGCTTCAAAGGAAAAATCATACAAGAATACCAACCATCTATTTTAATGTCATAAACAAATGACAATAATGCATATATGACTCTTTAACTTCTCCTATTCATGGTGACTTTTAATTCTCCAAATTGATGATGACTCTTCATTCCTCCTAATTGATGATGATGACTTTTCATTTCTTTCAATTGATGATGACTTTTCATTTCTCCTTATTGATGATGATGACTCTTCATTTCTTTCAATTGATGATGACTCTTCATTTCTCCTAATTGATATGGATGGCTCTTCATTTCTTCACCTTATGGTGTCTCTTCTACTTCCAAAATTAATGTCATAAAGGACATTTTTATTTGATATTCCAACACGCCCTCTCAAATCAAAATGTTTTCATACCGAGCATTTCTTTTAGCCTTCTGAAAGATTCAATAGGTAATGGTTTGGTGAAAATATCTACTACTTGCTCCATGGTATGACAATACTCCAGCTCCACGATTTTCTGCTTTACATGACATCTGAGAAAATGAAACCGTGTATCTATATGTTTGCTCCTCCCATGATGTACTGGGTTCTTTACAAGTTGGACGGCTGATTTGTTGTCCACAAATATTACAGTCGCTTCTTCTTGTGAATGATCCAACTCCTTTAAAATATTCTGCAACCAAATAGCTTCACACACAGCAGATGAAGCTGCCACATACTCTACTTTGCATGAAGATAAGGTCACAACTCCTTACTTTTTTGAGCTCCATGAAAATGCAGTTGACCCAAGATAGAAGATATAACCAATGGTGCTTTTTCTCTCATCTTGGTCACCTCCCCAGTCGCTATCTGAATAGCCTACTAACTCTGCAATTTCACCATAATATAAAATAGACCAAGATTGAGTGTGCCTTTGATATACCTTAGAATCCTCTTTGCGGCTAGCCAATGAGACTCCTTCGGTGTCTCCATATATCGACTCACAAGTCCGACTCCATAAACAATATCGGGTCTTGTGATCGTTAAGTACCTCAGGCTACCAATTAGACTTTTGAAAAAAGTCGAGTCTACAAAATCTCCAATTCCTTCTCTTGATAGCTTCATTCCTGTGGCTATTAGGGTGTTCACTGGGTTGCAGTTACTCATCTTGAATTTCTCCAAGATCTCCTTCATGTACTTCTTTTGAAATATAAATATCCAATCTTGTTGTTGCTTCACTTCGATACCAAGAAAATAGGACATCAATCCATTGTCCGTCATCTCAAATTCATTGAACATCGCCTCCTTGAATTCAGCAAGCATCTCACGCTACTTCCTGTGTATAACAAGTTATCAACATAAGACAAATTATTAGAAATTCGCCTTGATGGGTCCTCTTCATGTAGATGGCATGCTCATAAGGACATTTGATGAAGCCATTTTGATGAAGATAACAATCAATTCGGGCATTCCATGCCCGTGGTGCCTGTTTTAAGCCGTACATGGCTTTCTTTAGGTGATATACTTTGTCTTCTTACCCTCTTATCAGAAAACCTTCTAGTTGCTGTACATACACCTCTTCTTCAAGAATACCATTGAGAAATGCTGACTTGACATGTAGATGATATATCTTCCACCTGTGATGAGCTACAAGTGAAATTAATAGTCTCACCGTGTCCAATCGAGCAACTGATGCAAAGACTTCTTCGTAGTCGATGTCGTATTTTTGTTTGTAGCCTTTCGCTACAAACCTCGCCTTGTACCGATCAACTTCACCATCTGCTGTGCGTTTGATCTTGTATACTTATTTGACACCTATTGCCTTGTGATTTTGTGAAAGTGTTGTCAATACCCATGTATCGTTCTTCTAGATGGCATGCATCTCCTCCTTCATTGCTGATCGCCAACAATCTTTTTCCTTAGCCTCTTGGAAAGTGAGAGGCTCATGATCGGCATATAAACAAAAGAGATTACTTTCTCCATCTTCTTCTATATGCTCATAGATCTCCATGAGGCTTCTCATTTTGATTGGACCTCGTTGCCCGGAGGATTCGCTACTACTACCTTCCCTAGAAGATGGAGAACCTCTTGCAGGAGACGGTGTAGCATGTCGAGGAGATGGTGGTGTAGCTGGTGGTGGAACCTCTTATAGGGGCTAGTCAGGTTCATTCACCATGGGTTGCTCTTTGGCAGTCTCTTCATTGCTCCAACTCCATACTTCAGCTTCATTGAAAACGTCTCTACTAACCACTAGTTTCTTAGTTAGTGGATTGTAGAGCTTGTATGCCTTCGACTTTCGCTATATCCGATGAAAATGCATTTTTCACTATGATTGTCAAGCCTTTTCCTTTTAACTTCAGGTACTTGAGCATATGTAACACACCCAAAAATTCGTAGGTGTGCGACATTAGGCGTGTAGTCGCTCCATGCCTCTTGAGGAGTCTTACCCTTCACTTGCTTTGTCGGGTATCGGTTGAGCAAGTAAGTTGAACATGCCACAGCTTCCGCCCAAAACTGCTTCGGCAGCCCCTTTTCTTTGAGCATGGTTCTTGTCATGTCAAGAATAGTGCAGTTCTTTCTTTCTGCGATGTCATTTTGCTGAGGTGCTACTGCCTCTTTATGCCTTGCTCCCTGCAATATTCTTGAAACATATCTGAGGTGTACTCACCACCTCGATCAGATCGGAGAGTTATTAGCTTGTGGCTACTCTCCGCTTCAACAAGAGCTTTAAAATTCTTGAAGGTAGTAAAGGCAACAGATTTTTTTTTTAAGAATGTACACCCACAACTTTCCACTAAAATCATCAATGAAGGTAATAAAATATCTATTACCTCCTGAAGAGACGGGATCTAATGGTCCGCAGATGTCAGTATGAACAAGTTGCAATGGTGCCTCCGCTCTCCACGACTTTTCACTGGGAAAAGGAAGTCGTGCTTGCTTGCAAATTATGCAAACTTCACAAGTATGATTTGGTGGATCGATTGTTGGTAAACCTCGTGCCATCTCGGTTGTAGATAGTAGCTTCAGACCGCTGAAGTTTAGATGGCCGAAACGAAGATGCCACCTCCATGACTTATTCTTCATGAGTCATTGAAAATACTTCTCAACTTTCGTGTTTAGATGCAAGGGAAACATGCGGTTCCTTGTCATCTTAATGCAAGCTATAAGACCTCTTTTTACATTTTTCAACCAAAGATAGTTGTTCTCCATATATACTTTATATTCTTTTTCGAGTAATTGACCGATGCTGAGAATATTACTTTTCATGTTAGGAATATAATAAACATCGGAAATATACTCAGGCTTACCATCCTTTTGGTAGATTTTGATCTTCCCTCTAGCTTCAACAGGGAGTTTCGAAGAATCTCCCAAGATCACACTTCTATGAACTCTTTCTGCGAGTTCCATGAAAAGTTCTTTCTTTCTGCACATGTGGTTGCTAGCACTCGAGTCAAGGTACCAAATATCATTCTGATCACTTGAATCATCATGAGCAGAAGAGTAGAGTTATTACCCACATCATTTGTTGCTTCAGCGAGATTGGTAAGATCTTCAGTTCTGTGCCAGCAATCCGAGACATAGTGTCCAAATTTTTGACAGTTGTAACATTAGACGTTCTTGTTGTTTCCAAGTCAAGATGTAAATCTTCCTCGATTGCTTCGTCCTGGACCTCTGAAGCTTTGGAACTCCACTTGATTTTGAGTGGTTCGTTGTTGGGGACCACGTCGCCTCCTCTACCACGACCACGACCTCTACTATGTGAGCCTCGATCATTTAGAGTCAGCTTTGACTCTAATACTTGTTCCAAAACTATGGAACCGGTCTTCTTTTGCATGCGTTGCTTATGAACTTGGAGAGATCCCAAAAGCTCCTCTATTGAGATCTCTCCAAATTCTTGGACTTCTTAATTGTCGCCACCACGTGCTCGAACTTTGATATGAGGGATCGTAGCAATTTCTCCATCACTCGGATGTCCTCCATCTTCTCTCTATTTCTCCTCATTTTATTCACAATTAGAAATAATCGTGAATAATAATCGGAGATTTTTTCTTCATCTTTCATTTGAGTGGCTTCAAGATCGCCCCTCAAAGTTTGGAGGTGAATTCGCTTCACCCGCTCGACTCCTTTGTAGATGGTAGCAAGGATTTCCCATGCTTCCTTACTCGTCGTTGCTTCGGCAACTCTCTCGAAGGTAGACTCGTCCAACCCTTGATAGAGTAGAAAACGAGCCTTGCTGTCCTTCTTTCTTTGCTCTTTAAGAGCCTTCTTCTCTTCGGCGGTGTAGGCGACTTCTACCTCCGATATAGGTTCCTTAAACTCATCAAAGATTAGCTCCCACAACTCTAGAGAACCAAATAGAGCTTTCATCTGAATTGACCAACTCTCATAGTTATCTTTCAATAACTTTGGTACTTGTGGATTGATGAGATTGTTGGTGGAGGCCATGAGGAGAAGAGGAAAATGGAAAAGAAATTGAATTGGCTCTGATACCAATTGTTGTATACTAGTCTACGGACTAATAAACTATAATCTAAAATTTTAAGTGGAGAATGGATCTTATTCAACTTTTCTTTCTTGCTTGCTTACTTGAAAAAAATAAAAAGGTACACTAGCCTTTTATAGGCTTCAAAAGAAAAAACTTCAAGAATACCAACCATCTATTTTAATGTCATAAATAAATGACAATAATGCATATATGACTCTTTAACTTCTTCTATTCATGGTGACTTTTGATTTCTCCAAATTGATGATAACTCTCCATTCCTTCTAATTGATGATGATGACTCTTCATTTCTTTCAATTGATGATGACTCTTCATTTCTCCTAATTAATAATGATGACTCTTCATTTCTTTCAATTGTTGATGGCTCTTCATTTCTCCTAATTGATGTTGATGGCTCTTCATTTCTTCATCTTATGATGTCTCTTCTACTTCCAAAATTAATGTCATAAAAGACATTTTTATTTGATATTCCAACAATTATCACATAGAGATTTCAAGGGTTACTCTTTCATCTCCATTCACTATGCCAATCTTAATATCATCCCAAACAATAAGTTTGAAACCATTCGATGGTTCAACTACTAAATCCCAATGTCAATTCTGAAGCTGAACAAGGATAAACTAAAACTGATGTGGACAAAAGAACGAAAATATGACAAATCTTTCACCGTTGGAGAAGACGCGCTAACTCAACATTACTCTGTAGTTCTACTAACATTAGGATTTCTAATTTATGTTTCTTTTATATTTGATTTTTAGTAACTGAAGTTGTAATAGGACTCTAGTTTCTTTTTTTAATGTATTTTTCTTTTTAGACTTTTAATTTCTTTTAGGATTAGGATTATATAATCCCAATACAAATAGGAGATGCAATTTTGTATCCTATATAAAAGCCACCCATGTATTCATTTTTTTCAATAAAGATGAACAATAAAAATTTGTTATTCTCTTTACAAGTTGGCTATGATCTTAAATCTTCTTTCTAATAGTGGTGAGATACACTATCAAACATTGATTAGTGGTGGGATACCTTAATTGGTTTATCATAAATATTCTTTTTTCCCTCTCCCAATCTCCTACAAACAAATTTTTTTCACTAAAAAAAAAACAGATTCGCGCGAGAAAAATTTAGCCACCAGCAAGTTATTTTGTTCGGACCATATCTTACTCATCCGAAGTTCAAATCACGCACCATTCGAAGCGTTGGAATCGTGACAGAAAGATTTACACTATTACAAAATTTCAGAGTAAGAAAACAAAAGAAAATTTGATTTTATTCAAAGGTAATCAAGAGGTACAATTTCAATCCACGAATATTTATTTACAAGTTTGATATTATATCTCTAATTTCTTATCAACCTTAATTAGTGTCCACTTCAAATTGTGAGTTGAGTGCTTTCTTCTGCATGCCTGATAAACTTTAGCTTTTTTATTAATCATTTAACTGCCCCTGCATAACATTAACATTGAGTTAGTACTTTAATATTTGAAATAAATCAAATAAATGCATGTTAAAAAACATACCTAATATTAATTGTTTTAAGCTTTCCTACCAATGATCTTTCTTATTGGTGAAGCATATCTTTGAGTTAATTTATCTATTGCTTACACATATACGTACACATTTCACATCAGTTTGGTATCAGAGCACAATTAGGTGGGATTTGCATATTAGTCACGTTTATTTGCTTTTTTTCTTCTAGTTAGATTTTATTCAAAAACCCAAAAAATAGTGTAAATTAAGAAACCTTGAAAGTAAGTATTTTTCTGAAATTTCGTACGATTGGTGTCTAACTAAGGAATGGTACTCAACGTGATTCTGTAATTAAAGAACGCCAAGTACAGAAAATCTCCCACCTGAGTTACGCCTACCTGGCCAATTGGACTGAAAAATTAGAGTTTGACTGACCTGACAATTTTAGAAGACAAGTTTTTGAAAATCAAACAAATAAAAAAATCAAAATTCAAAACAAAAAAATATAGTATAAATATGCATTCATATTAGGACTCATATATTGCATGTCAACCCGTAGTGGTACTCCATACTTTTGTGAAAAAATTAATGAACCCAACACTGATTCAATGGCCTCCCAACCCACCCTACCTGACATCATGACTAAACTTGATTTCCTAACTCAAGAAGCTAATGCCTTCTGTTTAGACGCAAAACGATTGAAAGAGAATGTCAATATGGTAGTGACCAAATTGGAGACCCACAACCAGAACCCGAAAAGCAGTATCACTTATGTAATCCCCATAGTTAGAAAAGTTGTGGACAAGCCTGATATTACTATTTCTCTGATATTCACCCCCGTTGTAAAAGAGTTTAGTGATGTCCCAAAAGAGTTTCAAGACAAATCATCACCTATATGTGACACCCAACCTGAGGTTGAATCTGATTCCAAAGAGTTTACATATCACCCAGACATAAATTCTGATGAAGACGTAGATAATGACTTCGCTGACGACCAAGTCCATGAAGAACTAAGAGATGACGTCGTAGAGTCTAGTACCTTGATTTCCCCCTGAAGTCACCCCAGTGATTATAGAACTTGTTAATGTCTTTCCTAAAGATGTTACACAAAATGACATTAGTCAAACACCTCTTAGTCACTTGTTCATTATTAGCACTGTCTTGTCACAAAAATGATACAAGAATTGTAGTCATTGTGAACAATGGAAGTAATGTAGTATTCTTTGAGGTATTTGAAAATGATGGATTAAAGTCGTTACCCCGCTCTCACCCATTTAAGGTATCATGGTTCAAGTTCACAATCATAGAAGTTTCACAACTGTGTCTAGTCCCAATCGATTTTCATCTCTACTTTTGGAGAACTATGTGGCATATGTTAAGAGCCAAGTCTAAATTTTCCACTGCTTTCAACTCTTAACCGATTGTCAAATTGAAGTCATTCATGAGTCTGCATTATCATCTTTTGCATTACATATGCACGTGAGAATCATATCATAATTTACATAAAAAAGTCATGGATAAGATTGCTCAAATAACACAAACTACGAGATTCGAATTAACATTAGAAAATTGTTTAAAACTTTTAATGTTGGTGATGTTATTTTACTTAATTGTAGTACTGATCTGTTTCAAATCTTAAAGAAACTAAATTGTCATGTTTATGTTATAGATTTTGGTATCATTTCTATTTTCAATACTAAAGATCTAGTGAATTACAAAAGTTTTCATTTTAATCCTAACAACTTCTTTATTGATGAGTCATCCCCTGAGTCTATTTTTGAGAAACCCTCTATTCCACTAACTCTAAATATTTTACCTAATACAGTGAATTAGATTGACAAAATTTTGGATGATAAAATTATTATGATTTGTATGATTTGGTTCGATGAAAAGGAAGAGTACCGACTGATTCCAACAGGTTGAAGCAAGATGAGATTACTTCTATTACTGACTCAACGGAGTCGAGCTCTGTCCAACACGGGGAGAATGATGCGAACGATGGAACGAAGATATGACAAATCTTTCATCGTTGGAGAAGACGAATGAACTCAACATAGATCCAGTAGTTCTACTAGCATTATGATTTTAATATTTTTTATATTTTTGATTTTTAGTAACAGAAGTTGTAATAAGACTCTAGTTTCTTTTTTACATATTTTTCTTTCTTTTAGACTTTTGATTTCTTTGAAGATTAAGATTATGTAAATCCCAATACAAGTAGGAAATGCAATTTTATAGCCTATATAAAGGCTACCATGTATTCACTTTTTTAAATGAAGATAATGAAAATTTGCTATTCTCTTTTTGAGTTGGCTATAAATCTTAAATTCCTTTTTAATAATGGTGGGATGCCCTATTAAATCCTGATTAGTGGTGAGATACGCTAATTAGTTTTTCATAAATATATCTTTTTTTCTCTCAATCTTTCACAAACAAATTTCTTTCACTTAAAAAAACAGATTCGCACGAGGAAAATTCAGTCACCAGCAAGTTACTTTGTTCGGATCATATCTTACTCATTCGGAGTTCAAATCACGCACCGTTCGAAGCGTTGAAATCGTGACAAAAAGATTTATACTACTACAAATTTTCAGAATAAGAAAACAATAGAAAATCAAGTTTTATTCACAGATAATCAAGAGATATAATTTCAATTCACGAATATTTATTTACAAATTTAATATTACATCTCTAAGCTTCTGCTTGCCCGATAATCTTTAACTTCTTTATTGATTATTGAACGGTCACTGCATAACATTAACATTAAGTCAGTACTTTAACATTTGAAATAGATCAAATAAATGCATGTTAAAAAAACATATATAATATTAATTATTTTAAGTTTTCCTACTTACGATCTTTCTTATTGGTGAAACGTATTTTTTAGTTAATTTATCTATTGCTTCCACACACGTACACGTTTCACATCAAAACATTATTAGAGAGGACGTGGAATGTACTTTTAACTAGACAAGTTGGATCAAAGTTATCTTCTATGGATCTTATATTCAAAAATTGATTGAATTGAGGTGAGCTAAGGCTGAGGTGTAATGTTCTTCAATTCTAATATTTCTAGTTCAACAGCTTGCAGGCTGAACATATGAGATCAGCATACTAATACAATAAGAGAGTGATCTAAAACCATGAAGGATATGGCAAATGAATGAGGACAGTAGAATAGAAAGCAATAACAAAATTTCACTGATTGGTGCAATGCTGAACCACGCTTGTGTCTGGTCAATCAAGACAAGTTGTAAATAAGTATCAATTTCTTTTTGTGACCAAGGTGAGTCGCGAAGAATTAGCATCTTCATTTGCGCAAAATAGCTCTAGTTTGTACATGGAAAAGGAATACATTCGAATGATTATTCCCCAAATTCAAATATTCCCTACCTAAGTACAGAAAAACAACAAATGAGATCAAGTATGGTGGTAGCTACGACAGAAACAGTAAAAATGGAATTGTAATAAATAGATTAGAAGAGAGATATTAGCAAAGAGATAAAGTTCAAAGAAAAATAATTTGGACAAGGAACTAAAAGTAAATGAAGACCAATAAAAGATAACGTTTACAGCTAGAAAGTTGAAATCAGAAGTCTAAATACAAAGCAAAACCTGTATCCATTCACAAAGAAAACCCAAAGTTCAACTTTAACTAATCTCTTGAACTTATGAACTCTAAGCACAAAGATTGGCAATTCTCTCTGGCAGGCTAAAAGCAGTAAATTTTATAGTCTACCTCGAACCTAGACTTTTCAAAATCTGGAAGCTGTTTCCATGATCATCCAGACCCAAACCAATTGATGGTGCTTACCAATATGACCAGTTCTCCCAATAATTTTGAGATGCAAGGCCGGTTGTGACAGTTATGATACTTCCAATGTGCCAAGTCAATGCCTCCATGGCAATGATGCTTCATGTGGACAGTAAATAGCTGCCACCAAATCTTGCAAGCTTATAAATTGTTGCTTGCTGGTGCTTTGGAGGAACCTTCAGCAACTTGAAGAAAAACTTATTATTACAAGGTTGTCAAGAAGCAATTCAGACATGTCTTTCAGCCATGGAGAGTAACTACCAAGCTCTAGCCACAGCTTATTATGCAGACTTCATAGATAATTTTCAACCAGAATCCTTTGCCACCAACTAACTCTAAATAATCAGTGGAGAATTAAGAAGTACACATGGCAGCAGAACCCTGTATCTTTAAATAAACAACATTTACAGACCATGTTTGCTCATGCTACTGAAACTAATAGACATTGTAGGTGTCGGAACAACCCTTTGGTAGACAGAACAGTGAACTAAGGACCTGGCTATAACAAACTTAGTACTCCTCAGTTGATTTAATCTGAAAATGCCCATTAGATCATGCATGTAGTTAAGTGTTTACTACGGCTGCTGAAGGTTAGCTCTGACAATAGCACTAGTGAAGTCTCAAGATTAGATCAGTCAAGCAGCTATCAATTCTTCAAAATTATTGTGAGTTAGGCTGGATAATGTAAAAATGACCAACAAACAGACATTAAAAAGGAAGAAATGTGCAGGAGCAAGAATTGCTGATGAGGACATCACGCAGCTCCTATTTATCTTTTCATGCCTTAGCTTATTCAGAGGATTTAGTGTTTTGTTTCAGCTTTATTTGAGTTGGTGTTTAGCTTTATTTGTGTTCCTTTGTGGGCGTTTAGTACACATCGGTTATTTCCCAGTAGTCCTCTTTTGTAAAGCCTATATAAGGCCCCATAGACTATTATGTTTAAAAAATGAATGATTAAAACTTTTCTCAAATTATTTGTTAAATTCTTGAGTCTGCTGCTCTTGAGTTTAGGGTGAGAAGCCCGTGCAAGGTGGAAACCCAAATCTTATCTTATTCGCAATTTAAATTTTGGTTGTGATTTGAAGGTGATTGCGATCCAGGTGGTTTACATCATTTTGGTATCAGAGCCAGGTTTTCAGTCCCCTTCAAAATTTTCCTTTTCCAAATTTTCCCAGTCTCCAAACCCTAAATCTACATCAGCATCAAGATTTAGATTTTTTTTAAAAAAAAATAAAAAATATTACACTGTTCAAAAAAAAAAAGAAAAAAAATTATTACACTGTTTCAAAAACAAAAAAAAAGAAAAAAAAAGAATTACAGTGAAAAAAAATCCAAAATTGGCACTGTTCTTCATCTCCCGCCGCCTGCGACTACCCATCACCACCATCAGCGCAGTCTTCACCAACGCCGACAAGATCTGCCACCGCCATCATCACCGAGAAGCCTCCGCCGCCGAACTCTGCAAGTCGGCACCAAATTCCGCCGCCGACGACAACAGCGGAGCCCCACCGCTGCCCCTCCATCAGATCTTCCGCCATCAAGAGCAAAGGAACACGGCACAACCACGGCCCTCGACATCACCACCTCCTCCGATCGATCCCACCCGAGCTCTGAATTGATCAACCTCCACCGCCGCCACCACAAGATCAAAAAAAAAAAAAAAAAATTCCGCCGCCACCACAAGATCAACCTCCACCGCCGCCGTTGAGGGCTTCTCAAGCCGCCTGAGAGATCGGATCACCAGATCCACGCCCCTCTCTCCTCCGATCTCTGCCATCGTCGCCACAATTGCCGTCGCCATCGCCGAGGCCATCCACGACTCGCCGCCCTCTTTGAAGCTTCGTCGGAGCATCGCCGTCATCAATCCCCTTCACCGGACCTTCCAAGGACTCATCAGAGATCCGCCATCTTCCTCGGACGTCGCCGCCGCTCGCCGTCATCTTCATCCTTGCCTCAAGTCGCCGTCGCCGCCGCTCTGTCTCTGCCCTAGCTGCGAATCGAAGGAGGGGGTTGGGCACACTGCGATCGGGTGCAGTGTCAACTTAAGAGCAGACTCGAGTTGGGTTAAAACCACACTCGACCCAATCGGACCCGGGCTACTGTTGAACAGACCAGACCAGGTCTAACTTAATTAGGATCCAGACCAGACCTAGTCTGATTCAATTCAGTCCGGCGGCTGGTCATATCTTTCGGAGGCCATTCAGGGCTCGTTTCAAGTCCGAATTGATCCGTTTTCGAGGCAGTGGATTCGTGACGACCAGTACTACGTTCCTACAGCAGTCACAATCTGGTTCAAGCTCCGATCATCTTCCAGATTCAACTCAGTAAATCAGCGCACCACAATTCACAACTTGTTTCTGTCCTGATTCGGACCCGATTTGCGCCATTCTCGAGATATCCAGCTTCCACTTCTTATCATCGCTGTCCAAAAATCTTGTGGGCGATCTCAACTCTTGAGTGTGAGTATTTCTCTGGGGAATCTTCGAAAATTTTGCGTTTGGGCGTGAACGACTCCACCTCAGGTGATATCACAACTTGACCTAGTTCATTAACTGTTGATTACTTCAACTACTATACGGATTGCTATAATTTGTTGGTAGAAATGCTATTTGCTTCGATCTAGTGGTTGCATCTTTTCATCATTTTAGGAATGCATTTTTATTTACATTTAAACTTTAGGGAATTTTTTTGTTTAGTGCATACATTTAGTTTAATTGACTTTAGGGCTCTTCACTACATCTGCTTGCTTGCTTGAGTCATCATGACTAATCAGCATTATAGGGACTCCCACTTAGACCAGCTACACAATCTCCATCAGGGTCATATGTCTGTTCACGAATACATTACCATATTTAAGGACTTAACCCATCGTAATGAAGTGAGAGAGCACCCTTCTGAGACTCTAACTAGGTTTATTTGGGATTTACGGCCTAAAATAAAACGTGCTATGATTACTAGCCCCTATGACCTAGATACCATTGAAGATGCCTTTGATGTGGCATTAAAATTGGACTTGACTTTCAAAACGCTAATCAATGCCAAGGTCAAATGTTCTAAATGTAAGGGCTATGGACATTATAATTATCAATGCCCCTCGGAGAGTCAACATGTTAGAACTGTGCCCACTGATGAAGTTGACGATTCGAAGGCTGTTAAGGATGACCAAGTTTCTTCTAAACTGTTGATATAATCGAAGACATAGCAGTTGATTCTGTCGCACAAATCATTGATGAAATTCACATGTCTTCTGATAGTGTCAATGATGACGTGGACGATACAGTTGAGCCTAATATACCCACTGTGCCTAATCAGCCATTCGAGTCTCCTTGTGTTGAACCTAATTTTATGGTTATTCCTATCAATTCTTCTTTTAGGGAGTCACCTGAATTTCTTGCCAAGGTCCAGCAAATGGTTTCTAACACTTATTTTTCAGGTTGTTTAGAGTTTGTGTCCGAGTCCTGTGTACCTCCATTATTAGATGTGTGTCCTTCTAGGCATATTATATCTCTCGTTCTCCCATCGTTAGGAGCTATGCTTAGAATACCTACTGCTTTGCATTTGCCTGTTGCACATATTGATGATATCACTAGACTGATAGCAATTTGCAATAACACCTACAAATTTGCTGCATACCCATATAGTATTTTGTAGGAATTTACAGTTGATGATAGGGTGATGGTTACGAGTCACTCTGAGGTCGCGAGAAAGTTGCATGCTTGGCGTAAAGATTTCGAAATGACTCTTAAGAGGATTGCGTACACTGCTTACGAGTTGGATAGCCCGTGGGATCCTGGTATCAGCTCCGTTTTCAGCCTGGACGATGCACCTCGCTTTACTCTCTGTTCCTTGATCGTGCTGCTATCTTCCACCACTGATCTGTCATGGAGACTAGCTCCTCCTCTGCCACCATGGTCTCGACATGATGTACCCATGCTGCTGCCACGACCACCACCTTGGCCAGATTGAGATGCTTCGTGAGGAGAGTCCTCACTCGACAGGGTCGAGTTTCTCCCACCCCGAGGGAATTGATGAGGACATCACGCAGCTCCTATTTATCTTTTCATGCCTTAGCTTATTCAGAGGATTTAGTGTTTTGTTTCACCTTTATTTGAGTTGGTGTTTTAGCTTTATTTGTGTTCCTTTGTGGGCGTTTAGTACCACATCGGTTATTTCCCAGTAGTCCTCTTTTGTAAAGCCTATATAAGGCCCCATAGACTATTATGTTGAAAAAATGAATGATTAAAACTTTTCCTCAAATTATTTGTTAAATTCTTGAGTTCTGCTGCTCTCGAGTTTAGGCTGAGAAGCCCGTGCAAGGGGTGAAAACCCAAATCTTATCTTATTCGCAATTTAAATTTTGGTTGTGATTTGAAGGTGATTGCGATCCAGGTGGTTTTACATCAATTGCTTTATATAAATACTGCAGAATGTTGGCCTAGCATCCATATTGATTTGTCCCTCATTTTTCTTTTCCTCTTTTCTCTCATATTAACACATTTTATTATTCATATGACGGTTTGAAATGAGCGATGAATGAATGCTAGAAAGATTTTTGACAGTCACCCTTTATCTGGACAAAAAGATAAAATTACAGCAGCTTTTATTTGGTAGTTAATAAGCAACTTAAGAATCTACAAGGTGATTACTGGCCACACGATTACAATAAATAATCAGTCTTCAGAAGATAGCATAAAGATGATGACCTTGCATGCATTCAATCATAGGAAAAATATCAAGAAAATAATGGAAAAGATGAGGTAGAGAATGGACCGACAATAAAGCCAATACAAATATCCTGGCCATGCTAACATAGAGCACAAACCAGTCAAAGAACTCTGAAATTTACGACCTCAGACCCCACATCAGTTCCCGGCAAAATTAATTTATACCATGCTTTGCATTCAGTGTATTCTTATCTATGATAACCACAACAAAGGAAGATGAGGAGAAATTAAGAACGCAACACTGGGTTAACTGTCTGAAGTATCAACATCGCGTCCACTTCTTCAGTGGCCATATAGATAGCATAAAGGGTAAAACTCCATCTCCTTAGTCCATAAGCAGTCAAATAAAGTAATATCTTGACAGTACAAAACTTCCAAATGGAAAAGATAAAATGACCACTAAATTTGTTAAACCAGTAAAAATAAAAACAGTAAACAGCCAACAGGTGGAGTTGGTTGGGGATTAATTAACACAAAACAACTTATTTGATCACGGCGTTTAGCAGCCAAAGCACCAAGAGAACCTTTAAAAAAAAATGTGGCATCAATATAGTAGTCAGCTAGATTAGCTCATGAGTAGATTCCATAGTTATTATATTGCACATCATGAAAACCAGGAGTCGCGAATACTGCTAAAGACATACTGGAAAGATGAATTACAGTTACATATTATAATATATAGGGTTTTTAAGATACTAGTCTCGAACAAATTTCTTATTTGGATATTAGTCTCCAACAATATCATATTTGGATATTAGTCTCCCACAATATGAGATGAGGTTCACTGATGTTAGTCCTTCACTATTTATTCATCCAAATCTCGTACGTAATCATGATAAAAATATAATTATGATGTTAAAACTACAAATTTGTTTGGAACTTTGAAACTGTATAGTGAGAAAAAGTCAACCCAATGACATTGAAAAAAGAACTTTAGAAGAAAAATTCTTTACAGAAGAGAATAACGAGCAAGAGAAGCCAATAAAACCACAAAAAAAAAAAAAGACAAGAAGGCTATTAGTTAACTTGGATTGACACAAGTATGGAAAGAAGAAGTAATAAGGTAAAAGTGTTAACATAATTAGGAAGTAATAAAATATTTCTTGCTTTGGGATACATTATTAGTTAGAGGGATTTATAACAAGTGATAAATTGTGAAGGGCTAATATCCAAATATAACTATTAGGGATTAATATCTAAATAAGAGATTTGTTAGGGACTTGGATCCTAAAAATCATAATATACAGTAAAAGAACATTAAATTGGCCCTTGATCAAAAAAATTCATAGCATGCATTTAAAGATAGCTTTATTTCAAAGGACAAAGAAAACAAATAATCACAGAATAAATTAAATTGGGATAGCAAAGCCCAGTAGTTAAAAAAAATAGCAAGAGAACAAAAGATAATACCTCCTCCTAATGGGCATGCCGAATTGCTCAGATACTTCCCTTTGATCAGAATTCTCAAATAGCTTCTCCTTGGTCAAAATGTGTGGCAGTTAATTGGCAAATAAAATACATGAAAAAAAGATGGAGAATATTGTTACTGCTGCATACATCAAAGTTTGTAAGATAAAAAAGAAAGGGGAATGGAAATGGTTGGGACTGTGAGAAACAGAAAAGTTATTGATCATGCATTATATAGTGAGCAAAGCAATCAGAGAACTTTGAAGACCATTATGTATTATCACTTATCAACATAAGTTTCAGATCCAATAACCTCATCACTTTGCTTTGCTTCTATACCTAAGTTTGCCGGAACAAAGGAATTGGTTTTAATCAGGGGTCGAAAAATTGGCTGATTCCCATATGAATCGCCCGAATCATATATCGGAATCGGTTGCCAGCGAGACACAAGACACAATCAGTGGTATTTAATCAAAGCCAGTCAAAATCAGTTGGAATCGGCCGATTCCAACTCATTCCGGGGAATTCTAGTACTACTATTGCCAAGTTGCAGCAAATTCGGCAGTATCTTGCTATTCTACAGTGTGAAAATTTGATTAATTAACAACGACTTCACACTGTTACTTGAATTCCGCCGGTCTCTTAATCTGACACCATAATGCAATGGTGTCAAATCTTATTTCGCTTTCGATGCCTAATGTGTACAATGTCTCATGGTACAATGATTATCCTGAACCCGAGAGGATCCTATGCTTACTCTTGGTAAAGATTAAATACTCCATCAATCCTTAAAAGAGAAAATATTGAGAAAAAAATCAAAATTGGTAACTAGCGGAAGAGTAATTTGTTAGATTAATTGTTTTTAAAACTTGATTTGTTAAAAAATATTTTAAAAGTTAGAAAATAAACAGTAATTTGTTGTTTCTCATATAAATAATTGATTTATTTAGGAAATATTAGAAAATGGTTAGAAAATAATTGTCATCAATATAATTAGTTTATTGGATTGATTATTTAAACTTACTTTGTTAAAAAAAAATTGTTAAATTTTTGTTAAAAAATGGTTGCCATGAATAGAACAAACAAATTGATTTTAGTAAATGTTAGAAAATGAATATAATTAGGTAGAATATAATTAATTTTTTTAAATAAATTGTATTGTATTGTCTTTGTAAATACCTTGTTATTTTATGTCTTTGTACCAACTACATTGCATTGTAATGTTTTGTCCAAATATGATTCAAATTCTATTAATTATTCTGAGAAAATATGTCAAAATGCTACTAATTATCTGAATAATTTTTCAAATATTTTTTATTTATATGTTAAGAAAGAATTTGACCGAGACCGATATCACCAAGACGAAGTGACCAATTTGGTAGATTCTCATACCTAAAATTGCCGGCCGATTCTAATTCCAATTCTGATATTTTTGAACCATGATTTTAATTAAATATTGAGTCACAAAGTTGATTGATAAATGCATACTTTCATTTTACATTACAACCCAAAATTCTATAAATACTTCTATCATTTTTTCTTTACTTATTCAGATAAATTTTGGTAAAATGTTATCACCTGCTCTTTCATCCTTAACCAGTAGCTACATAATTCTATAAAAGGATAAGAAGCCATAAGAATAACTTCAGAAAGAGCAGCGTTCTTGAAAAATAATATATTATAGTAGAAAGAAAGATTAAAAAGAGTAGATTCCACAAATTCATGGAAGGTTAAGTAGCCATAAAAATATCTTAAGTGGTTACAAATGAACACAGAAAACTAAAAGGAATAGTGAGCTGGACTTTACATTAAAACGGACTTAGCGATAATCTAACTGGCATTAAAAGTAAGAAAAGCAATCAGCGGACTCTGAAGACCACTATGCATTAATAACATTAATTTTGGATGAAATTAGCATCTTACTTTGCCTTGTCCATAGTAGTTTCCTTTCCTTTTTTCCCTCACACAAACCAGTTTCCTTTCTTGATAAGAAAAAGACTGAATAGTTTGTCACTTTGTTTTGTTTAAATTTAAAGTTTTCACTACGTATGCCAGAGACATGGTAGTGAAGCACCCAAATACTAATAGGTAACTTGATCTCAATAGCACACAGGTAACCTAATCTCAAGAGCACACAGTTATTGTAAAAATCATGTAACTTATCAATCTACTTTCAGAATCTATTCTTTTCCCCATTACAGCAATCTAATTTAACAAACTAGCTGATGTATAGCAAATCAACTTTAGCGGCATTATTGAAACCACAATTGTGACTTTTAACACACTAAGACCTTGTTTGGCAACAAGAGTTAGGCTTCTAACTCTTGCTAACTCTTCCATGCACTCATTTGTATGAAGAGTAATGAGTGTAATCATATAAGGTATAAGGGCAATATTGGATTTAAAAAAAAAAATTATGCACTTTGCCCCTGCTTTTTGGGGGCAAGTGCTCAACTCCTACACCAATTTAGAATTGGCGTAGGAGTTACTAACTATTCTCCTTAACTCTTCCCAACTCTCTTCTCTAAAATCCCTTAACCCTACTCTTCAAACTCCACTAACCAAACAAGGCCTAAGTCACACGAGAAGCCAACAGATAACATGAAGAGTAATTACCCACCTTTTGGCTTACACACTCACATACCCAACACCTAAAACTAGCGGGATCCGTATCACCTCAATATTGGTGACATTCAACAGAGCCCATCTGCTTTAGTGTTGGGTGCGCCAGTGGGTAAGGCCCATGCGGGTATAACAATTATTTTCATAACATGAAACAACTGTTTGACATGAGAATAATATGAGGTGAAACCACTCCTATCCCCCATACTTTCTCAACTTCTGCCATATGTGTCAATATAGCACCTTATACCATTGTTTCTTTGCAACCAACCTTGAAGGGGCTATTCGGCGCATCAAACTTAACAATCTTAGAATGAGCATTGAATTAATAATCTCAAGCTTAAAAAAGCTTTTCCAACAACAAGAATCTATTCAAAAGAAACAAGGTGCTGCATAGATAAGAATCTAATTATAAGGATCTTTTCTTCTTAGTGAATCATTCCCAAAATCTATTCAAAAGAAATATTGATTTCAATCAAGGAAAAAGAAACATCTACATATAATAATAATGAATAAACAGTAATATACAAAAAAATCCCGAGTTGAAAACTTTAATGAAACGAGTGTAAAGAAATAGATGGAAAAAGTTGGGGGAGAGAAATAAACTATTTGGTCGCCGGCGCCTCCTCCGACCAATTGACATTTTCGGCGATTACTAGGGCGTAGGGTTCACGCAATGGCTTTGTCAGTGTGGGCTGTGTTGCATCTTGTAAGAATCTAAAAAGCCCAGGCCAAAGGCCCATGCTTTTACAAGGCTTCTGCTGCTTCTAGCCCTTTTGTCTATTTTGAGATATCAAATTGTTTAGATTTCTTAAAATTGTTTTACACGATACACGCGTACTATTACTTTTTCACTATCACTTTTAGGATGAGAACAAAAATTTTATACCCATATTTAGGGGTGGCCACCGGGGCGGGTCGACCCGCGTCGACCCGCCCCGACCCGTACTGTGCGACTCGTCGGAGTCGCACAGACGGGTTGGCGGGTCAACCCGTACCCGCCCCGTTAAGGGGCGGGTCGAAACGGGTTGACCCGTCCCGTGGTCACGGGACGAATCCAATTCGTCCCGTGACGAATCACGGGACGAGTCGGGTCGGGGAAAATTTCCCCGACCCCCCCTTCTTAATTTTTTTTTTTTTTTAGTCCAATAATTTTTAATAACGTTAGAGGGGAAAATTATTATACGCCCCCTATATTAATTTTTTTTTTATTTTAAACCCTCAACGGCTCAAAACTGAGCCGTTGGGGTGAAAAACGAGGGTGCCACGTGGCACCCTCGTTTTTCACCCCAACGGCTCAGTTTTGAGCCGTTGGCACTAAAAAAAAAATTAAAAAATAAAAACCCTAACCCCTAATCTTCTATAAATACCCTCTACCCTCATTCATTTTCATCTCACATTCTCACTTCATCTCAACTCTCTCTTCTATTTTCATCCTCTAACTCTAATTCACTCTTATTCTCTTACAATTACAAATCTCTACCAACTTTCAATCTAGTCTAATGGATCCCAACTGGAGTACTGGCGGTTCCTCATCCGAAGCCGGTGGCAGCTCTTCATCAACACACAATCCGTCAGCTGCCGCACCTTACACCGATGTTGGCGGTAGCTCATCATCAGCATATACCGCTTACCCACCATACAGCTATGCCCCACCAACATCCGCATTTGCTCCCTATCACAGTTCGTCAAGCTATGCATTTGACTACAGTGGTTATGCACCATATACACATGCTGCATATGCCAGTGATAGTGGTACAGGTCGGCATTCTATTTCCTTCCCTCCTCAATATGCCTCATATTCTCAACTTTTAATGTCAACATCACCAATGCACGCACAATCTCTGCTCCTTTTTTTACTGAAACACAAGAACAACACGATACACAACCAACACAGCATGACACTATAGTTCCAGAAACACAACAACCTGAACCAACTAGCACAAGCACAAGCACAACCACTAAAGAAAGAGCCAAAACTTCTGCAGTGTGGAACCATTTTGTCTTAAAATTTGTTGAAGGTAGAAGAAAGGCAGAATGTAAGTACTGTCATCAACTATTTGATCATAAAGAAGGATACGGTACAGGTGTTCTTAATAAACACTATGAAAAAAAGCATGCTAAAAGTCACGGTTTACCACCACAACAAGCACAAATATTAGCTGATTCAGGCACACTCTCCACTTGGAGATATAAGCCTGAAGTAAATAAACATAAGTTAGCTGAATTTATTGTTCGAGCAGAACTTCCATTTTCTTTTACTGAATCAGATGCATTAGTTGATTATCTTAAATCTGTTTTGCTCCTGATTATAAGAGAATTAGCAGACAAACTATAACTAGAGAAATTGAAGATTTATTTGTAAATAGAAAAAATATTTTGAAGGCTCTTTTTACTAGTGATGCTAGAAAAATTTCTTTAACTTCCGATATATGGGAAGCTCTTAATCTTATTCATTATTTATGTGTTACTGCTCACTTTATTGATGAAAATTGAATTTTACAAAAACGTATTTTATCATTTTCTAAATTTTCTGAGAAACATTCTGCTACAAATGTAGCAAATTCAATTTTTCTTACTTGTAGAAATTATGGTATAGAAAATAAAATATTTTCTATTTCTTTTGATAATGCAAGTGAAAATACTGCTTCAATAAGACAATTGAAAACGATATTAGATCCAATTTTAAATGGTAAACTTTTTCATGTTAGATGTGTTTGCCATATATTGAATTTATGTGTACAAGATGGTCTAAAGCTCTTAGACAAATATATTTATAAAGTTAAAGAAATTATTTTACATATAAAACACAGTGGACCTAGGAGACAATCTTTTAAAGCTTATTGCCGACAATGTGGACTAAAGGAAAAACTGCTCCAAGCAGATGTGAAAACTCGTTGGAATTCAAGCTACTATATGATTAAAGATTGCCTTCCTTTTAAACAAGCAATTCAATTTTTTACAATAAATGAATGTTCATCTCTTTATATTAGTGATGAAGAATGGAAATTATATGAAAATTTTTGTAGTTTTCTAGAAAAATTTGACACTGCCACAAAAGCACTTTCTGGTACGTATTATCCCACATGTAACTTAGTTTTTTATAATCTTAATGAAATTGCTCAAGTATTTGCTGCATATAGAGATGATGATAGTCTTGTAGAGGCTATACATGATATGGAAGAAAAATTTCGAAAATATTTTGAAAATATGCCTTTTTTATTTTACTTAGCTGCAATTATGGATCCTAGAATTAAAATAGATAATTTAAAGCTTTTATTATCTAATTTTATTTTATGTTTAAATTATGAACAAGATGTAGATAAATTACTTTTAGAAATTAGATCTCTTTTAGAAGAAATGTACTCATTGTACAGAGATGAGTTATTTCCACCTTCTTCTTCTGAATTTAGGGCACCTACACCATCACAAACTTCTTCTAGTAGTCTAGGTAAAAGATTATCTAATTTTAAAAGTATACTTTCCTCTAATACTAGAAAGAAACACTCTTCAGGAGCAGGTTCATTTGATGAACTTAATTTATATTTGAACACAATGCCTGCTGAAATAAATGAAAATGATGAAGAGCCATGGGAAACATTTGATGTTTTGTCGTGGTGGAAAGAACAGAGAAAACAATTTCCTGTTCTTTCTACCATGGCCCGAGATATACTAACACCTCCGGCCTCTACAGTAGCGTCCGAGAGCGCGTTTTCTGCAGGTGGTAGAGTTTTGACACCCTGGAGGAGCAGGCTGACGCCGAAACACTTGGAGATGGCGGTTGCTTAAAGGACTGGTTCGATGCAGAAAGACGCACACAAGGAAAAGCTATTCTGGATGAAGAATTTGAACAAGACGAGGATGACGAATAGAGAACCACCAGAGTTTTTTATATACATTGTATGAGATGAGCACCAGAGTTTTGTTATGTATACGAGATGAGTTTTATGTACATTGTATATGTGATGAGCAATGTATATGATTTTTCATATTAATAAAATAATTTGCCATTTTGCCTTACAAAAAACTTGTAATTAGTGAAAATCAATTCTATTTTTTTTTTATAATTTTAGAAAATTTTTTAAAATTTTTTCCTCTTTTTTCCCTATTTTTTCCTATTTTTTCTTTTAACTTTAAAATTTAAAATTTATTAATTAACGAATTAAAAAAAAAAAAATAGGCGAGACGGGTCTAACCCGTCTCGCCGAATCCGGTAACGAATCGGGTCAGGAGACCCGATTCGTTACCCGGGATTTGAACCCGTCCCGTTTAACCCGCGACGAGACGGGTCCAACCCGTCTCGTCCACGATTCGTTTGCCAGACGGGACGAATCAACCCGATTCGTCCCGTTGGCCACCCCTACCCATATTTGTATATTGATAGAGTAAGAGTAACAGATAGAGCCATATGTTTTCACAATTCTTAGACATAAATATAAAGGATGCAATTGTGCATATAGATAATATATAAACTACTGTTTATTTAATCGATTATGAAATACTTGTAAATTTATATATTCTACTCGTTGTTAGATAGTATAATTATATATAAAAAATATTTTAAAATTAAAATTACACATTGATTATTATTACATATAACTTTTCAAATTGTGATTAATTAAAATAGAGCAAATCAAAGTTTTCTCCTGTAACTCCTTCACAAAAATTGTCCGTCCGTCAGTTTTCATCTTCGAGAGAGATATTCTTCTTCTTCTCTCTACTCCTCCTCTCTCCCCTACATCCTCCTTCTTTCTCCCCCAGCCTCCTCTCCTCTCCCTCCAACCGCTCCCTCCAGTTGTCTCCTCCTCTTTCTTTCTTGTCGCCATCGCTCGGTTTTTACTGTTAAGAGTAGTATACTAGTTATATATTTGTAATTGCTGGGTTCTATCTTCCACGCTCCTTGTCCATTCTCCTCATATAAAATAAAACTTCTGTTAGATTGTGTTTTAACTATTTGGCCATTTACTTTATAATTAAATTATAAAGCATCTCACTTTTTAACAGTTAAGTAAGGATAATCTATACTTTTTAATTAAACATTAACATAACAACAAAGAATTTTATGACTTGCGTTTTAATTTTCTTTCATTGTTAATTAAAACACTTTTTTTTGGTCTAGATTCAAACCCACAACCTCACACCAAAAAAAATAAAAATAAAGTGTTATGATGTCCACCTGATTAGCTATGCTCACATTTCGTATAATTATGCAGGTCTTGATAACAATAACCTAACCTGACATGATACTGTTCACGTGTTTTTTTCAAACGGTACTCGATCCCAATCTTAATCCTATCCTTTTTCACTCAGAAAGAAAGAAACGTGGTCTCAGATTAATTCGAAAGCCTCATTCTATTTAATAAATAAGAAAAAGAAGTACAAAAAGAGATTTTAAGAAAGTAAGCAGGGGATACTGAAAGACTTGCATAATCTTAGCCAAAAAAGAGAGGAGACAAGAAAGTGTCTCAACCAATCCTGATCCCAGCTATTTGACACAAACCCACTTGCCTTAAAGCACATTCGTTCATGACTTTAAAGGTGATAATCAATTTACGCATTTTTTTGTTCTCATCCAGTCAATTCATGCAAGCATCAAACCCTCTCTCTCTCTCTCTCTCTCTCTCTCTCTCTCAAAACCTGGTGGCTTTAATTTCAATGAAGACTTTGCGACAGCCTGGCACATTTTGCTGCTCTGCACAAAAGCAATAGCACTTCACAAGAAAATGAGACATCTTTCATGACCATCTCTCTCTCAGCTTGTCTCCCCGCTCAATCTGTCAACACAATTTGCACACCAACCATGTGGGAAGATAACAATGGAAGCTTAATTTCTGCGAAGACTTTGTTATATATTAGTCTACGGACTAATATACTATAATCTAAAATTTTAAATAGAGAATGGATCTTATTCAACTTTTCTTTCTTGCTTGAAAAAATAAAAAGATACACTAGCTTTTTATACGCTTCAAAGGAAAAAACTTACAAGAATACCAACCATCTATTTTAATGTCATAAACAAATGACTATAATGCATATATGACTCTTTAACTTCTCCTATTCACGGTGATTTTTGATTTCTCTTCATTCCTTCTAATTGATGATGATGACTCTTCATTTCTTTCAATTGATGATGACTCTTCATTTCTCCTAATTGATGTTGATGACTCTTCATTCTTTCAATTGATTACGACTCTTCATTTTTCTTAATTGATGATGATGGCTCTTCATTTCTTCACCTTATGGTGTCTCTTCTACTTTCAAAATTAATGTCATAAAAGATATTTTTATTTGATATTCCAACATGCCCCCTCAAATCAAAATGTTTTCATACCGAGCATTCTTTTAGCCTTCTGAAAGATTCAATAGGCAATGGTTTGGTGAAAATATCTGCTACTTGCTCCATGGTATGGCAATACTCCAGCTTCACGGTTTTCTGCGTTACGTGGCCTCTGAGAAAATGAAACCGTATATCTATATGTTTGCTCCTCTCATGATGTATTGAGTTCTTTGTAAGTTGGATGGTTGATTTGTTGTCCACAAATATTACAGACGCTTCTTCTTGTGGATGATCCTACTCCTTTAAAATGTTCCGCAACCAAATAGCTTCACACACAGTAGATGAAGCTGCCACATACTCTGCTTCGCATGAAACTAAGGCCACAACTCCTTACTTCTTGGAGGTCCATAAAAATGTAGTTCACCCAAGATAGAAGATATAGCCAGTGGTGCTTTTTCTCTCATCTTGGTCACCTCCCCAGTCGCTATCCGAATATCCTACCAACTCTGTAGTTTCACCATAAGTATAAAATAGATCAAGCTTGAGTGTGCCTTTAATATATCTTAGAATCCTCTTTGCAGCTAGCCAAGGTGACTCCTCCAGTGTCTCCATTTATCGACTCACAAGTCCGACTCCATAAACAATATCGAGTCTTGTGATCATTAAGTACCTCAGGCTACCAACTAGACTTTTGAAAAGAGTCGAGTCTACAAAATCTCCAATTCCTTCTCTTGATAGCTTCATTCCTGTGGTTATTGGGGTGTTCACTAGGTTACAGTTACTCATCTTGAATTTCTCTAAGATCTCCTTCATGTACTTCTTTTGAGATATAAATATCCCATCTTGTTATTGTTTCACTTCGATACCAATAAAATAGGACATTAATCCATTGCTCATCATCTCAAATTCATTGAACATCGCCTCCTTGAATTCAGCAAGCATCTCGGCGCTACTTCCTGTGTATAACAAGTCATCAACATAAAGACATTATTAGAAATTCTCCTTAATGGTTCTTCATGTAGATGACATGCTCATAAGGACATTTGGTGAAGCCATTGTGATGAAGATAACAATCAATTCGGGCATTCCATGCCTGTGATGCCGCTTTGAGCCGTACAAGACTTTTTTAGGTGATATACTTTGTCTTCTTGCCCTTTTACCAGAAAACCTTTTGGTTGCTATACATACACCTCTTCTTCGAGAATACCATTGAGAAATGCTGACTTGACATCTAGATGATATATCTTCCACCTTTGATGAGCTGCAAGTGAAATTAATAGTCTCACCCTGTCCAATCGAGCAACTTGTGCAAAGACTTCTTCGTAGTCGATGAAATTAATAGTCTCACCGTGTCCAATCGAGCAACTGGTGCAAAGACTTCTTCATAGTCGATGTCGTATTTTTATTTGTAGCCTTTCGCTACAAGCCTCGCCTTGTATCGATCAACTTCACCATCTGTTGTGCGTTTGATCTTGTACACCAATTTGACACCTATTGCCTTGTGATTTTGTGGAAGTGTTGTCAATACCCATGTGTCGTTCTTCTGGATGGCATGCATCTCCTCCTTCATTGTTGATCGCCAACAATCTTCTTCCTTGCCTCTTGAAAAGTGAGAGGCTCATGATCGGCATATAAATAAAAGAGATTAATTTCTCCATCTTCTTCTATCTGCTCATAGATCTCCCTGAGGCTTCTCATTTTGATTGAACCTTGTTGCACGGAGGATTCATTACTACTACCTTCCCTAGAAGATGGAGAACCTCTTACAGGAGACGGTGTAGCATGTTGAGGAGATGATGGTGTAGTTGTGGTGGAACCTCTTGTAGGGGCTCGTCAGGTTCATTCACCATGGATTGCTCTTTGGCAGTCTCTTCATTGCTCCAACTCTATGCTTCAGCTTCATTGAAGACAACGTCTCTACTAACCACTAGTTTCTTAGTTAGTGGATTGTAGAGCTTGTATGCCTTCGACTCCTCGCTATTCCGATGAAAATGCATTTTTCACCATGATTGTCAAGATTCTTCCTTTTAACTTCAGGTACTTGAGCATATGCAAGACACTAAAAATTCGTATGTGTGCGACATTAGGCGTGTAGCCGCTCCATGCCTCTTGAGGAGTCTTGCCCTTCACATGCTTTGTCGGGCACCGGTTGAGCAAGTAAGTTGAACATACCACAACTTCCGCCCAAAACTGCTTCGGCAGCCTCTTTTCTTTGAGCATGGTTCTTGTCATGTCAAGAATAATGCGGTTCTTTCTTTCTACGATGCCATTTTGTTGTGGTGTGTAGGCAATAGTAAACTGCCTCTTTATGCCTTGCTCCCTGCAATATTCTTGAAACATATTTGAGGTGTACTTACCACCTCGATCAGATCGGAGAGTTATTAGCTTGTGACACTCTCCGCTTCAATAAGAGCTTTAAAATTCTTGAAGGTAGTAAAGGCAACAGATTTTTCTTTAAGAATGTACACCACAACTTTCTACTGAAATCATCAATGAAGGTAATAAAATATCTATTACCTCCTAAAGAGACGAGATCTAATAGTCCGCAGATGTCAGTATATATAAGTTGTAATGGTGCCTCCGCTCTCCACGACTTTCCACTAGGAAAAAGAAGTCGTGCTTGCTTGCCAATTATGCAAACTTCACAAGTATGATTTGGTGGATCGATTGTTGGTAAACCTCGTACCTCGTCGATTGTAGATAGTAGCTTCAGGCCGCTGAAGTTTAGATGACCGAAGAGAAGATGCCACCTCCATGACTCATCTTCATGAGTCCTTGAAAACACTTCTCAACTTTCGTATTTAGATGTAAGGGAAACATGCGGTTCCTTGTCATCTTAACGCAAGCTATAAGACCTCCTTTTGCATTTTTCAATCAAAGATGGTTGTTCTCCATATATACTTTATATCCTTTTTCGAGTAATTGACCGATGCTGAGAATATTACTTTTCATATTAGGAATATAATAAACATCGAAAATATACTCAGGCTTACCATCCTTTTAGTAGATTTTGATCTTCCCTCTGACTTCAACATGGAGTTTTGAAGAATCTTCCAAGCTCACACTTTCATGAACTCCTTCTGCGAATTCCATGAAAAGTTCTTTCTTTTCGCACATGTGGTTGCTAGCACCCGAATTAAGGTACCAAACATCATTCTGATCACTTGAATCATCATGAGTAAGAAGAAGAGTAGAGTTATTACCCACATCATTTGTTGCTTCAGCGAGATTGGTAAGATCTTCAGTTCTGTGCCAGCAATCCGAGGCATAGTGTCCAAAACTTTGACAGTTGTACCATTGGACGTTCTTATTATTTTCACGTCCAGATGTAAATCTTCCTCGGTTGCTTTGTCCTCGACCTCTGAAGCTTTGAAACTCCACTTGATTTTGAGTGGTTCGTTATTGGGGACCACGTCCCCTACCTCTACCACGACCACGACCTCTACTATGTGAGCCTCGATCATTTCGAGTCAGCTTTGACTCTAATGCTTGTTCTAAAATTATGAAACTGGTCTTCTTTTGCATGCGTTGCTCATGAACTTGGAGAGAAAAAGCTCCTCTATTGAGATCTCCTTCAAATTCTTGGACTCCTCAATTGCCGCCACCACGTGCTCGAATTTTGATGTGAGGGATCGCAGTTATTTCTCTATCACTCGGATGTCCTCCATCTTCTCTCCATTTCTTCACATTTATTCACAATTAGAAGAAATCGTGAATAATAATCAGAGGTTTTTTCTTCATCTTTCATTTGAGCGGCTTCAAAATCATCCCTCAAAGTTTGGAGGCGAATTCGCTTCACCCGCTCGACTCCTTTATAGATGGAAGCAAGGATTTTCCATGTTTCCTTGCTCGTCGTTGCTTCGGCAACTCTCTCGAAGGTAGACTCGTCCAACCCTTGATAGAGTAGAAAAACGAGCCTTGCTATCCTTCTTTCTTTGCTCTATAAGAGCCTTCTTCTCTTCGGCGGTGTAGGCGGCTTCTACCTCCAGTGTGGGTTCCTTGAGCCCATCAAAGATTAGCTCTCAAAACTCTTGAGAACAAAATAGAGCTTTGATCTGAATTGATCAACTCTCATAGTCATCTTTCAATAACTTGGGTACTTGTGGATTGATGAGATTATTGGTGGAGGCCATGAGGAGAAGAGAAAATGGAAAAGAAATTGAATTAGCTCTGATACCAATTGTTATATACTAGTCTACGGACTAATATACTATAATCTAATATTTTAAGTGGAGAATGGATCTTATTCAACTTTTCTTTCTTGCTTGCTTGCTTGAAAAAATAAAAAGGTACACTAGCTTTTTTATAGGCTTCAAAGAAAAAAACTTACAAGAAAACCAATAATCTATTTTAATGTCATAAACAAATGACAATAATGCATATATGACTTTTTAACTTCTCCTATTCATGGTGACTTTGATTTCTCCAAATTGATGATGACTCTTCATTCCTTCTAATTGATGATGATGACTCTTCATTTCTTTTAATTGATAATGACTCTTCATTTCTCCTAATTAATGATGACGACTCTTCATTTCTTTCAATTGATGATGACTCTTTATTTCTCCTAATTGATGACGATGACTCTTCATTTCTTCACCTTATGGTGTCTCTTTTACTTCCAAAATTAATGTCATAAAAGACATTTTTATTTGATATTCCAACAGACTTTGCCACTGCCTGGCATACTTTGCGGATCTGCGCAAAAGCTATAGCACTTCACAAGAAAATGAGACATCTCCTTTCATGATCATCTCTCGCTCAGCTTGGCTCCCAGCTCAATTTGTCTACACAATTTACACACCAATCATGTGGGAAGATACCAATGGAAGCTTGACATCACCACCTTGTACTTACAATCCCCATGTACTTCCTCTGCTCGTTATCTTTTACATCCTACCTCAATTGTACTGCCAGCTACCTAGCTACTGCCTCTTTGTCTCTGCAACTCATAGACTGTCCCTTGTGATTAAAATTTTCAAGTAAGCTTTATTGAGCAAGCTATGTAGGGCCTGCTTGGTTGTCGTAATTAGTCGTAAGTCGTAATTTGTAAGTTGTAAACTCTTTACAGTTGTAAATGAGTTACATGCAAATAAGTTTTACGGTGTTTGGTTGGTAATGTAAAATTGTAAGTGAGAAAGTGTGTTTTATTTTACGGTATTTGGTTGTTCTAAAGAGTAAGTCTTAAGTGAAAAACTTGACTACAAAAAATGATAATAAATACTAAAAATAGTAAATAATAATAATGTATAATTACTTAATAAATTAAATAATTATAAATTGGATATATTAAAAATATAATATAATAGATAATTAACTAAAAAATTTAAAAATTTTAAAAAAAATAAATATATTATGTATTAAATAATTACGTATTAAATATTAAATAATTAAATATTAAAAAAATATTTAAAATGGCAATAAAAATAATAAAAATGTCAATAAATACTAAAAATAGTAAATATAAAAATATAATATATTAAAAATTAAATAATTAAAAATAAATTAAATGTATTAACATTATAACATATTAAATATTAAATAATTAAAAATAAATAAATATACCTAAAATATATAACATATTAAATAATTAAAAATATTAAATATTAGTAAATATTAAATATATTAAAATTTTAATATATTAAATATTAGATGAATAGAAATTATTAAATTTGTAATAAAAACTTTGATCTAATAATTATATTTAACCTAATGATAAAAAAATTTCTCATAATTTAAAAAATTAACTGTCTGCAATATAGATTTACATGACCATAAAATTAACTGTTTGTACTGCAAGTGGGCCATAAGTGGGATTTGCACGACCACAAAATTAACTATTTTGTATTGCAAATGGATCATAAGTGGGATGCAAGTGCATTTTACGACTTACGATGAAACAAACATCGCAAGTCATAAAAAGCCTTAAGTCACTTGCGATTTACGACCTTTTATGACGAAACAAACAAGCCCATAATCAATTAGAGCTTCACCCTGACAACATGAGGCTCGAGCGCCTGAAGCGTGGCTGGAGGAGGGCCTTCGTTAGCCTATGTTACACATGCTGATATGTTCATCTTGATCTGCGTTGTAGTTATGGATCGATAAAGATGTGAAATTGTTGGGATCAATATGTCATATCCGAAGAAGGTAACTTGGTAGGGATGGGGCATCATCCATTTGTGGGGGGAGAGAGGGGAATAAAAAGGAGGATGGAGCTTTTAAAGCTAAGGCGGAGGCTTGTCGACAACATCCTTGGGCTGTCGACAGTCGGACATGGATATACACCCAGATTTTGAATCGTGTTGTCGACAGTTCCTACTTTCGGCTGTCGACAGTGATTTCCTGAAAGTCAGGTTTATCAAAGAACTGTCGACAGTCCCCTTGGACTGTCGACAACAGAAGGATTTTGGGTGAATCCGTGAAGGTTTTTGAATTCATTTCTAACCCGATTTGAAGTTATTATTTTTCTTTTCTTGAGGGACTCCATATCTATATATAGAGAGAGGTAATTGCCCTCGATATTGTAACCTGTAATTGATTGATTCAATAAGAACTCTCTCCCTTTGCACTAAGGACATAGGCAAATTATCGAACCTCGTTAAATCTTGTATTCTCTCTTTTTTTTCTTTGTTTACTTGTTCGTGTGATTGGTAACTATTCTCTAGTGTTGCTGCTCACTGTTGCTTGGATTCTCAACAAGTGGTATCAGAGCTTTTCGGTTTGATGGAGAGTTTTTCATTCAGGTGGAGCAAATCAACTTGGAGACTGCCTACAGTTTTATTCGAAGATAAAGATCTGATCTTTTCTATTTAAATTTTCACTAATCTTTTTCGTCATTGTGTTGAGGAATCTATTAAGAAGATGGCCAGAGTAAGTCAATCTAAGGTGAAATCCGTGAACCCATATCCGATGAAGATCGATGTGATAAAGTTGATGGCGCGAATAATTTTGGGATGTGGAGGTGTGAGGTGATGGATGCATTAATGGCATCAAATCTTGAAAACACTCTACGATTGAAAGAAAAACTGGCGGAGACTTTTGAAAAGGAATAGGATAAGATGAATAGAAAGGTGAAAAACACCTAGAGGGGGGTGAATAGGTGTAATTGCTAATCTAACAATCTTTTTTAAAAACTAAGATGAATGAATGATGCAACGATCTCTCAAAACAAGACTAAGAGCCGAATACCCCGTGAAAGGTTCTGAACTCCTTCCTCCTGATTCCCCTTGAATGGGTTAGAGGTGCGCAATGCAACCTTGTTGTATGAGAATTAATCGAACAAAGAATGAATAATATGCAATGATGAAATGCACACAAGATATATCACAAGTATCACAAACTAGAGGCAATAACACAAGGAAAGACAACTAGATCTCAAACAAGTAATTGAAAGTAATAGAGTGCAAGAGAAATTTAAAGCAAAATGGACACAAAGCAATCGCAAACACAAGATGTTTGTTTCGAGGTTCGAGCCACCGCTCTACTCCCCGCCTTCACCTTCGTGAAGGGTTTCCACTATCCACCAAGGACGATTACAACGGTCTACCAAAGACCCGAGCACCGAGCTCCACCACTTACAATAACCTCTACCGAAGAGGTGTCTCCACAAGAACAAGAAGAAGGAACAAGTAGCTAAGTGATCACCAAAAGGATCACAAACTTCTTACAAACACTTTCTCTTTACAACTTCCTTATAGAATGAGGATGGGAATTTTGGCTCTAAGAAGTGTAGTGAGAAAACTCAGTTGTAGAATGATTTTTGCTAGAGAACACAACTGAAAACAAGCTCAAGAAAGAATGAGAAAATGGAGAGCTTAAAAGCTTTTCTTCTCTTTTGAAAACTATGAAAACTTAGGGATTTTTCTTGGTGAGAAATGCAAGAGACCTATCTCCTCTATTTATAGGGAGAGGAAAGGGTTAAAAACAATTTATTTTAAGCTTATTTGATCTGAAAAAGATCTCCAACAACTCAGAAAAAGTCTGTCAAAACAGATTACAAAAACAGATTTCAGAAATACACAAAAGAGGAAAGAGCCGTTGGGACTCTGCAGGCTTGGCGGTCGACCCGTCCGGTCGGCCGTCCGCCCAGCTGGCAGTAGCCGTTGGGCTCGGGTCGACCGTCCTCAAAACAGAAACAAGGTTTCCTGAAGGCGGTCGACCGGGCGGTCGACCCAGAAAACCCGAGAGCAAACTGCAGACAGTCGGTCGACCCGGGCAGTCGGCCGACAGGCATACACAAGCGTGCATGTCCTGTGCAGGTGCTGGTCGACTGGGCCGGTCAGCCGGTCTAGCCTAAAATAGAAAATCAGAAGGAATTTTGAACTTGAAATTTTTGAAGATAATTTTGTAGGTATATGTAGTTAAGTTTCATGTTGTAAAAGATAGTTATACATGGTGTAAACAAGATATAGACTTTGTAAGGATTTTTGGAATCATGTATAAGAATCAAGGCATGAACTTGAAAACAAATACCAAAACTAAAAACTTGTATTTTGAAAATGTGTGTGTGTATCCCAGAGCTAGTATTCTACAACCTCAAACTTTAACAAACTATTTCTTACATTGGTTCTAAGGACTACAAGTGCTTCAAGTGGGCTTCTCCATATGATCTTGCAAGCTTAATCTTGAGCCCGAATTGAAGTGACTTGAGTCAAAACACCTTCCTTTAGGGAAGAAACCTTCTAGTTTCATTAGAACCCTGAAACACACTCAACCAATAAACAATATTAGTACAAATAACTATATATTTTGTAATCATCAAAACACACTAAAACGGGTGATTGTAACCTTGTGCCAACAATCTCCCCCTTTTTGATGATGACAAAACATATAAGTTATTTAAACAAAAATGGAGGAAGAGCTTTGAAAATCTCCCCCTCAAACAATGCTATGTATAAAGAATGACAATGAGTAAGATACATAAAGCATTGAAAACACAATAGTTTTATCAAAAACTTAAATAAACAATAAACAACAAACAAACTAATAAACAACAAACAAACTTATACTTTTTCTCCCCCTTTTTGTCATACATCAAAAAGGTTAAACAAAACAAACAAAATAAAAGAAATTTTTGTTTAAGAATCCATAATGCAAACATTCAACTCACCACAAATAAAAGAGAATCTAACATAATTTAATGATTTAGTAAAAATATCGGCAAGTTGAAAATCGGTAGAAACATAATCAATATCAATATCACCTTTCTCATAATGATCTCTAAGAAAGTGATATCTAATGTCAATGTGCTTAGTTTTACTATGTTGATTTGCATTCTTTGTCATATGAATTGTACTAGTATTATCACAAAATATTTTAATATGATCAAAATGCAAATCATAGTCAAGGAGAGTATGTTTCATCCAAAGAACTTGTGCACAACAAGCTCCGGCTGCAACATACTCCGCCTCGGCGGTTGAAAGGGCTACCGAATTTTACTTTTTGAAAGACCAAGATACAAGACAATTACCAAGGAATTGACATGTTCCACTTGTGCTCTTCCTATCTACCCTACAACCCGCATAGTCGGCATCCGAAAAACTCTTCATATCAAATAGTCCGGTTCTCGGATACCACAAACCCATTTCAATTGTGCCCTTAAGGTATCTACTAATGCGTTTTACCGCTACAAAATGAGACTCCTTAGGACATGATTGAAAACGAGCACAAAGACATACACAAAACATAATATCCGGCCTACTAGCCGTTAAATACAATAAACTACCAATCATGCTACGATAAAGCTTAATGACTACACTTTTACCTTGTTCATCCTTGTCAAGCTTTGTGGTTGTTGTCATGGGAGTTTTGCTCACTTTAGTTCCTTCAAGCCCGAACCTCTTGATTAGTTCCTTTGTGTACTTGGCTTGATTGATGAAGATCCCATCCTTCTTTTGTTTGATTTGGAGACCAAGGAAATAATTGAGCTCACCCATCATAGACATTTCAAATTCTTCCTTCATGCATGATTCAAAAGCTTGGCAAAGAGATTCATTAGTAGAACCAAAATAATATCATCCACATAAATTTGCACAATAAGGATATCATTTTCAACATGTTTTGTAAACAAAGTAGTATCTATTTTACCTTTCTTAAAACCATTTGAAATTAGAAATGAAGAAAGCCTTTCATACCAAGCCCTAGGGCTTGTTTTAAACCATAAAGAGCCTTATCAAGTTTGAAAATAAAATCCGGATGAGTAGGATCAACAAACCCGAGGGGTTGTTCAACATACACCTCCTCTTCAATAAAACCATTCAAGAAAGCACTTTTAACATCCATTTGAAACAACTTAAAATCTTTATATGATGCAAATGCAAGTGTCATCCGTATGGCTTCAAGCCGTGCTACGGGTGCAAAGGTTTCATCAAAATCAACACCTTCGATTTGAGTGTAACCTTGGGCAACTAATCTAGCCTTATTCCTAACAACGTTACCCGACTCATCCAACTTGTTCTTAAAGATCCACTTAGTACCAATTGTTGGTCTATCGTGGGGCCTAGGAACAAGGTGCCAAACTTGGTTGCGCTCAAATTGATTGAGCTCCTCTTGCATGGCTAGCAACCAATATGAGTCGGTCTCGGCTTCGCGAACGTTCTTGGGTTCAAAATGTGAAATGAAAGCATAGTGTCCACAAGCATTATGAAGATGAGAACGAGTAGTTACCCCTTGAGATACTTCACCTATAACAAGGTCCTTGGGATGATGTGGATTGTATCTCCAATCCTTTGGAAGTTGTTGAGTAGGCTCTACATCATCTCCTTGAATTTCATTTCCTTGAGCCTCATTTTCTTTAGCTTCATTTCCTTCATCATCCTTTGGCATGCTTGCAATTGTAGGTGAATTCTTCAAAGTGATTTTCTCCATGTCTTCATGCAAAGAATCTATTTCTACAACATTCTTAACAAACACATTAGATTCCTCAAATTTTACATGTATAGATTCTTCAATAATCAAAGATGACTTGTTGAAGACTCTATACGCTTTACTAGCATTTGAGTATCCAACAAAAATTGCTTCATAAGATCTAGCATCAAATTTACCTAAGTTATCTTTTGTATTTAAAACAAAGCATTTGCATCCAAAAACTTTAAAGTATGAAACATTTGGCTTTCTAGAATAATAAATCTCAAAGGATGTTTTTGAAGTATTTTTGCATAAGAAAACTCTATTGATATATAGCATGATGTATTAACGGCCTCGGCCCATAGATAATGAGGGAGACCATATTCACTAATCATTGTCCTAGCCATCTCTTGTAATGTCCGATTTTTCCGCTCAACTACTCCATTTTGTTGTGGAGTTCTAGGACAAGATAGTTCATGCTTAATTCCATGTTCTTCACAAAAAGTGATAAAGGGTAGGTTAATGAATTCACCACTCTATCACTTCTTATTCTTAAAATTGAAGAATCATTTTCCTTTTCAACTTTTCTTAAAGGCTTGAAAATGTGAAAAGGCTTGATTTTTGTGCTCTAAAAAGAAAACCCATGTAAAACGCGAAAAATCATCAACCAAAACAAATGCAAAACGATTCCCACTTAGACTTTTGGTTTGAGTAGGACCAAATAAATCCATATGTATCAACTCTAAAGGACGTGATGTCATGATATCCTTGATTGACTTGAAAGAGGATTTAGTTTGTTTCCCAAGTTGACATGCGTCACAAACCCGGTCCTTTTCAAAATTCAAGTAAGGAATACCTTTCACCATTTCCTTTGTGTTTAACCTAGATATATGGTCAAAAGAAATGTGGCCTAATCTTCTATGCCACAACCAAGAGTCATCATCGAGGGCTTTTAAACAAGTAATATTGCAAGACATATTAGACAAGTCAATCATGTACATATTGCTATCACGAAAATCGAAAAATATACATGTGTTAGATAGTCTATCAAAAACTCTACAAGTTATGTTATCAAAAATAACATCAAAACCTTTATCACAAAGTTGACTAATACTTGTAGGCTGTCTAAAAATGACTAAACAGACAAGCCATTAAGGAAGCAGAGTCTCAAGCTCTAGACGCGAGGAATCGATGCCCGCGTCTCAGCATTAAGACGCGTTGGCTCTACACCCGCGTCTCAAACGTCCAGACGCGTCGGCCCGAAGCCCGCGTCTCAGCATCAAGGCGCGTCGGCCCGACGCCCGCGCCTCAGCGTCCAGACGTGAAGGCTCGAAGCCCGCGTCTCAGCATTAAGGCGCGTTGGCTCGATGCCCGCGTCTCAGTTGCAACTGCCCTGATTGCGGGCCAGTCACCGCGCATGTAGCGGGTAGTGGCCCCTCATTCGGGAGCGTTTCAGGAGGCACCTTCACCCCTGAGACCCCTATAAATAGCCTTGTTTGCTATCAGGAAATGGGAGAGCTTTTGGAGAGATCGAAGCTTTGGAGAAGTCAAGAATTAAGAAGGTCAAGGCATCATCAAGATCGATCAAATCCAGGCAAGAGGATCATCAAGAGGGAAGCACAACTTCAGCAACAGACAGAGGGAGGAGACTCTTCAGCGAGCTTACTGAGTACTAGCCGCTCTTCGCCTACCTCCTCTTTGAGAGTTTTGGTAGACGGAGCTGAGTTACTCTTTCTACCGACCGAAGAGAAGGCCCCCGACGGTCCAGGACGGTCATCTGGTCAACGGAGAACAAGATTCACTCTCCACCGCCACACGAAGAACCCAGCATTAAACAAAGGGGGGATTCAAGCTTCAACATCCTCCCTCCCTTGTAACTGGAAGGAAAAGTCTTGTTGTAATCTTTTCATCTGATTCAAAGAAATCTTTACAACAATTCCCTCTTTCTTTTTCCGGCGCAAACAAGAGATGGCGACTCCGCTGGGGACTACCTTCGTTACTGACGAGCGCACCGTGGTGCAAGATGGTTCTCCGTAAGGAAAAAATGGTCGAATCACTCGTCGTCGAGTTCGACCAGGCGAAGTATGAAGAGTTCCTCTCTTCTGGCTCCAAGAGCCCAAAGACCCGCGTCTGCCGCAGGGTCTCAAGTGGACAGCCCCCTGAAGCCCAATCTGAGGCTCTATCGGGTGCTCCTGTTGCCCACTGTGCCAAGTTTGGTTCACGCGCCGACGCCTCCCAGAAGGCCCGCGTAACCTCAGACACCTCTGCTGCGATCAACCGCGTCGCGCAGAACACACGCGCCAACGCCTCTCTGAAGGCCCGCGTGGTCCCCGGCACATCTACTGGTGCGATAGACCGTGTCGCACAGAATGCCCGCGTCAGCGTCTCTCAGGAGACCCGCGTGGCAAACACCCTGGTTCTACAAACCAGGAAGTTGTTGGCTTCTCTCTTCCTCCACGACGCAATCGGAATGCCGAGCGTCGACAAAGAAGACGCGCGCGTCAACACTCAGTTGGAACCGTTGGTTTTCTGACTGGGGTTGGACGGAGTGTACGATCCGATGCCTTGCCCACACCTCGTCCAGTGCGAGAGATCCGCGTTTGGCGACCCAAACGCGAGACTCCCCAAGTTGAGCCTTCTGAAGACCAACTTGCCAAACGCCAAAGCGAAGCTTCTGCGTCTCGTCAAACGCAGGGAAGCACGCGCCCATAGGCGTGGGGCCCAGCAGCCTACTCTCTCCCAAGTCTCCCTGCTCCAACGCAGCAGACAGCAACGCGAAAGTCGCGTCTTATATCAACAGAGACGCCAGACGCGCGTGACGCAGCCGTGACGCGACAGCCGCGTTTCTGAAACCTGTGTCCAGACAGCACAGCGCATGACTTCCTCCCGTCTTCCACGTCGCGAGGCTAGTCTATTTATCCCTCTCCCACGGATCTGAGGGATTATTTGACAAGGAAAAGGAGTGCCAATCAGGCCACTTCTCCATGCTGCTGTCAACAGCTCATCCAGATGCTCTCTGGATGCCATTGCGAGTCAGGCGTGCACCAGCCATCTTTAATTCGACAGCTGACCCTGATTCCCCCGTCAGCCAAAAGAAGACGCTCCCACAGGAGGAGAACCTTCTCAGATGTTGAATACCCGGAGCTTACTGCAAACATGACTAGCAGAAGCAAGGGAAAACAACTAATGGTCAACTCAGAGGAATCTGACTCTGAACCGGAGGGGGTGTATCAACACACTCGCACCCGGACAGGGGCCATTCCCCCAATTGACTATAATGCCTTAGCCCGCGGCATTAGAATGGGTGGTTCTCACTCCGCTATAGTGGAGTCGCAGGCTTCAAACTCTTCCGTCGAGAAGGAGGCTTCCGCCTACATGGCCGACACTCCTGAGGAGACGACCAGGCGTTTAGAACAGACGCAGAAGCACCAGATGGATATAATCGCCTCTCAACAGAGATCCATTGACTCCCTTAAGCATATGCTTGAGAAATTGCTTGAAGAAAGAGCGAGATCTCTCCTAGACGACCGAAGGGGAAAGGGAGAAAGGGAGGAAGCCCACCCTCCGAATCTTCTGACGAGACACGACGATCTACCTCGGATGTGTCCAAGCCCTCGTCGCAGGCAAGAAGCGACCAAGACCAGGAGAAGACTCATGCTAAGAGGGTGAGTCAATTGGAACGACGCCTCGAGGCCCTTGCCAATCGCAAGGACTTCCAAGAAGCAGGAGTGGTCCGGCCCTATCCGGCTGAGTGGGACTTAGTTCCATACCCTCCTAAGTTCAAGGCTCCAACCCTCCAAGCATTCGACGGAAAGGGGTCACCCAACCAGCACATCTACTACTTCAAATCCCAGACCGGGAATGTGGTAGATAATGACGCCATCCTGGCGCGACTGTTCATCGGCACCCTGAAAGGGTTGGCTTTGAGTGGTTTATGAAGCTCCCGGAGGGTTCTATCAAGAACTGGGGGGATCTAGAGAAGCTGTTCTTGACACGCTTCTTTGAAGACGACTCCGAAGTCACAATGCCTACCCTTTTAGCTACAAAACAGCGAAAGGGAGAGTCCGTCAAGTCTTTCGTAGAAAGATTTCGGAACATGGCACTCCGATGTCCAAGCGGCATGACCCAGGCCACCCTGGTGGAAACATGTCGCCATAATCTCCAAACCTCACTCCTTGCTCAAATAGGAGTTGCTGAAAGCCGCACCTGGAAACAATTAGTCCAGCAAGGTGAACAGGCTGAGGAGATTGTCGCCCGCGTCAGAGCGGAAGAAGGCAAGCCCAGGCCAGAGAGGTCGACAAGGCGTGCACCAGACACCTCCCTCCAGACGAAGCGGAAGGATAATTTGGCGACGGAGACCAAATCTCCCACCAAACCTCAAACAGGCAGGGCAAGTGGCTCTTCAAGCCAGCCACGCCCCAACAAGCAGTATTCCTTCAAGGAGGAACACGTCGATTCGCTCTTCAAGCTACTCAACAAGAGCAATCGACTGAAGCTCCCTGAAATTAGGCGCCCGGAGGAAGTCGGCAAGACCGACAATCCCACCTACTGCTTATACCACAGGATGCTCGGACATCCTACCAAAAGCTGCTACGTCTTTAAGGACATCCTTCAAGCTCTGATTGACGCGGAGGTATTAAAACTCCGACCGGAGCAGAAGAAGATGACGGCCAACATGACGTCGATTCTCCAGTTTGGGACACGACCCCCGACACCCGTGGGGGTAATCTCTGTCCCGAAAGGAGAACTGAGGGTGGTCAACACAGACCCTCATCAGCAGCGGGAGAAAGGCTTGGTACCCGTCCCTACACCTCGAGGGGAAATCATGTGGGTCCACCCTGACCTCGTCGACGAACAACAATGGACGACTGTGACCAATAGGAAGTCCAAAGGCAAAGGGAAGGCTTCATCTTGCCATGTGATATGCGCTTCCTCCCGAGAAGCAGATACTGATGTTCCCTCGCTGACTGACTCGGAAGAGGAGACAATAGTCCTGGCCGCGGAACCCAACCCACCAACGGCAGGAACCCGTTCGGGGCAGGCATACCTGAAACAGTATGGCGAGACAGCAATAGCTCCTCCACAACCAGCTGCAGAGCCAGCAAAGCCCTCCTCTAAACAGCCTGGGGAGAAACAGAAAGAAACTCGGTTTTCTCGAGTTCTTGCGAAAGGTGTAACGGAAGGATCCTCGACACCTTACAGTTTTGATGTCTTGGCTCAATTAGCCAACATACCGGCACGCATTACCTTGTATGAGCTCCTGAGGCTATCAAAGTCAACCAGAGAGGCTCTACAAGAAGCTTTGGCAAATGCTGAGGTCTTTATGACCCGCGTGCCAAGGGAGGAAGATGTAGAGGATTGCCTCCACACCTCCCCAAATGCTCCCTGCATCACCTTCACAACAGATGACATGCAGGTTAAAGGGAAGCATGACCGACCCCTATACTTCACAGGGTATATTGGGTCATCCGAGGTGAACCGCATCCAGGTAGACCCAGGGTCTGCGCTAAGCATCATACCTCGCGGGTTATGCAGTTTCTAGGCATTCCTACCCATCGTCTGAGCCCTACCCAGACAACTATTTATGGGTTCAATGCCAACAGCTCCCGCCCGATGGGGAAGATTAAGCTCAAATGCCAGATCGGGAGCCTCAAGTCAGAAGTGACGTGTTACGTCATTGACGCGGACACTTCCTACAACCTGTTGCTGGGACGACCATGGATTCACCGCAATTCCATCGTTCCCTCTACTCTCCACCAAGTCATGAAATACATTGACGAGAGTGGACAGGTCCGAACGTTGATTGCCGAAAGGCATCCGTTTAAAAGGTTGAAAATTATTTCACGGACTCCCTCTTATATCAGGATCCGGAGGAGACTAATGAAACCCCACAACCAGAGGAGCCAGACTCTGGTAATGAAGCTGACATTGAGCCGGAGAAAGAAGAGTGCCTGTGGGAGTTGGAACCACCTGTAAAGAGCACTAATAAGCTCGATGTTGATACCACCGACGATGCAGGCGGTTGGTATATTAATGAAGATCTAGATTTCGCGTATTTCCCTGCGTGTAAGTCTGATTCAATACCGTCGGATACTAGTACCGACGTAGATGAGGATGTCTGGTCGGCAATGGATGCTTTGACATCATTGCATGTACCAATAAAATCATCCTTCGGGACGTACCAGGATAATGGAGACGCGCAAGAGTCTGTATTCATGGTTCCAGCCAGACGAAAAGGCCAAAGACCAATACTTTTTGGGCGAATCGCGTCTGAACCAATGCCCCACGAAGAATCGGAAGGTGAGGATGAATCCCCTCAGTTCGATCATTATGAACCGAAAACGCTCAAGATGATGAAGCGCATGGGGTATGATCTAACCAACAGGCCTGGGTTGAACTTCGGAAAAGGAAGAAGGACACTGCTTCGATCCTTTGTACCGAAAGGGAAAACCCCTGATTACTATCATCAGACGCGCCGGGGGTTGGGCTATATATCAACTCCAGTACCATCAGCCTCTGATTTGGAGAGACTGTCAAGTCATGACTGTTCATCAGACACGTCGTCGTGGGAATCAGATGTCAGTGTCGGCAACATCTTCAAAGGGCTTTCAGTAAACATGGTTTCGACAAGCCATATGGAGGATGAAGATGAAGAAATGATCCAATCTGATACGGACCCTTGGATCAAACATTTGAATGCTCTTTGGGATATCCGCTTTGAACAGCGTGAGCCACCCACAGAAGACAAGGTTGTTCAAGTCAACCTAGGAGATGAAGCCAATCCTAAACCCATCTTCATAAGTGACGGCCTGTCACCTTCGGAGAAGAAGGATCTTATATCTCTTGTACAAGAGTATATAGACGTCTTCGCCTGGAATTACGAGGACATGCCTGGACTTGATCCTCAAGTGGCTATACACCGCCTCAACATCAATCCGGATGTAAAATCTGTCAAACAACAGCAGCGACGGTTCCGTCTCGAAATAATGGAGGCAATCCAATCAGAAGTCAGGAAGCTTATTGACTCCGGCTTTATCAGGGAGGAACAGCATCCCGATTGGGTAGCCAACATCGTACCCGTTGCCAAGAAGAACGGGAAGATCCGGATCTGCATCGACTTCCGCGATCTAAACGAGGCCTGTCCCAAAGACGAATTCCCATTGCCAATCACGGATGTCATGATTGACAATACTTGTGGATTCGAGCGAATGTCCTTTATGGACGGATTCTCAGGATACAATCAAATCAAGATGTATCCCGATGACGAAAAGCACACCTCCTTCAGGACACTCTAGGGGTATATTGCTACACCGTCATGCCCTTCGGTCTAAAGAATGCGGGGGCAACCTACCAAAGGGCCATGAATGCCATTTTCCATCAGCAGATACGCAAAACGGTGGAATGTTATGTCGACGACATCGCGGTGAAAAGTCGCATTAAAGGAGATCACATAGCCGATCTGAAGGTGGTCTTCGACATCATGCGGGCTCATCAATTGAAGATGAACCCCACCAAGTCCTTCCTGGGGGTAGCCAGCGGCAAATTCCTAGGGTTTGTTGTGACTTCCACAGGAATCCATTTGGATCCAGAGAAAGTCCGCGCTATCCAAGAGATGCAACCCCCAGAAGCCTCAAGGAGCTAAGGGGATTACAAGGACGATTGGCGTACATCCGCAGGTTCATATCAAACCTTTTCGGGAGATGCCAACCCTTCGCCAAGCTGATGAAAAAGGGTGTTCATTCATTTGGGACGACGCTTGTCAAAAAGCGTTTGAGGAGATCAAACACTACCTCACCCAACACCAGTCCTTGCAGCTCCGGTATCCGGAAAGCCTTTCCTGGTGTACGTCCGATCAATGGATCATTCTTTGGGAGCTCTACTAGCTCAGAATGATGACCAAGGGCGAGAACAAGCAATCTACTACCTAAGTAGAACGATGATCGGAGCCGAACATCGGTACAACCCGATCGAGAAGGAATGTTTGGCACTGGTGTTCGCTATTCAGAAAATGCGACACTATCTGGTGGGCCAAACCATAAATGTCATATCCAAAGTCAACCCCCTGAGGTTACTCATGACAAAGCCTTCGTCATTGAACGGCCGACTGGCGAAATGGGCTATATTGCTCTCTCAATATGAGATGCACTTCCTACCCCAAAAAGCCATTAAAGGACAAGCGGTGGCGGACTTCTTAGCCGAACACCCAGATCCGAGGGCAGCCAAACTTTACGAGGATCTCCCAGACGAGGTCGCCGAAGCCTGCCTAACCCAGACATTGTTCGAAGGACAAGTATGGCAACTTTTCTTCGATGGTGCATCAAGAACAAGCTCTAAGGGACACACAGTTGCGGGGGTAGGAGTAGTACTCGTCTCCCCACAAATTATGTGATTCCCCGAGCTATCTCGTTAACCGAGCCCTGCTCCAACAATGTGGCGGAATACAACGCTCTTTTGATTGGGATGCAATTCGCCGATGAGATTGGCGTTAAAAATCTCGAGGCGTACGGTGACTCCAAACTCATCGTCAGCCAAGTTCGCGGAGAGTATGAGGTCAGGCATGAAGATCTAGTACCCTACTACAACGCGACAATCCACATGGCCGAGAGGTTTTCAAACTTCTACATCGACCATGTACCGCGCAAGCAAAATGCACATGCAGATGCACTTGCATCCCTTGCTGCCTCCAGCTCTTCCAGTTGGAGCAATGGAGAAGGTATTCGTCTATAGCCACGACCTATACTGCCCAAAAAGTCCCCTCGGAGATTACCAGAGGTCAACAGGAGATCGTCGCGGTAAGGAAACACTTGAAGTGTCGACCGATCTAGAGCTTAAAGACTGGCGATTCCCCTACATTGATTTTGTCTTGTACGGCATCTTGCCCGAAGACACCAGGGAGGCGACTGCCATCCGAAGGAAAGCCTCCAAATTCTACTACAATGCGATTTCGCGAACATTGTATCGTAGATCGCATGACGGGATCCTGCTCCGGTGCCTCTCATCAAAAGAAGCCCACGAAGTGTTGAAAGAAGCCCACGATGGTACGTGTGGAGCTCATCAACCTGGCCCGAAGCTGGCAAACCGACTCCAAAGATTGGGTTACTACTGGCCAAGATGGTTGCCGATGCTGTTGCCTATGCCAAAAAATGTCACGCCTGTCAAATACATGGCGATTTCATCCATCAAGCACCAGGATACCTCCACTCTACGACCTCTACCTGGCCGTTCGAAATGTGGGGGATGGACGTGGTTGGTCCTATCAGCCCACCATCATCAAAGGGACATCGGTTCATCCTAGCGATAACCGATTACTTCTCAAAGTGGGCCGAAGCTATCCCTTTGAAGGAGGTAAAATCATCTAACGTGATCAAGTTCGTGAAACATCACGTTATTTATCGCTTCGGTGTGCCTCGGCGGATTGTCCATGACAATGGACCCCAGTTCATCAGCCAGGCTTTTCAGAGATTCTGCGCCAAGTTCAGAATCCAAAGTGTGTCATCAACGGCATACTATCCGCCCGCTAACGGCCTCGCAGAAGCTTCAATAAGACTATTGGCAAGCTTCTCAAGAAATTCGTCTCGAAAAGTCAACGAGACTGGGACGATAAGTTGGGCGAATGCTTATGGGCCTATCGCACGACTGTGCGAACCCCAACTAAAGCCACGCCATTTTCCTTGGTGTACGGATGCGAAGCCGTCCTTCCACTGGAAATCCAAATTCCATCTCTTCGCATCGCCTTGACAGCGGAGATGACAACAGAGGAGAAGCATCGACAGCGACTCCAAGAATTAGAAGCCTTGGACGACAAGCGTCTGCAGGCCCAACAACAAATCGAGCTTTATCAAGCTCGTATCACCAGAGCCTTTAACAAGAAAGTCAACCGCAAACTTTCAAGAAAGGCGACCTCGTCTTAGCCGTCCGAAGACCCATGGTCATGACACACAAGACGAAAGGAAAATTCCAACCCAAATGGGAAGGACCGTTTGTGGTAGAGTCAGTCTACTCAAATGGATCGTATCGCCTCATAACCTCAAATGGCGATACACTCATGATGCCAATCAATGGCAAATTCCTGAAGAAATACTATCCCTAGATGGCATTCTTCCACCGATCAAGTTAAAAATACACCTCTGATCAAAAAACATCCAACGCCTCCGACGGCTAAGGATAGAGGAAAATGTTGGCTTTTAAGTCCAACATAAGTCCTCGACAACTTATCATGCTGAGGGGAATAGCATGGCTAGCCCAACCCAAACGGTAGTTGGTAAAGGCACCTCAAATCCGTTGATAGCTGAGGGTTTGCTAAAAATCCTGCCGATCAAGTTAAAAAATACACCTCTGATCAAAAAACATCCAACGCCTCCGACGGCTAAGGATAGAGGAAAATGTTGGCTTTTAAGCCCAACATAAGTCCTCGACAACTTATCATGCTGAGGGGAATAGCATGGCTAGCCCAACCCAAACGGTAGTTGGTAAGGCACCTCAAATCCGTTGATAGCTGAGGGTTTGCTAAAAATCCTAAGTGGACTTGATTCCACTCTTTCCTCCAACCAGTTACCTGACCACAAATATGGAAGTGGCACATCACTTCCCAATAGGTCTCGTACACCTCAGGGGAATCCTTCTTTATAAGGTCAAGCTCCCTAGCAGTCGGGACATATTCTTCATAAGGGAACTCCCCCATCACCAGCCCCGAGACCTCATGCAACTCATGCAGTGCAAGGCCCATTTCTCCGACCGGGGTAAAGAATGTCCCCGTCTGAGGGTTGTAGCGCTCCAAGATCCCGAAGAAGTTGTGAGAGCTCGTTGGGATGCCCCATTGAACGGCCCTGACTGCTGAGTATAATCCCACGTGCTCAAGCAGATCTCCAAGATCGGAGAGGGTGAAACCCACCATCCTGCCCCACCAAGAATTCTCCGTGGAGTGGACCCATCCTGGCAAACGGAACTTGGCCGGATAATCACCCTCTGCTTCTATGAACGAATTGAGGAAGGTGGTGGCAAGCTGCGGGATCTCTCCGACTGGAAGCTCAGACTTGCGTGACCCGGGAAACAAGCCGAGGACCGCCCGGTCATGGCAATCATGACGGTATACATTCTGGGATTTGAAATTACCAAGGGTAATCTCAGAGATATCCCGGGACACGTCCCACTTCATCTTCCGAAGGACGGACAGATGTTGGAGATAAGACAACGGGAGCATCCTCTCCATGGCGGGAAGGAAGTATCTCCTCTCCCCTATCTGACGGAGCCACCTGTAATTCCCGTCATACATTGGTCTGCCACCGTCGCTGACATGATCTCCAAAGAAGAAAGCAGGCTTCTCCAGCTTGATGTGGGTATCCGTTGCGAAGACTGCATCGGTCATGAGCACCCGAGAAGTCCTCTCATTAACATGGGCAATCATTTCCCTGCGAACTGGCGACCTGTCAGCAGTCACAGGTATGGTCCTTCGCAGTGCAAAAGTCAGACGGTGGTCGGCACCACCCCACGCGGCCAAAGTGGTGCATCTTGGCAAGTGAACCTGAAACATGCGGCACTGCAAAAGAAGAAGACACTTGGTCAGATACTTTGCTAAAAATAAGGGAAGACGCTAAGTGTTCATAATTCAAAACGCGGCCGAGACACTGGACGCAGGAGTTATCATCCGCGTCCAGACCTGCGAACTTGCGCCAAAACGCAGAAGAGATACTGGACGCAGGAATTTTTCGAACCCGCGTCCAGACCTGCAAAGCCGCGTTCCGCAGACCAAGACTTATGAAAATTCTAAGTACTTGGACTCAAACGCCAGATTCTACAAAATCGGCGGTTGAAGACACAGAACGCAAGGATCAAATCCGCGTTCTGCAAACCAAGACTTGTGAAATTTCAAAGTGCTTGGACTCAGACGCCAGATTCATCAAATCGGCGCCTGATGGCACAAAACGCGGCATAAAACGCATAGATCAAATCCGCGTTCTGCAAATCGCGTCCAGAGACCTTCACAATTAGAAATGTTCTAAGTGAAGGATCCAGAATGCAGAGTTCACCAGCGTCGGATCATCAGGCCCGCGCCCCGGTTATCATCTCAAGGACAGCGTCCGAGAATCAAACACGATCTTGTGCTAAAGGTTCTTAGGGTTCTATGAACATGTTTTAATGGCGGAACCCACGCCGAAGGTGCATTTTACCTCGGAAAACACCCTCCTGCGCAGAGGAAGCATCTCTCTCAGCCTCGGCGACGGTCGCCCTTGAGGATGATGCAGTCGGTTTCGTCTTGGGAGCCATCGATGTTCAGAAATCCGAGTTCGAAGATGGACAGATGAACAAACAAGAGGAGGGAAGCTCTCTTTTCTCAGCAAATGCATTCGAGAAGAAGATGTCTCTCTCTAACTGTTGCCTTTTATAGGCACAGAGATTCGCGAAGATACGCAGCGTTTGGCCCAATAAACGCTGCAGCGAATAGCTGCCTGACGCGTGGAGCCAAATCATTGTTTGAACAGGGAAGATCATGCGTCGCGACCCCGCCACAAGTCAGAAGTTGACACGTGGAGCAGTTCATTTAATGAACCGGGAGATCCGCGCGCCAAAAGGCGAAATCTCGCCGTTTCCCCAGGCCAGCTGGCGGCGTAATCATGACATGGCACAGGTGCGCGCCCCAAAGTACGCGGCTCTTCGGTGGACATGTCCCGTCAGCATCATCATAAATGCACCCAGAAAATCGCGTCTGCATTTCAAGAGATGCGTCTCTCCAAAGTCCGCGTCCCCTCAAACGGGCCAAACATCGCGTCTACCCCATGGAAGTCGCGTCTTTAAAGCAGTCTCTGCTTTTTCAAAAAGGAACCTGCGTCCAGTCTCCTGCTTCTGCAAGTCAGTTCAACAGTACACTGACGCAAACAGACAACCAACCACTCCCGGCCAAAAGCGCACCCGTGACAGACTAAAAGCAATCGGGGAGGTCTAGACTGTGTATCTAGACACTCAACACGATCAACTCTGACGGCTTCAAAGAGTTCAACAGTACACTCACGAAGACCAATTCCAGATAAGATCAAGCCCGAAGCATCAACAGTCCAGTCATAAAGGCGAACACGGCTAAGATCCAAAGTATTCCGAAATCCGTCCCATTCAACTGCGGAATATCAGAAACTTTGGAGGGGGTTCTGTAGGCTGTCTAAAAATGACTAAACAGACAAGCCATTAAGGAAGCAGAGTCTCAAGCTCTAGACGCGAGGAATCGATGCCCGCGTCTCAGCATTAAGACGCGTTGGCTCTACACCCGCGTCTCAAACGTCCAGACGCGTCGGCCCGAAGCCCGCGTCTCAGCATCAAGGCGCGTCGGCCCGACGCCCGCGCCTCAGCGTCCAGACGTGAAGGCTCGAAGCCCGCGTCTCAGCATTAAGGCGCGTTGGCTCGATGCCCGCGTCTCAGTTGCAACTGCCCTGATTGCGGGGCCAGTCACCGCGCATGTAGCGGGTAGTGGCCCCTCATTCGGGAGCGTTTTCAGGAGGCACCTTCACCCCCTGAGACCCCTATAAATAGCCTTGTTTGCTATCAGGAAATGGGAGAGCTTTTGGAGAGATCGAAGCTTTGGAGAAGTCAAGAATTAAGAAGGTCAAGGCATCATCAAGATCGATCAAATCCAGGCAAGAGGATCATCAAGAGGGAAGCACAACTTCAGCAACAGACAGAGGGAGGAGACTCTTCAGCGAGCTTACTGAGTACTAGCCGCTCTTCGCCTACCTCCTCTTTGAGAGTTTTGGTAGACGGAGCTGAGTTACTCTTTCTACCGACCGAGAGAGAGAAGGCCCCCGACGGTCCAGGACGGTCATCTGGTCAACGGAGAACAAGATTCACTCTCCACCGCCACACGAAGAACCCAGCATTAAACAAAGGGGGGATTCAAGCTTCAACATCCTCCCTCCCTTGTAACTGGAAGGAAAAGTCTTGTTGTAATCTTTTCATCTGATTCAAAGAATCTTTACAACAATTCCCTCTTTCTTTTCCGGCGCAAACAATACTCAAGAGATTATGCTTGAGTCCATCAACTAAAACAACATTTTCTATTAAAGGGGATGAACCAAGTTTAACATTACCAATACCGATGATTTTACCCTTGGCATCATCTCCGATGGTGACGGTGCCACCTTCATGGTATCTTGATAGGGTTGCAAAGTTGTTGATGTCCCAAGTCATGTGCCTTGAGCAACCACTATCAAGATACCACAACCCTCTACGTCGTTGGGCCTTGAAAAGTACCTACATTATTGAACAAATTCATTGACTTTGGTACCCAAATTTCTTGGGTCCTTGAAAGTTAGTGTTTTGAACCCAAACATTATGACGAGATGCATTTAGTCTATCATAACAAAACTTAACTAAGTGACCTTTACGGCCACAATATGAACATGAAAACACTTTACCATACATGAATGCATGATGTGTGTGTGAAGTGTGAGCATGTTTGTAGGGTTTGGCATGATGTAAAGGTTGTGTGGTATGAACATGAGCATGAACATGAGATTATTTCTTAGGGGCTTGTTTCTTAGGAAACATAGCCTCAAGTCTATTTTATCAAATTCACACTTTTTCAAAACTACTCCTAAAGAATCTATTCTTTCTTTAAGCATGGTAATCTCATTATCATTAACTTGTGGAAACTTGCCTTTACAAGAAATTTTATAATTGTCAAAATCTTTTGGGTGAAAACAAGAGTGGAAAGTAATTCATCTTTTCTTTGGAAAGAGTAAAAACTTGATGATTTGTTGGCCCAAAGGCCTATCACCCTAGTTTTGATGATGATCAACTCATGAAGTTATGATTACTAATGATCTTGTGTTAATTAGTGACAGATTCTTCATCAAGATCTTGGTAGGTGTGGAGCTTCAACAAAGGATTTAAAGACAAGTTGGAAGCTAGCACCGGTTGATTCACGAGCCTATGCATCAAGAACACATCTAGAGATGAGCTCGGTGGATTGCATTTGGACCAAGTCAAGAAGATGAGAAGCCTTCAAGGGAAGACTTCAAGAAGTTGAAGACTTGTGTCTAGGTATAAGATTTTTATTTGTTTTAGATAAAAATGTAAAGGATAGAATAGATTGGTGGATTGCTCAAGTCATATCACACACACACTCTTGATAGAATTGTTTTCATGATAAAAATTTTATTTCATAAAAGATTTTCTTGTTAAGAAAAGATTTTCATTGTGACAAGATTCTATTTGGTTCTTGGTATTTCAAGTTTACATATCTTATATCCAAAACCAAGTTTAGTGCTTTATGTCAAAAACTAGATATTTCATCTTGATTGTGTAGTGGATCATATCCATACACACTATGCTTTAAAGTATATCTTGTTTTTGTATTTGATGAAAATTTGGAAAAACATGTTGTTTTAGAAAAACAGTTTTTATTATGAGCAATATTTTCAAGTTACAAAAAATAGTCAAATCTTTAATAACATGCCTTGATTTTGTGCAAGCATGTTTCTATATCATAAAACTATTTTTTTGTAGAATTTCTAAGTATTTATGGGATTTTTTATTAAGCCAAAAAGACCAATCTTTAATCCTAAAATTTCAGGTTCTGGCAGTTCTGATTTTTCAGAACTGACAGTGGCGGTCGACCGGGTCGGTCGACCGGACGTGCACAGACGTGCACGCCTGTGTGCACTGGAGAACGGTCAACCGTGCCGGTCGACCGCTTCAGAGAGCTTTGCTCTCAGGAAATCTCGGTCGACTGGGCCGGTCGACCGACAGAGAGTTTACTCTCTTCTCCAGTGCTCGGTCGACCGGGCCGGTCGACCGGAGGCTGCAACGGTCGGATTTTGACCATTGCCGGTCGACCGGACCGGTCGACCGGAAGCTCTGACAGAGCCCAACGGACAGATTTTTCTGGCCTCTATAAAAGGGGGTTTTGTCATTGTTTTGAGCCAAGATTTTTGGAGACCTTAGAGCCTGTTTTCTCATATTAATTCCAGAGGTTTTTCTCCACAAAAATAGTGAGCTAATACTTCCAATCAAAAGGGAAGATTTTATAAGAGTGTTTATTGTGATTTCTTGAGATTTTCACCAAAGATTCTTTCCTTACTTTCTCACACAAACACTTGAGCATCCATTGAGCTATTCATCCTATAGGTGTTGTAGTGAGAGTTTTTGTAGGTGATCAAGTGTTTAGATCACCAAGATTTCATCTTGTACTTTGAGGAGACGGGCAAGTGTGCTCGTGGTTGTTTAGGGTTCGGGTGCGAACTCTTGTAGCTTGAGGTGCGGCCTCGACGAGCCGGTGGGCTTGTGGTGTGTAAGGGACTAGAGAGTCCGAGGGATTGTAGGTGTTGCGGCACCAAGGAGAGATCCGGTTGGATCGTTCATAGTGGAAATCCTTCGTGTGTCGAAGGCGGGGATGTAGAGCAAGTGTGCTCGAACCTCGAAACAAACCCTTTGTGTTTGCGATTGCTCACTCTCTCACTCTCTCTCTCTTTGTCTCTTTTATATCTTGCATTCAATTATTGTCTATCTTTATATGCTTGATATACCCTTGTGCTTAATTGTTATATAATTGCTTGGGATTGATTGTCTAACACTTGTATTCAACCAAGAGAGCCAACGCGGCACCTCAACCCATTCAAGGGGAATCTAGAGGAGTTTGTCCAGAGCCTCGCAAGGGGAATTCGGCAACACTCTTGTGTTTATACATAAGTGTTTAATTAAAAGAAGTTTAATTTGGTCAACTTAGTTTTAATTCCGCATTATTTGTTCATAAGTGACCATTAGATTAGCCATTACCTATTCACCCCCCCTCTAGGTGATTTCAATTGGTATCAGAGCTAGTGCTCTTGATATTGGGTCTAACAACCTAAGAGTTAAAGATCCTCTTTTAGGCTAATCACAAGATTTATACACACACCATGGACTTCATGTCACCACCCACCTTTGACATCCTTAACATCCAAATTTGGAAGGTTAAGATGTCATTGTACCTCAAAGCCTTAGGATTTCATGTCTATCTTGCCACTACTAATAATGCTTATTCTTTAGATGGTAAGAACATTGAGGAGGCTAATGCAAAAGCCCTTCATGCTATTAAGTCAACCCTAAATGATGATTATTTATCTAGGGTTTCTAATGTTGAATCGGCTTTTGTAGCTTGGAACATCATCACCTCCCTTGGCGAAAAGGACCTATACTATGCGGGGAGCGATTCGGACGTTGGAATCGACATCTCCAACGTATGCTATATGGTCCAAGGGGATAACCCCCTTGAGGTAAACTCCGAATCCGATGATGAGGACATGTCATATGATGAGCTCACTTCATTTTGCCAAACAATTCTTGAGAAATATGACATGATAAGAAAGAAAATAAAAATTTGAAAAAGAAAATTGATTGCATGCATATAGAACAAGATTCTTTTAAATCTAACATTGCATGCTTAGAAAAAGAGAATAATGATTTGAAAAAGAATTTTGATTGCATGCTAAGAGAGAATGTTTCTTTTAAAACTAAAATAGCATGTATTGAAAAAGAAAACAATATTTTAAAAAATGAGAATGTTTCCCTTATGTCTAAATTAAATGATTTATGTGAAGGGAATATGTTTTTGAAAAATAAAATTGCTTTGGTGGAAACTCAAAAGGAAGTTATTTTTAAAGAAAATATTACTTTGAAAAGAAAATTTGTTGAAAAAGAAAAAGAATTTGTTTCACAAAAGAAAAAGAAAAATGATCATATATCTCATCATGCTTTACATGCCACCACTAATGAGATTAAAGATTTGAAAATAAAATGAATAATTTGAGTTCAACCTTGAACTCTTGTGCATTCAATCATTCTAAATTGGAGTCCTTGTTTTCAAAGAAATAAACTCCTTCCTCTCATGCACATCATCATGCTCATGCTTATGTTGCACAACATGATCACACTCCTACACATAAGCATACTAAGGTGTACGTTTGTACACATTGTGGCCGCAAAGGCCATTTAAGAAAATATTGTTATGATAGATTAGGTCATTTCAATTTTGCCAAGAATAAGAATTTTTGGGTGCCTTACAACAAGACTAACCTCAAAGGACCCAAGAAAATATGGGTACCAAAACCCCCACCCTTTGATTTTGATGTAGGTGAGGGCTCTCACAAAACGTGAGAGATTTGGTGCCTTGATGGTGGGTGCAATTGAACTAAAATGACACATACTTGGAGCACCGCTATCAAGGAATTTTGGTGGGTCAACCACCATGCTAGGAGCTTTGAAGTTGGTAACAATTTCTAAACTCCTATTTCATTTATGTACATGCCTTTTAATTTCATGTATCATATAGCATGTTCATATTTTTTTTGGTGCTTCTTGTGGCATTTACATGCTTAAATGTAGAATGTGTCAAAACTTGCATTTATACATATATGAATAGTGAACTACAATTGACTCATATATATTGAACTTCATGCTCATTTGTATCCACTATATGCATGTGTATAGGCTAGTTTTGATGATTCGGTCATTTATACGTGTTATGCCTATCTTTGATCTTACTTCATGTATATGTGTGTTTAATTCAAATCTAATAAATATACATGTATACCCCTTGAGTCATTTGCCTTCATGCAATATATATTGGACTCTTTTCATATTGGGATATGTATGCATATTGTTAGAATTGGATAAATCATACATATACCATGGAGATTAGTATTTTAAATAAAAAAAAAAGGATTTTTCATGTTTTTGATTCATACAACAAAATGTGATTTATGATCTTTTTGAGCTTGAATGACTATTTTTATAAAAATGCTATTTACATGATCTTTTGAACACTCATCTTTATGATACAAAATATTTTTGAGCTTTATGGACTATGAGTGCTTGAACTTTTGTGTATTTAGTATTATTCATGGAAAACATTTGACTTTGTATTTTGAAGGATCTTTAACTAGTTTGTCAAAAACCATTTAAACTAGTTATCTATTCTTCAAATTGATTCACATGATCCTATTTGTAATCATATGGATAAATTCTTTTGTATTTTCCAAATTTATTTGATGCTTCATGATTTGAATATTAGTTTAAATGTTAGCATTTGTCAACACTTGGATTTATACTTATACACATTATGGATCACAAATAAATCTATATATGATTGGGTTTGAATGCTTATTTGTGCCCATTAGGTGTGTTAGTATAGCCTAAGTTTTGATGATTATACATTTTAAACTTGTATTCCCATTTCAGATTTATGCTGTGATCGTGTTTCATTTCATGTATATATTTGTCTTGCCAAAATATTAAGATATACATGGATACTTCTTGAGTCATTTGCCTTTCATGCAAATCTATATATAGACTCAAATGTGTTTTAAGGATATGTATGTATACTTAATGTCTTGTCAAAACATACATATATCTTGAAATATAAATTTTTGTTTTTAATAAAAATTTTTGTAATTTTTCAATAAAATTTTTGTGATGGATTCATGATTTCAAAATTTTAAGGAATATTGAGTTTTATTGCTATTTTTCATGATACCATGTTCCACATAACACTATCACACTCACTTCTTTTTTGATATGGACCTTATGGATAGAGTGCTTTTTAGTGCCTTGTGTTTCATTGGTATTTCATGAAAAACTTGTGACTTATTCCTTGATTGAAGGATTTCGTACTAGTTGTTAAACACCTTCATTTAACTAGTTCGAATTCTTCATGTGGTAGATTTTATGATATATACACTTAAGCTTAATCTTACAATTGGTATCATTGGATATTTTCAATTGGTATCAATATGACCTCTTATTGTGTATACTCATATTTTGTTCTTTCATGTATGTATGCATCTACTTCAATTGATATTATCTTTTCATACATATATGTGATCTTTTGTGCTTGATTTACACACGTATATTATATACTATATGTTTGCTTATCAAGATTTTGGTTTTAAAAAAAAAATATATTTGATATGAACTTGTGTTTTGTATTGCCTATATGCAAGGAGAGCTTAACATCTCTCTTACATATAGATTCATGTTGAGTGTATTGTGTATTGAGGAGCTTAACATCTCTTCTTTATATGGTACACGTGTGTAGGGAGAGCTTCACATCTCCTCTTATGCATTACACATATGTATGTGTTATGTGAGTAGGGCTTGTCATCCCTTCTTCATGTAATGCATATGTGTAGGGAAGTTAACTTAGCGTCTTCCTCTTCATGAATGTATATCACATATAAATCTTATTGATTGATTTGATTTTACCCTCCTTGATTTCCTTATTTTTGACAAAAAAGGGGGAGAAAATTTGTTTTGATTTGCTTTTACTTTGAACCCTTTGTTGATGATTGACAAAAAGGGGGAGAAGTATTTGTGATGTATTTGTGATATATGCATGATTTCCTTACTTAAAGGGGGAGAAGTATTTGTCTTCCTTACTTAAGGTTGTATAAGATTTGTATTTATGCATATATATATATTGTATTGCAAATAGGAGAAAAAGATTTTGATTTATGCTTGTTGCATGTTTTATCTCCATACTTGCATACATATTCACGTGCTTCATTGTCATATCTTTATCATTTATTTGATATGCATGAGTTAAGGGGGAGCTTCTTTGCTTCTTTGAAGCTTTACTTTAATCCATGCATATATAACTTCATGAGTTTTGTCATCATCAAAAAGGGGGAGATTGTTGGCCCAAAGGCCTATCACCCTAGTTTGGATGATCAACTCATGAAGTTATGATTACTAATGATCTTGTGTTTAATTAGTGACAGATTCTTCATCAAGATCTTGGTAGGTGTGGAGCTTCAACAAAGAATTTAAAGACAAGTTGGAAGCTAGCACCGGTTGATTCACGAGCCTATGCATCAAGAACACATCTAGAGATGAGCTCGGTGGATTGCATTTGGACCAAGTCAAGAAGATGAGAAGCTTCAAGGGAAGACTTCAAGAAGTTGAAGACTTGTGTCTAGGTATAAGATTTTTATTTGTTTTAGATAAAAATGTAAAGGATAGAATAGATTGGTGGATTGCTCAAGTCATATCACACACACTCTTGATAGAATTGTTTTCATGATAAAAATTTCATTTCATAAAAGATTTTCTTGTAAGAAAAGATTTTCATTGTGACAAGATTCTATTGGTTCTTGGTATTTCAAGTTTACATATCTTATATCCAAAACCAAGTTAGTGCTTTATATCAAAAACTAGATATTTCATCTTGATTGTGTAGTGGATCATATCCATACACACTATGCTTTAAAGTATATCTTGTTTTTGTATTGATGAAAATTTGGAAAAAACGTTGTGTTTTAGAAAAACAGTTTTATTATGAGCCAATATTTCCAAGTTACAAAAAAATAGTCAAATCTTTAATAACATGCCTTGATTTTGTGCAAGCATGTTTCTATATCATAAAACTATTTTTTGTAGAATTTCTAAGTATTTATGGATTTTTATTAAGCCAAAAAGACCAATCTTTAATCCCAAAATTTTCAGGTTCTGGCAGTTCTGATTTTTCAGAACTGACAGTGGCCGGTCGACCGGGTCGGTCGACGGACGTGCACAGACGTGCACGCCTGTGTGCACTGGAGAACGGTCGACCGTGCCGGTCGACCGCTTCAGAGAGCTTTGCTCTCAGGAAATCTCGGTCGACCGGGCCGGTCGACCGACAGAGAGTTTACTCTCTTCTCCAGTTGCTCGGTCGACCGGGCCGGTCGACCGGAGGCTGCAACGGTCGGATTTTGACCGTTGCCGGTCGACCGGACCGGTCGACCGGAAGCTCTGACAGAGCCCAACGGACAGATTTTTCTGGCCTCTATAAAAGGGGGTTTTGTCATTGTTTTGAGCCAAGATTTTGGAGACCTTAGAGCCTGTTTTCTCATATTCATTCCAGATTTTTCTCCACAAAAATAGTGAGCTAATACTTCCAATCAAAAGGGAAGATTTTATAAGAGTGTTTATTGTGATTTCTTGAGATTTTCACCAAAGATTCTTTCCTTGCTTTCTCACACAAACACTTGAGCATCCATTGAGCTATTCATCCTATAGGTGTTGTAGTGAGAGTTTTGTAGGTGATCAAGTGTTTAGATCACCAAGATTTCATCTTGTACTTTGAGGAGACGGGCAAGTGTGCTCGTGGTTGTTTAGGGTTCGGGTGCGAACTCTTGTAGCTTGAGGTGCGGCCTCGACGAGCCGGTGGGCTTTGGTGTGTAAGGGACTAGAGAGTCCGAGGGATGTAGGTGTTGCGGCACCAAGGAGAGATCCGGTTGGATCGTGCATAGTGGAAATCCTTCGTGTGTCGAAGGCGGGGATGTAGAGCAAGTGTGCTCGAACCTCGAAACAAACCCTTTGTGTTTGCGATTGCTCACTCTATCTCTCTCTCTCTCTCTCTCTCTCTCTCTTTTGTCTCTTTTATATCTTGCATTCAATTATTGTCTATCTTTATATGCTTGATATACCCTTGTGCTTAATGTTATATAATTGCTTGGGATTGATTGTCTAACACTTGTATTCAACCAAGAGAGCCAACGCGGCACCTCAACCCATTCAAGGGGAATCTAGAGGAGTTTGTCCAGAGCCTCGCAAGGGGAATTCGGCAACACTCTTGTGTAATACATAAGTGTTTAATTAAAAGAAGTTTAATTTGGTCAACTTAGTTTTAATTCCGCATTATTTGTTCATAAGTGACCATTAGATTAGCCATCACTATTCACCCCCCCTCTAGGTGATTTCATAAGAGACTCATTTTCCTTTTTCATTTTTAAAACTTTTTCTTTAGAAATCATAGTATGTGATAATTCTACAAATGCTTCTCCTATTTCATCCATGGAAAGTTCATTATCAAAAGAAGTGGAAGGGATTATCTTGCTTGTGCCTTCATTTGCCATGAAGCACATATTGGCGGTGTCAACTTCCTCCTCGGATTCGCTCTCGGAATCCCATGTAGCCTTTAACGCTTTCTTCTTGTGAGGCTTCTTTGAGGTGGAGGGCTTCACTTTATCCGGGCACTCCGCAACAATGTGACCCGGTCTTTGGATATTGAAGCAATTATCTTTCTTTTTCTTTACCTCCTTGCCATCTCCTTCTTCCTTGGAACTTAGCCTTTTATACATCCTCCGAACATTCTTGACAAGAAGTGAGAGCTCTTCGTCATCTTCTTCTTCATCATCTTCGTCGGAGTATGATGATTGACTTTTGAAGGCTATGGCTTTCTTCTTGAAGGGAGCCATTTCTTCCCTTGCTTTTCTCTCCATCTCATGGGTTTTGAGGTTCCCAATGAGACCTATAAGCTCCATCTCCTCCTTGTCATTGAGTTCCTTCAAGGTGGTTGCTTTCACTTCCCATGAAGGAGGAAGAGCCCGGATGATCTTCCTTACTCTTTGATCGTTGTCAATACCATCACCTAGAGAAGAAAGTCTATTAGTAATCTTGGTAAATCTAGTAACCATATCATCTATGGTTTCATTTTCATTCATAGAAAAATCTCATATTGGGACCGAAGAAGGTCTATCTTAGCCTTCTTCACTTGTGAGGTCCCCTCACGTGTAACAATCAAATGTGACCAAATTTCAAATGCGGATTTACAATGTATTACTCTAGCAATATCATCATCATTAAGTGCTTGGAGTAATGCATAGTGTGCCCTAGAGTTAGCATCAAATTCTTTGGTCTCAATTTCGGACCAAGGGACTCATCACCGGGGGAGCACTAAAGGGTTTGGTTACGGCCTTTGCAACTCGACTTCCTAGAGATTGCAAGAAAACGGTCATCTTAACCTTCCATATGGGAAAGTTAAGTCCATCAAACTTTGGGGGGTCTTAATACTATCGTCCATGTTTACTAAGTGAAAGAGTATGAAATGAATGTGGTAATTAGTGAAAAGTCACCTAGAGGGGGGGGTGAATAGGTGACAATGCTAATCTAGTGAATTAAATGCGGAATTTAAAAACTTAATACAAATTATACTCAAGTGTGATCAACAAATGATGCACACACAAGCAAGTACAAGATATAACAATTTGCACAAAGTAAAGAGAGAGCAAGAGTCAATGGATCAAGCACAAACAAAGAGATATGTTCCGAGGTTCGAGCACCCAGCTCTACATCCCCGCCTTCGACACACGAAGGATTTCCAATCCACTAGCTTGTCCACAAAGGACTCCCACAAAGGGAACCTCCACCGAGGATTTGGGGCAATCACAATTATAAGGAGTTCCCAACTTCCCTCCTTACAAACACAACCTCCTCCTTGAGGCACTTCTCCAATCCAACAAACAATCACCTCACAACTTGAGGGATTAGCACCAAGCTTACACAAAACACCTCACAACCCAAGTTGCACAACCTCCTCAACACAATGAGGGAAATGGCACAAAGCAAGAATTGGGTTTACAACTTAGTGGTTTCAAACAACAACCACAAAACAGTCTCTTTTCCCACACAAAGATCCTATAGAAGAGATAGTAGATTTTTGCTCAAGTGTGGAGAAAATCAAAGGAATGGAAATCAAATCACAAAGAAAATCTTTTGGGAAAAACAGGAAAACAAAGTAGAGAAGATGAATCAAACTCTTTCCCAAAAACCCTCTTCTTGATTTTCCAAACCCTAGTAAAAACACCAAATAGATTGTTCAATTAAAGCCCAAAACTTCTTTTTAATTGCTGTGAAAACACCAGAGAAAGCTCAGAAAATTCGTCCAAAAATTCTTAGAGAAAAACTATTGCAAATGGGGTATTTATAGGCAAAACTGGAAACTAGCCGTTGGCAGCAGTTTTTGCCAAGATAACCCTGCCGGTCGACCGGCCGGTCGACCGCGCAACGGTCAAATTTTGATCTTTGCCAGCTAACGGTCGACCGCCCCGGTCGACCCAAACAAACAGAGAGCAACTGCTCTCAGTCGGTCGACCGGCACGGTCGACCGGCTACAAGTGTAGCCAGCGTGCACGTTTCTGTGCACGTCAGTCGACCCATACGGTCGACCGGCTACATGGTGCGGTCGACCGTTCCGGTCGACCGACCTAGCCTGGCAGACACTGTTCTGGCAGCAAAAACCTAGAGTTTTTAATCCTAAAAATTCTCATTAAATCTCTAAAAATCCACAAAAATAGTTTTATCATTTTGCATTGATATATAAACATGTGGTAAAAAGTTTAGCTCAAATATCAATCAATAAGGACTATTTTTGTGTTAAAGAAATTTTGCCAAAAACCAAAAACTGTATTTTCTAAAACTTGGATCTTGAATAGAAAATACATTTTGTCTAAAGCTCATCCAAATACAAAAACATTATATTTAAACAACTTGAAGCATGATGCATATGGATAGAAATCTAATATACATGAAACATATATATATCATAGTTTTTGTCCTTAATTCCAAAATTAAGTATTGTTAAAACACAAAACCTAAAACTCATGAAATAGGTATATCAAAGTAAGTTTGTCTAAGAGTTGAAGCATGCATGTATATAGAACAAATCTAATATACATTAAACCATGTAAACTTGTTTTGATATAATATCTATTCATGCAAACCAAGATCGGTTTAAACCAAAAACCGAAAAAACCGAAAACCAATCTATGAAACGTGTGTGTTGTGAACCTGAGCATATCATACTATTCTAATCTTTACAATTTGGATCTAAACACAAAACTAAACTATGGTACCGATGTCTTCTTGTAGAGCGCAATCTCCAAGCCGACTCGATCCAAAACTCTTTGATCCACCGAGCAAGTGCTATATATGATCTTTGACGCTTGGGCTCTTGATTCAACATGTGGGTAGCTTCCAAATCATCTTGTAGAAGCTAATCACCTACTAATAACTTGATTAAAGATCTGAAACTAAAATCACAAGATTATTAGTACACATAACTACATGAGTTAATCATCATCAAAACTAGAGTGGAAGGCCTTTGGGCCAACAATCTCCCCCTTTTTGATGATGACAAAACTCATGAAGTTATATATGCATGGATTAAAGTTAAGCTTCAAAGAAGCTCCCCCTTAACTCATGCATAAGATAAACAACTAATAAATGGCTTTAGATATCAATGAAATTATAAGCTATAAACATGTTCTAGATACCAATTAGCAAAAACAAATAACATGCTCTTGATATCAATGAAAATCTTTAAAAAGTAAACATGCTCTTGATACCAATTAAACTAAACATAACATGCTCTAAATACCAATTATGCAAAACAAAACTACTCATGATCTCTTTTACAAGCTCTTGATACCAAAACTAATCTTTTACAAGATCTTGATACCAAAACTAAACATGTTCTTTAAATAATGCTTTTCTTTTGAATACCAATATAAACTTAATATAAAAACACATAAAACATGCATATAAACTCAAATTCTTCTCCCCCTTTTTATCAATCATCAACAAAGGGGTTAAAAAAAACATATACCAATTAATAGAAATTCTTTTTATATTAAAAACAAGGAATCAATCAAGGGATGCTCTCCCCCTTTTTGACTAAACTCAAATATGATATCAATTAAAAAGTGAAACTATACCAATTTGAAAAACAAAAATCTTGATACCAATTGATAAGTAAACAATTAGCATCTTGATATCAATAGAAATTAAACATAACAGATTTTTATACCAAAGTATATAAACACATGATTTTGATAACAATTGAAACTATTGCCAATTGAAATTATTATTCTCTATCATAAAGTAAGGGAGTGGAAAACTAAATACCAATTTAAAAGATGAAATTACGAGATTTTCTCCCCTTTATGAAATACCAATAAAAACTATGATAAGGCTCGAATAAGGATACCATTGAAAACTAAATCAATTGAAACAAGTTGAAGCTCAAGCTTATCATCATAAACAAGATTTGTGCTTAAAGATATAGGGATATAGTAAGCACAACTAAAACATATATATGTATGATAAGTAGATACCAATAGGAATTGATATACTTTGAAATGAAATCATACATACACACAAATATATGAGTATACAAGAAATGTCAAGATTGATACCAATTGAAAGAATTCAATGATACCAATTGAAACAACAATAAAATCAAGTGTATATCTCATATTCCTACCACCCATTTCATGTTCAAGTTTACTATGATTTTCACTATAAAGCATACATGAGCATGATCTCCCATCCAACCACCCTTGGATGGTAGGGGTTTTCAAAAATAGATTTGTAAATATATGTTTGAAAACAACTACCAAGGAAGAATATCACAACTAGTTATATGAATCAACTAGTACGAGATCCTTCAAATAAGGAATAATAAAAATATTTTCATGAAGACGCATGTAAACCACATGGCACTAAAACACTCAAAATCCATATAGCACAATTTGTACTCATGAAAACTAAGTCATGAGAAAACATTAAATAAGGTGACTGTACAAGTGTTGTGAGAAACATATCAACATGAAAATGGACAATCAAGCTCAATAGTAAAAACATGAAACTTATCTAAGATGTGAAATCACCTATTGAAATCATCTTAAAAACATGATATTCATCATAAATGTGAAATCACCTAAAAACATGAAAATCATCAAAACATGATTTAAACTTCAAGGCATATGTATGTCATGTACAAACTAAAGTATACATACATATCCTAAACTCAATGAGTCCACAAAAGTATGTGCATGAAGGCACGTGGCTCAAGGATGTACATGTATACTCAATAGTTTGGACAAGTTAGACATGAAGTTAAAACAAAATATGTAAAATGATGAATACAAGTCAAATGCAAGAATCATCAAAACTAGACTATACTAGTACATCAAGTGAATACAAATGAGCGTTTAAGCACAAACATATATAAAGGTCTATTTGTAACTCACTAGTTGTACAAGTATAAATCCTAGTCTTAGTGAAAACTATCATTCAAGCAAGTAGTCAAAACATGAAGCATAAAACGGGTCAACAATCAACATGAACATGAATTATTAAAAACGAAAAGTCATAGTCAACCATATGATTAACATGACAAAGACATGTGCATTAAATCTATGATTAATATGATAGCTAAAATATAAAGAGAACACAAAATATGGGTCCATACTAAACATGGGTGTCTCAATAACTAATCATGTAAAGCATAAGTCTAATAATCATGGCAAATATCATACTAATCATAAAACATGAGTCATCAAAACAAAACATCATAATCATCCATATGCTCATTATGTATATGCATGTACATTAGATCTAGTGCATACATATTAGTTTAAACAAGGTGAGAACACAAAGATAAGATCCATATAAAGCATGGGTGTCTCAAGAACTAAACATGTATAACACTAATCTAATCAACATGACATAAGCATAATGAACAATAAAACAAGACATGCTATGAATAAATGAACATGAAAAGCATGCAATTAAAAATGGGAGTTAGAGAATGATACCAAAACCGATGAAGGTGCATCTCTAGTTCTCCAAACCCATGGTGGTCCTCCCACCAAATCTCCTTGAGTGTGAAGCATCCAAATGATTCTCTTTTAGGCTTAGAACGCATCCACCTCAAGGCACCCAAAACTCTCACGTGATGCGAGAGCCTCCACCTGCATCAAAAATCAAAGGTGGATCTTGGTACCCATTTCCTTGTGGGTCCACGGGGGTTAGTATCTCTCCTAACCCAAACAAGATTAGTTGCTAAATTTTCAACATGTAAACGATCATAGCAAAATCTAGCAAGATGGCCTTTTCGACCACAATGTGTACAAGTGTACACATGAGCATACATGTTATGATTGTGTCCGTGATGGGCATGTGTATGCCGTGTTGGGTGTGCATGCATAGTTGGAACTTGTTTCTTGCGAATCAAGGATTCCAAACAGTGTGGTTCATGGCACAATGGCTTAAAGTGGAGCCCAAACATTCAACACTTTTCTTCAAATTATTAATATCATTTTCAATGCTAGAAGATAAAGTGGAGCATGCAATGGGTGTGCTACAAGTAGAAGCTACACTAGCATGGCAAACATGAATATCAATATCATTTTGTAAAGATTCATTTTTCTTCAAAAGCAAATCCAATTCTTTTGAAATTGAATCAATTTTATTTTTCAAAGTAAGGTTTTCTTTAAAAACACAATCCAACTTTGAAGATAAAATCTCATTGTTTTTCAAAACATCATCACAATCATTTTGGCTTTTTAAAACATTAATTTCATTTAGGGCAAGTTCAAGTTGAGATTTAAGTGAGTCACGTTCACTAGCAATCTCTCCCTTCTCTTGCAAAACGGTTTCAAAAGATGTGCATAAATCATTTAATTCTTCTTTTAAAACAATATTCTTCTTTTTCAAAAGCTCATGTTTTTCTAAGAAATTTTCAAGCTTGGAGGCAAGTTCTAAATTTAAAGTTTGAACCTCACCACAACTATAGCAAAATGAATTGGAGCTATCATCTATTTGAGAGTCCGGTTGTACCTCATGGGAGTCATTCCCATAGACTACAAAGCCACGCTCTTCGGATACGTCTATCCTAGATCTCCTCATCTTGTTGATAATCACGGGTAGCTCGGGAGATGTCAAAATGCTCCAAACTGCAAAAGCAGAATCATAGAGATCAAAAACATGTAAAAGATGTTCATTAAGAGATGCTCTAAGTGCCCTAAGTGCAAGTGCATTGGCCTTCTTATGCTTGCTACTATTTGGGAGGGTTTCTATAGTGATGGCTTGATAAGCTAGATGTCCTAGGCTTTTTATATGCCTAATCATGTCAACCTTCCAAGAATCAAGTTTAAAATGGTCAAACATAGGTGGGCTAGCCATGAGAGCAAACTAGTATGAGTGCAAATGAAATGCAAATGAAGATTAGCAAACCAAGATCTTACTCCTAGGTGGTTAAAGCTAAATATCAGGAGCACTAGCTCTGATACCAATTGAAAAGTCACCTAGAGGGGGGGTGAATAGGTGACAATGCTAATCTAGTGAACTAAATGCGGAATTTAAAAACTTAATACAAATTACACTCAAGTGTGATCAACAAATGATGCACACACAAGCAAGTACAAGATATAACAATTTGCACAAAGTAAAGAGAGAGAGCAAGAGTCAATGGATCAAGCGCAAACAAAGAGATATGTTCCGAGGTTCGAGCACCCAGCTCTACATCCCCGCCTTCGACACACGAAGGATTTCCAATCCACTAGCTTGTCCACAAAGGACTCCCACAAAGGGAACCTCCACCGAGGATTTGGGGCAATCAAAATTACAAGGAGTTCCCAACTCCCCTCCTTACAAACACAACCTCCTCCTTGAGGCACTTCTCCAATCCAACAAACAATCACCTCACAACTTGAGGGATTAGCACCAAGCTTACACAAAACACCTCACAACCCAAGTTGCATAACCTCCCAACACAATGAGGGAAATGGCACAAAGCAAGAATTGGGTTTACAACTTAGTGGTTTCAAACAACAACCACAAAATAATCTCTTTTCCCACACAAAGATCCTATAGAAGAGATAGTAGATTTTTGCTCAAGTGTGGAGAAAATCAAAGGAATGGAAATCAAATCACAAAGAAAATCTTTTGGGAAAAAACAGGAAAACAAAGTAGAGAAGATGAATCAAACTCTTTCCCAAAAACCCTCTTCTTGATTTTCCAAACCCTAGTAAAAACACCAAATAGATTGTTCAATTAAAGCCCAAAACTTCTTTTTAATTGCTGTGAAAACACCAGAGAAAGCTCAGAAAATTCGTCCAAAATTCTTAGAGAAAAACTATTGCAAATGGGGGTATTTATAGGCAAAACTGGAAACTAGCCGTTGGCAGCAGTTTTTGCCAAGATAACCCTGCCGGTCGACCGGCCGGTCGACCGCGCAACGGTCAAATTTTGATCGTTGCCAGCTAACGGTCGACCGCCCCGGTCGACCCAAACAAACAGAGAGCAACTGCTCTCAGTCGGTCGACCGGCACGATCGACCGGCTACAAGTGTAGCCAGCGTGCATGTTTCTGTGCACGTCGGTCGACCCATACGGTCGACCGGCTACATGGTGCGGTCGACCGTTCCGGTCGACCGACCTAGCCTGGCAGACACTGTTCTGGCAGCAAAAACCTGGAGTTTTTAATCCTAAAAATTCTCATTAAATCTCTAAAAATCCACAAAAATAGTTTTATCATTTTGCATTGATATATAAACATATGGTAAAAAGTTTAGCTCAAATATCAATCAATAAGGACTATTTTTTGTGTTAAAGAAATTTTGCCAAAATCAAAAACTGTATTTTCTAAAACTTGGATCTTGAATAGAAAATACATTTTGTCTAAAGGTCATCCAAATACAAAAACATGATATTTAAACAACTTGAAGCATGATGCATATGGATAGAAATCCAATATACATGAAACATATATATATCATAGTTTTTGTCCTTAATTCCAAAATTAAGTATTGTTAAAACACAAAACCTAAAACTCATGAAATATGTATATCAAAGTAAGTTTGTCTAAGAGTTGAAGCATGCATGTATATAGAACAAATCTAATATACATTAAACCATGTAAACTTGTTTTGATATAATATCTATTCATGCAAACCAAGATCGGTTAAACTAAAACCGAAAACCAATATATGAAACGTGTGTGTTGTGAACTTGAGCATATCATACTATTCTAATCTTTACAATTTGGATCTAAACACAAAACTAAACTATGGTACCGATGTCTTCTTGTAGAGCGCAATCTCCAAGCCGACTCGATCCAAAACTCTTTGATCCACCGAGCAAGTGCTATATATGATCTTTGACGCTTGGGCTCTTGAGTCAACATGTGGGTAGCTTCCAAATCATCTTGTAGAAGCTAATCACCTACTAATAACTTGATTAAAGATCTGAAACTAAAATCACAAGATTATTAGTACACATAACTACATGAGTTAATCATCATCAAAACTAGAGTGGAAGGCCTTTGGGCCAACACAAACTCCATCTCTTCAAAAGGAGGTCTCCATTCTATTGAATCATCCATAGCTAATGAGGCTAAGTTAGCTAACCTAGCGAGAAGACTGAAAGTTTTAAAACTAAGAAACCAAGTATAGTCAATCAAGTCAGCCCAAATCAATTTTCAACTCTGGGTTGTACTTACTGTCAAGCCATGAATCATATGTTGAGGAGTGTCCTGTGTTTCAGGCTCAGCAACAATACCCTGAACCGATGAATGTGGCCTTTTCAAGGCCGAACAATAATCCTTACGCACCAACGCACAACCTGGCTAGAGAAATCACCCGAATTTCTCATGGAGCTAAAATAACAATGACCACTCACGGTCAAATCATGCAAGCCACTTCCATCATGCCAATAATTCTTCCAATCATCAACCCAACTTTCCAATTTCCATCATAATTCTCCCAACCATCCACCTAATTTTTCAAACTATTAACAAAACTTTCCCAACCAAATTCCACAATCTTTCTTTCAGAATCCTCAATTAGAAAGGAGAATGACTGACTTTGAGAGAAACATGGAAAGATACATGAAGAACTAAGATTCTCTCATGCAAACTATACAGAGGCTAGAGGTTCAAATGAGCCAATTAGCTACTCAGAGAATGAGAGACAAAATGGTACCTTGCCTTGTCAGCTAATAACCAATCCTAGGAATTCTCAACAAGCTCATTTGGCTGAGGATCATTCATTAAATCATTGTAATGTTGTTCATACATGAAGGTCAGGAAAGAAAGTTGATAATCAAGTGTCAACACCAACCAATCCCATTCAACATAATCACAATCAAGCATCCACCTTATCTAATCCCACTCCTCCTAAATCTGACGAATCTGAAAAAGATAAGTCAACCATTCAGGTGCACCAGCCTATAGTACCATTTCCTCATAGGCTAAAAAACAACAAGCAAAATCCACACATGGATAAGATAATTGAGATCTTCAAACAAGTGAAGATAAATATGCCACTTCTTGATGCCATCCAACAAGTCCCATCCTATGTTAAGTTTCTTAAGGACATGTGTACCAAGAAGAGAAAGACTAATGTAACCAAAAAAGTCTTCTTAGCCACTAACATTAGTGAGTTACTGTTGGGTCTGATCCCTGTCAAGTACAAGAATCTAGGTTATCTCACCATTGCCTGCACCATAGGACAAGCCGATATTAGTCGTGCACTTCTTGATTTGGGAGCAAGTATCAACTTGCTTCCATTCTAAGTTTATCAATAACTCGGGTTAGGTGATCTTAGTCCAACTCGAGTGACTATCCAACTGGCTGACCGTACAGTAAATGTTCCAAAAGGGAAAATTAATGATGTCCTTATCCGGGTTGGGGAGTTTATTTACCACGTTGATTTCATAGTTCTAGAGACACAACCTGTGTCCAATCCTAGGGCTCAAACTTCTTTTATCCTAGGGCGACCATTCCTTGCTACTGCCAATGCCATCATCAATTGTAGGAATGGGATCATGAGGTTAACCTTTGGGGACATGACTAGAGAAGTCAATGTCTTCAACTTAGGAAAACAACCCCGTGATGTTAAGGACCAAACATTTGAAGTCAACCTCATTGAGAACTTAACATGTGAACACAAGGAAGAATTGGACTTAGAATCTGAGTGTGACTTTGGGTTAGAGTCTGCTGACTTTAATCTTGATCAGGTTGTTGAGTCTGCGGTGAATTGGGCCTCAAACCCTATTTCACAAAATATGGAGCCAACAAATAAGACTCATCCTTCCAGTGAGCCTTCCTCTTCCTTAGATTGAAATCCTTACATGTGCATCTCAAGTACGTCTATCTAGGCGAACAAGAGACCTTTCTTGTCATCATTGCCTCCCATTTAAATGACGGGCAAGAAGAAGATCTTAAAGCAATTCTAAGAAAACATAAGGAAGCCATTGGTTGGACTATAACCGATATAAAGGGATTGAGTCCATCCATAGTTCAACATCGCATTCATCTCAATGAAGATACCACACCTAAAAGAGACCCACAGCGTAGGTTAAATCCTATAATGTAAGAGGATGTTCATGCTGAAATTGTGAAACTCTTAGACAATGGGATTATATATCCCATTTCTGATAGCCAATAGGTCAGTCCTATCCATGCGGTTCCTAAGAATCCAGTATCACCGTAGTAGAAAACGAGAACAAAGAGTTGGTCCAAACTCGACTTCCCACGAAGATCCGAGTTTGCATTGACTATAGGAAACTTAACGCTGCAACTCGTAAGGACCATTTTCCACTCCCCTTCATTGATCAAATGCTTGAACGTTTGGCAGGCTATGAGTATTACTGTTTCTTGGACGGTTACTCGGGGTATAATAAGATTCCTATTGCTTCCTGAGGACCAGAAAAGACTACGTTCACATGTCCTTTTGGGACATTTGCTTATAGTCGAATGCCTTTCAGCTTATGCAATGCCCCCGCAATATTTCAACGTTGCATGTTGAGTCTTTTTCTAATATTGTAGAATGATTCTTAGAAATCTTCATAGATGATTTCTCCCTCTACGGAGATTCATTCACTCAATGTCTCCACCAATTAGAACTTGTCCTCCAACGTTGTGCTGAGAAAAACTTGACACTGAACTAGGAGAAATGCCACTCATGGTAAAACATGGAATTGTCTTGGGTTATGAAATCTCCAAGAAGGGAATTGAAGTGGATAGAGCCAAGATTGAGGTTATTGCTAAGCTTCCCATGCCCAAATGCATGAAGGATATTCGATCCTTCTTAGGACACGCGGTTTTTACCGAAGATTTATCAAGGATTTTAGCCAGATTGCTAGACCCTTGACTAATCTGCTAGCTAAGGATGTGTCCTTCACTTTCGATGTTGAATGTATGAATTCTTGGGAGAAGCTTAAGAGAGAGCTTATTTCTGCACCAATCATATCTGCTCTGGATTGGTCTAAGCCATTCGAAATCATGTGCGATGCTTCTGATTTTACCATAGGCGCTGTCCTAGGACAACGCATTGATAACAAGCAGCACGTGATTTATTACTCTAGTAGGACTCTCAACGATGCTCAATTGAACTACACTACTACTGAGAAGGAATTCTTGGCATTAGTGTTTGCGTTAGAGAAATTTCGTCCCTATCTACTAGGGTCCAAAACCACCATTTTCACCGATCATTCTGCGCTTAGGTACCTCATGATGAAGAAGGATGCTAAGGCCCGACTCATTCATTAGATCCTCCTTCTTCAAGAATTCGATCTTGAGATTCGAGACAAGAAAGGTGTAGAAAATATTGTTGCTGACCATCTCTCACGTATCCCAAATTCTCCATGCAACGAATTGCCCGTAAATGAGGACTTTCGTGATGAAAATCTCTTAGCTATCTTTAGGGAACCTTGGTTTGCTGATATAGTGAATTACTTAGTCACAAACCAAACTCCATCTCATTGGTCCAAAAATGATATATACCTGTTCTTATCCCAAGTTCGGTATTTCTTTTGGGAGGAACCGTATCTTTTTAAGTACTGTTCTGACCAAATTATTTGGAGACGCATTCCCGATGAGAAGGTTAAGAGTGTTCTATCCTTTTGTCACGAACTTGCATGCGGTGGACACTTTGGTCCCCGCAAGACTGCTGAAAAAGTTCAACAAAGTGGGTTCTACTGGCCCACTTTGTTCAAAGATGCTTATGAATTTTACAAGACGTGCCTTAGATGCCAAATGGTAGGAAGGATCTTAAAATGAGATATGATGCCCCTCAATCCAATTCTAGAAATAGAACTCTTTGATGTTTGGGGCATCGACTTTATGGTCCATTTCCTAATTCATTTGGAAACCAATACATATTGGTTGTTGTGGACTATATGTCCAAGTGGGTAGAAGCCATTCCTAGTAGAACTAATGATAACAAAGTTGTCATAAAGTTTTTGAAAGAGAACATTTTCTCACGCTTCGGAACCCTTCGTGCTATCATCAGTGATAATGGCACTCACTTTTATAATATATCCTCTGAAGCTCTTATGCGAAAGTATGGCATAACTCACAAATTGTCCACACCTTATCATCCTCAAACCGGTGGGCAGGTTGAGGTTTCCAATAGACAAGTCAAGCTTATCTTGGAGAAAACTGTGAACCAAAACTTGAAAGATTGGTCCACCAAACTTGTAAATGCCCTATAGGCCTACAGGACCACTTTCAAGACGATTCTAGGGATGTCTCCTTATAGCTTAGTCTATGATAAAGCTTGCCACCTGCCCGTTAAGCTAGAGCATCGGGCCTTATGGGCAATCAAGTAGTTGAATTTCGACTTGACTAAGGCCGGTGACCTTCGGAAATTAAAAATTTCCGAATTAGAGGAGTTGAGAAATGAGGCCTATGAAAATGCTAAGATCACTAAAGATAGAGTTAAGATTTTCATGATAAACACATCATAAGAAAAACTTTTATCCCTGGACAAAAAGTCTTACTCTATAATTTTAGGCTTCATCTTTTTCCAGAAAATTTAAATCAAGATGGACTGGGCTATTAGTTATAAAAATCGTGTTTCCACACGGTGCTGTAAAGATTAGTGACACCAAGAATGGAAATGACTTTAAGGTAAATGGTCAACGCCTTAAACCTTTCTTGGAATTGGTGCGGTAAATGAAACGGCTATGGGTCTTTTCGACCTAGTGTATCGGTAACTTTCCTCTTTTCCATTTTATTTCATGCATCTATGCATTTCTTTCATACATGGGGACAATGCATGAGATAAGTGTAGGAGAGGGCTCTAACATGACTAATATAACTAAAAAAAAAGAGAAGAAAACAAATATATATATATATATATATATAATTATATATATATATAGGGAAAAAAATTTGAAAGGTAATAACAATATTTTGATATATTTTTGTAAGAAATTAAGTCAATTTTAAGGAATAAGAAAATCATAATTAGGATTTCCTATGCTTAGTCAAAATAAGATAACTTGTTTGATTTTCAGGGTTAGGAAGAAAATTGATGAAAGTAATTTAGTCTTGATCTTTACCGTGAAGAAATATGCACATTTTATACACTTACACACTTAGGGTTCAAAGACAAAAATTCTTATGACTTATAAAATATATATATATAAAGAAAAATGTATATCAGCTTGCAGCTGAGAGAACTCTCTCAGCCTGCGGTGACGTGGCTCAATTTTGTCACCCCACTAACTTGCGGCCCGCTTATAGGAAGAAGTTAAATTACCAAATACCCCTTATGAAAAGCTACTCTTTCGGTAACTTTCGTTATTGCTTATTATTATTTGCCCAAAAGGCAATTTTTGAAGCGCACGTTGTCAGACTTAGGTTTTTGTTTATTATTATTTTTCTCCCTTTTTTTGCCGCTCTTTATAGGATTTAGGTTATTGTTTATAAATTATTTTCCCCCTATTTCCTTACCTATCTTTGTCAGATCTAGGTTCTCCTTTTCAGCCTGCGATAAACTTTTTTCTGAAAATATAAAATCTTTTCAGATCAATTTTTTCTCCAAAATATTTAATGTTGACATCTGAGCAGTCTACTGGCGATCTAAATATGGAAGATATTGCATCTGGTTCTACTTTCTCTCAGAATATTGAAAATCTTGAAGGGTTGACATCTTTGCATGCCGATCAACAGGTTTTAATTATTTCAATTTTTTAAAAACATAATCTACTGCGACTCGGGTCGATACTGCGACCAAGGTCGCAGTCATCTATAGTGCAAACATAATCTACTGCGACCCGGGTCGACACTACGACCAAGGTCGCAGTTATCTACAGTGCAAACACAAACAACCGCGACCCTGGTCGACACTGCGACCAAGGTCGCATAAGACTATAGTGCGAACACAAACTTTTACAGCGACTCTGGTCGACACTGCGACCAAGGTCGCAGTCATCTACAGTGCAAATATAAACAAATGCGACCAGGGTAGACACGGCGATGAAAGTCGCATAATACTACAGTGCAAAAATAAACAACTGCGACCCAGGAATGATGAAACAAATGACGTAAAATACAGTGCGACCATGGTCGCAAAACACTACATAAATATTGAAACAACTGCGACCCCATGTCGTCAGTATGTAAAAAAAAAAGGAAGTTTCATATACTGCGACCATCGTCACATTCGTCTAAAAGGAAAAGTCCAAAAAAAAACATTCTGAGACGCACAGATCTGAAAATAAAATTTTAACAACTGCGACCGAGGTCGACATATAGTGTATGAAAAAAATTTCCTTAAAAAAATATTAGCAAGGTCGCATACATATAAATCACTTTTTCGAAAATACTGCGACAAAGTAAAAATAGAACGAAATGAAAAAAACTTGAAAAAAATGGACCTTTATCGTTGTGTTACAAATTTTTAAATTTAAAAATTTATTCGTCATCTAAAGTTTCAAAATCTCTTTATTATTTGCAAACATGGTCCAAAGATTTTTAAAAAAATAAAAAAGACTTAAACGGAAATAAATCTGGAAAATTTTTAAAACAATTAAAATACACAAACCCTAAAAATTTTTGAAAAATATCGTTTTCTATTACCTTTTTCGGCGGATGATTTCTTTGGCGCCATGTGTTGCAAATATATTTTTAAAAAAACGGATCAAATTTGTGAAATAAAAGAACAAGTTGGATCAGAATGATCGGGTGAAATTTTAGAGCTGAAATTTTTTTTGAAAGGCAACTTTTTTACATAAGGTAAAAAGATGTGACAGAGGGTATTTTCGGAAGATACATTGTTGAGGTGACTGACATTAAATTGGGCAGGATTTTTCATCTTTTTGTCCGCCAAAATTTTTGACTGGTATGTGGCTATGATGTTGCCACGTCCTGCCGGCTGAGAAACTCTCTCAGCCTGCCGGCTGAGGTACAGTAACCCCATATATATATATATATATATATATATATATATATATATATATATATATATATATATATATATATGCAAATCAAATTATTGATTAGCTAGGTGCTTTGGCCTAAGCAAGCCTTGATATTTATGCAAAAGATAATTAGATAAGTTTGAATATATATATATATAAATCTTCTGATTAAGCTGGGTATTTGTGCCTCATGAAGCATTAATATTCACGCCTAAAAGGGTACATTTTATAAATAAAAACCCTAGGTTTCATGGCCTTGTCTGCTCGAGTGTTTAAGTCCTTAGGGGTGTTTTCTCACCTGGTGCCCTAAGACTGTCCGGTCTTGGTGTCACCGACTAAAGGCTCGTTACATGGGCAGATTAGAAAGCCTAATGGAATTGAGGAATAAATACCACCAAAAATATAAATAAGGCATAGGAGTTAATGTTAAAGAACCCTTAGTCAATATTCACAGTCACGATAGTGCATATGACTCAGGGTAAAGTAATAGATAAATAAGAAATGCAATTTGAATACTTACTTTGATTGATGACATGTTTTTGAACAGAGATTAAGTTTAGGAATGAAAAAAATTGATATTCCTATAACTTATAAATTACTTAAACTCTCACGAATATACTTCAAATATTTTCTCTTTTCAAAATTCGAAAATACTAACATTTTTTCTCTTTCTTTATGGATTTTGTGGGTGCAATCTACTGAAAACGCTCACGAGACAAAACTCGTCCTCTAGGGGTAACCTAGAGGTTTAACGGCATGTTGCATATGCTCAGTGCAATCGAGTGACCTGCGAAAGTGGTCTAATAATTGATTAGAATTAGTTTTGATGTTTTGCTTGAGGATGAGCAAAAGATAAGTGTGGGGGTGTGATCGATCACATATATTGCATATATATTGTCACATTACCATGTTTATTATCTAAATAAATCATATTAATAAGTTTTATTTTTCAGTATAAAATGCAGGCCCATTGCTAAAGGATAGGAAAGAGGAACGAGCCCAAAAGCCCATTAAATTCTGATTTAATTCAGAATTAATTCAAAATCAGGAAATCATGGCAGATCTTGGCAAATCAGAGATGTTGAAAACCGGTTGAAATGAATCTTCCCAAATTAAGTGGTTGAAGCCAACAATCAAAGATCGTTTCGTCAAAACCAGGAGCTGAAACAGTGAATCCAGCAAGATAAAAGGAAGTCAAAGCCCACGCTAACCATATCTCCACCAGGATGTGGCCGCCGCGGATCCGCGGCCAAAGCTGCAGATCCGCGGCTTGTTGGTGGAGATTAGGGGAGCGTTTGCTTCCCTTATCTCCTCACTCCTTTCCCTCTGGGCTTTTGCCTATAAAAGGCAGTATTTTGTACAGAAAAAGGGACCGGAACTTAGTTTTAGTTTTTCTCTTTATTATTTAAGGTTTAGGCTCTTTATTAGATAGTATAAAAGTTGTATCTTTATTTATAATTTGTAGTTCAGTTCAAATACCAGTGAGAGAGAGGAATTGAGCGATTGTAATCTGAAGATTGAAGTGGCATCAATAAAAGGATCAAGCTTTCTCTTCTTCCACTCCAATTCACGGGTATGTTTTGCTTAATTTACATGTATTGTTTTTCATCTTCCATAAGTAGCTAAATTCATTTTCTGGACTCACTATTGTTTCTCTCTCCGATCCCTCATCTTTTGAATGGTTTTGATGAAAAGACCCACTGAATCATTTTCATGCCTAAACTAAAGCCTTTCTTCTTTGAAAGTATTCTTGAAGGCACATGAGGATGGGTTTGGATTTCTAAACTTCTCTTTCTTTTAAACTTCTTTTGGACTTGTTTTTATTTCATACTTGAAATACTTGATGATTTAACATTCAACCCAAGATGATTTCATAAAGAAAACTTCTCCAAACTATCTTATTTGCTTTGCTTAAAACTTCTAAAATCAAACTTAAATTTTTGCCTATGATCAAGTTGAGGCATTAAGAATTTCAAGAGAAGAATATATCGTTGAGTAGTGAGATAGTGAGCTCAGATCTTCTTCTTATATAAAAAATAACAAATCACTCTTCAAGCTTTATAAAAAAAAATCACCTTTTTCCAAAACCTTCTCTAAATTTGCAAATTTTCTTTTAATCATTTCCCTTCTCTTCATTCTCTTTTTAAACTTAAAAGAAAGGCACCAACTTCATTCTTCGTAACTTAACAAACACATCAAAAAACTTCTATCGCATTCTTTCTCGTGCACACGACCCGTTAGCCCAAAGCTACACGATAATTCTTATCACTTTCATTTTTTCAATCAGCGGTCAAAAACTAGTCGTTGGGCCCAGATTGGCCTGTCAGTCGACCGCCGGTCGATCGGCCAACGGTCATATTTATTACCGTTGGGGTTGTCGTTCGACCGCCCAGTCGACGCACCCAAGTCTTGACCTGTCGATCGAGGCAAGAACCAGAGAGTAAAGCTCTCTAACCGGTCGACCGCTCGATCGATCGGGGCCAGATCCAGAGAGTGAACTCTCTGGATCGGTCGACCGCCCAGCCGATCGGCCCTCAAGCCAGGGCTTATACATGTCATTGTGCACATTGGTCGATCATTCGATTGATCAACTTCTGGCTCGATCGACCGGTCGATCGACCGTCAGAAGGCTAGATCAGGGATAAAAATGGATTCAAACTTGGTCTTACAAACTCCTATAAATCCCATAAAATCACATAAAATCTACAAAAATCAGTTCATTGAAATACTTTGAAATCCAAATATGTGTGATAAAAAATTAACACATATTACAAACTTTTTGAGCCATTTTTGTGATATAGAATTTAGTCTTAAACAAAAACTCGTATTTTCCAAAACCAATCTTTAATTTGAAAAATGATTTTTTCAAAACCTGTTCAAATACAAAAATAAGATATTATAACTCATTTGAAGCTTAGTGGGTAGGAATATGATCCAATACATATATAAGATGAAATATATATATTTTTGACAATTAAGCTCTAAACAAAGTTTTGATAATACAAAACTTGAACACATGATATAGAACTATCAAATATGTTTTTCTAAACACTTGAACCATCAATGTGTATGGATGAAATCCAAAACACATATAAGATATGTAAACTTGTTTTGATGAACTCTATTCATGAAACATAAAGATATCTTCTTTGAAAATCAAAATCAAAACGGTATTTTCTAAAATCAAAACTATTTTATGAAAAACCCATATAAATTTTTTTTGTGTGTGTGTATATGAGCTTGAGTAATCCACAACTAATCTATCTTTTATATTTTATCTAAAAACAAAATCTTAATACTTACAAACTTGACACAAGCCTTGAAAATCTTCTCTTGAAAATTTTCTTCTCTATCTTGACTTAGTCCAAACTTGATCCAAAGTGCTGGACTCCTCTTGAGTACTTGATGCGATCTTGATGCGTGAGCTCTTGAATCAACACGTACTAGCTTAAAAACTTGACTTTGAATCTTTTGTTGAAGCTAAACACCGACTAAGATCTTGATAGAAAATCTGAAACTATGTAAATATAAGATCATTAGTACTATAACTATATGAGTTTATCATCACCAAAACTAAAGTGATGGCCTTTGGGCCAACAATCTCCCCCTTTTTGATGATTACAAAACTCATGGAGTTACATATGCATGGATTAAAGATAAGCTTCCCATTAACTCATGCATAGCAAATAAACAAATAATGAAAGCTCATAAACTTAAACAAACATATATGTATAGATACCAATATTAAACATGCATATATAAACTCACTAAATTCTTCTCCCCCCTTTTTTGTCAATTTATCAACAAAGGGGTGAAGACAATCAAACAATAAAGATGCATATGCGATATACATTCATGAAGAGGAGAGACATTAAGTTAGCTCCCCCTGTATACATGCATTACATAGAGAAATGATGACTAGACCCTAACCCACATAAAGCATAATATACAATGTATAAGCGGAGATATTAAGCTCCCCATACACACGTGTATCACGTAAAAAAGAGAGGTCAATCTCCTCAATATGAGATACACTGAACATAAATGTAGAAAAGATGTTAAGCTTCCCTTGCATATAGGCAACACATCAACAAATTTTAAAAAAAATAGTTTTTATAATACATGAAACAAAAATTTTGGAATTTCTTGAAGTCAATAAAATAGATTTTGATATCAATAGTAAATTTTGATACCAATTATAATTACTTATAAGTTTTTGATACCAATTGAAGCTAAAACATGAAATATATTTTGATACCAAACAAATACCAATTGAAATCAATGCATAAGCTTGTAAAGATACCAATTAACATTCAGAGCAAGGTCAAGCTTAGCATAAACATAATTTGTGCTTTAAAAATTTGTAAAGACATTATAAAACAAGAACAATTCAAATTATATATATGTGTATGTATGAAAATTGAAATACCAATTGAAATTTGAAGCATACACATATATAAAACAAGTATAAGTATACAAAAATCAATTATCATTAAAAATCATGTATAACTCGTAACAATCCACCCTTACCAGGCACATGATAAAAAGATATTCATTAAGGCATACAAGGCATGGTTGCCCATCTAACCGCCCTTTGGTTGGTAGGATTTCAAAAATAAGAGTTAAAAAATAATTTAACATGTTTGAAAACTCTACCAATTGAAGAATCAAGAAACTTGTTTAAAATAATTTTTGAAAAAACTAGTTAAAGATCCTTCAAAATATGAAACCAAATCATATATCTCTTGATGAGTGCTAAATACAAAAAAATTGTCACTCAAGATCTATAAGGCACAAAAATTAGCTCATGAAAATAAGGTCATGAGTAAACACAAGCAATGTGAGTGCACAAGAATCATGTGAGTAGCATATTCATGAAATTAATCAGTAAAATTCAAAACAAACATCAAACTAAAATTTTTATAAAAATTAAACAAGCATCAAGGTATATGTATGTTTTGTCGAAACTAAAAGTGTCCATACATATCCCAAACATAAACGAGTCCATAATCGAATTTTGCATGAAGGCAAGTGACTTAAGGGTATACATGTATATCTATTAGTTTTAGACAAAAAATAACATATACATAAAGCAAAACATGTACAAAAATAGGAAAAATAAGTATAAATAAATGAATCATCAAAAGTAGAATATATATGTACACGTAATGAGTACAAATTAGCAATGAAGCACAAACACATAATAATCAAGTGTAGTTCACTACTAGTACAAATATAAACACAAGTTTTCATGAAAACTACATCTAAACAAGTAATCACCACATGAAGTATAAAACAAACATGATCATTAGGCTAAATGCGCGTGTTTTAGAAGTAGTATATACAGAGTAGTTAAACAATAGTGAAATCACAAAAATATGAATCCGTATGAACATGGGTGTATCTCAAAGAGTACCTATGCATATCACATGTCTAAGATATTGCATTTAACATAATAAGCATTAAAACTCAAGACATGCTAAAAATATTTATATAAAAGCATGTAAAGAAAAATGAGAGTTAGATATAGTTACTAAAACCAATGAATCAATCTCTAAGTCTCCAAAATATGGTGGTCCTCCCACTAAACTTCCTTGATAGCGATGTATCAATTGGTATGTCCATCTAGCTCATGCATCCACCACCAAGGCACCAATCCTCTCATGTCATATGTGAGCCCACACCAACATCAACACAAGAGGTGGAGATTTTGGTACCCATTTTTTTGGGTCCACGGGGGTTAGAAACAAATGGAACCCAAACATTATTATCAGAAAATTTTAAAGAATTTAATCTATCAAAGTAAAATCTTGCAAGATGGCCTTCGCGGCCACAATGTGTACATTTGTACACTCTAGCATGCATATGAGAATGGTGTGATCATGGTGTGCATGTGATGTATGGCATGGGGTATGTGCATGAATGCATGAAACTTGTTTCTTGCAAAATATAGATCCCAATTTAAAGTGATTAAATGCACATTGGCTCAAAGTGGAGCCCAAATAATCAATGTTCTTCTTCATAGTGCAAATATTATTATCAATTTTGGAAGAAGAAACATGAGAAACAAAATCCTTTTATTTTTTGAAATATTTCCTTTTCTTTTAAACAATTTTCCTTTTCAAAGATTTATTTTCTCTTAAAACGATTTCTTTTTCTTTTCCACCAAAATAAGTTTATTTTTCAATGAATTATTTCCTTCACAAATTTCATTTAATTCTGAAGTCAAAGAAACATTCTCCTTTTTCAAAAATTCATTTTCTATTGAAATAATTTCAAATTTAGTTTAAAAAGAATCTTTTTATTTTGAAAAACAATCATTTTCATTTTCCAAATTTTTTCCATTTTTAACAATTCATTATTTTTATGAAGTTGTTCACAAAATGAAACAAGCTCATCATATGGCATGTCAACATCTTCATCAAGCTCGAATTCGAAATTTACCTCAGGAGAGTCATCCCCTTGGACCATGTAGCACATGTTGAAAGCATTACTTCTATCATCCGAGTCACTTCCCATATAGTATTGCTTTTGTTCACCAAGGAAAATAAGGGTGTTCCATACTACAAAAGCCGAATGAAAGTTAGCAACCCTAGATAAATATTCACCGTTTAGGGTACTCTTTAATGCATGGATGGCTTTTGCATTAGCCTCAAGGTTTTTACCATTTATAAAATATGAATCTTTAATAGTGAAAAAATAGACATGAATACCTAGGGCTTTAAGGTACATGGACATCTTAACTTTCCATGTTTAGATGTTAAGAATGTCAAATATGGGAGGTGTCATGAAATTCATATGTGTGTGCAAACAAATAATGTGATTAGCTAAAATTAGGATCTTTAACTCAAAGTTGTTACACCCAAATCAAGTGCACCAAGCTTTGATACCAATTGTAGGTCACCTAGAGGGAGGGTGAATAAGTAACAAGCTAATCTAATGCAAAACTAATGCAAAATTAAAACTAATTATGCAAACTAAAACTATTTTGTAAACACACAAAGTATAACACAAAAGTGTAGCCGAATTCTCAGTGACAGGCTCTGAACTATCTCCTCAAGATTCCTCTACATTAAGAATTGAGGTACCACTATAGCTCTCTTGGTTGAATACAAGTATGAGCAAACAATCACAAACATATATCAATTAAGCACAAATATATCCAGTATATAAAGAGATAATCAATATAAGCATGCAAGATATATAAACACAAGTGTGAGAGAGAGAGAGATGAGCAATTGCAAATACGGGAGAATTGTTTCGAGGTTCAAGCACACTTGCTCTACGTCCCCGCCTTCAACACTATGAAGGATTTCCACTAAAATTAATCCCACAAGATCACTCGGTGCCGCAACACCTACAACGAGCTCCCTTAATAACTCTTGGATATGCCAATCTCTCACTTGTTCCTGCAAGAATAACACACGCAAGCACACTAGCTTGCTGAGGCCGCACCTCTACACCGAGCTTCCACAAGAATTCGTCACAACACGAACCCACAAGTTCGCGTCCTCAAATACAATGACGAAACCTTGGTGATCTTTACACTTTGATCACTAAAAACACTCACAACAAAGCTCCTATAGGATAGATATGGCAATGAAAAAGGTCATGCTTGCGTGAGAAAAACATGGATAGATTCGGAGGTGGAAAACTCAAGAAAGCTTTAATAAAATCAAGAAATTGACTCTTGAAAAACTTCTTTTGATTTGGAAATGAATGCTCTAAAAACTTATTGAAAAACTTTTGTGAAAGATAAGAAAATAGCTCTAGAAAACTCTCTCAAAAATTTTAAACAAAACTGGCCCAAAAGCCCAATTTATAAAGGCTGTCAAAAACTAATCGTTGGGACCAGATTGGCCTGCCGGTCGACCAGCCGGTCGACTGGTCAACGGTCATATTTATGACCTTGGGGTTGTCGGTGGACTGCCCAGTCAATCGCACCCAAGACTTTACCTGTCGGTCGACCGGTCGGTCGACCGAGGCAAGAACCAAAGAGCAAATCTCTCTGGCCGATCGTCTGCTCGGTCGACCGGGGCCAGATCTAGAGAGTGGATTCTCTGGATCGGTCGACCGCCTGATCAATCAGCCCTCAAGCCAGGGTTTGTGCACGTCTCTATGCACATCAGTCGACCACTCGGTCGACCGACTTTTGGCTCGGTCGACTGCCAGAAGGCCAGGTCAGGGCTAATAAGGGATTCAAACTTGGTCTTATAAACTCCTATAAAATCCCATAAAATCACATAAAATCACATAAAATCCAAAAAAGCAGTTCATTAAAATACTTTGAAATTCAAATATGTGTGATCAAAAAGCAACACATATTACAATCTTTTTGAACCATTTTTGTGATATAGAAATTTATTCTTAAACAAAAACTCGTATTTTCCAAAATCAATCTTTAATTTGAAAAATGATTTTTCCAAAACCTGTTCAAAAACAATAATAAGATATTAAAACTCATTTGAAGCTTAGTGTGTATGGATATGATCCAATAGACATATAAGATGAAAGATCTACATTTTTGACAATTAAGCTCTAAACAATGTTTGATAAATATAAAACTTAAACACATGATATAGAACTATCAAATAAGTTTTTCTAAATATTTGAACCATCAGTGTATATGGATGAAATACAAAACACATATGAAACATGTAAAGTTGTTTTGATGAACTCTATTCATGAAACCTAAAGATATCTTCTTTGAAACTCAAATCAAAATGGTATTTTTAAAATAAAAACTTATTTATGAAAGCACATATAAATTTTTTGTGTGTGTATATGATCTTGAGCAATCCACAACTAATCTATCCTTTATATTTTATCTAAAAATAAAATTTTAACACTTACAAACTTGACATAAGTTTTGAAAATCTTCTCTTGAAAATATTCTACTCCATCTTGACGTGGTCCAAACCTCAATCCAAAGAGCTAGACTATTCTTGAGTACTTGATACGATCTTGATGCGTGAGCTTTTGAATCAACACATGCTTGCTTCAAAACTTGACTTCGAATCTTTTATTGAAACTAAATATTGACTAAGATCTTGGTAGAAAATCTGAAACTATATAAACACAAGATCATTAGTACTATAACTACATGAGTTAATCATCATCAAAACTAGTGTGATGGGCCCTTGGGCCAATATTTCTATTAGACTTAAAAGCAAATATTTTTCTCTATCCTTAGCCGTTGAGGCGTTGGATTTTGATAGTCTATAAAGAAGAGTGACAAAACTAATACTTAGTTAGCTTGCCTTTATTAGCTCAATTCTATCAAGAATTGAACTGTGTTCTCATGTGCCGTTCACTCGATCATTCTTCTTAACCAGCTCCTTATGTGTCTATTAGAACTCTTAACCAGCCTCTTATGTACCGATTAGAACTACAGTGATCTTTGATCATCAAAGCTCGTCCCACCTGTCGCCGAATAGTTGTTGATTAATGAGGACTATTATGCTCGTGTTGAGCAGAACATAGTCGGACAACTGTTGATTAATGAGGACTATTATGCTCGTGTTGAGCAGGATATAGTCGACTACTATTAATCAATGAGGACTACTATGCTCGTGTTGAGCAGGATATAGTCGACTACTATGAATCAATGAGAACTACTATGCTCGTGTTGAGCAATCGGGAATTCTATCGTAGGGGAATGCATTCGATGCAAGCATCATATATACTTGATCCAATGATCTGAGGTTTAATGTTAACGTCATCAAGGTTAGTTTTTTTGAAAAATTTGCTATTAATCAGCATCATAAGTATATTTGACTTCTGGATTTACTAGGCAATACACTCCATTTGAGTAGACTGACTCTACCACAAATGGTCCTTCCCATTTGGGTTGAAATTTCCCTTTCATCTTATGTGTCATCACCATGGGTCCCTTGACAGCCAAGACAAGGTTGCCTTTCTTGAAAGTCTGCTCCTTAGCTTTCTTATTGAAGGCTCTAGAAATTCGGGCATGATAAAGCTTGATTTGTTATTGAGATTGTAGACGTTTATCATCCAAAGCTTCTAGCTCCTGGAGTCACAATTGATGCTTCTCTTCATCTGTCATCTCCGTTGTTAAAGCAACACCCAGAGATAGGATCTGAATTTTCAGTGTGAGTATAGCTTGATACCCGTACACCAAAGAGAATGGTGTAGCTTTCGTTAGGGTTCTCACTGTTGTGCGATAAGCGCACAAGCATTCACCTAATTTGTCATCCCAGTCGCGTTGACTTTTTGAGATGAACTACTTTAGAAGCTTCCCAATGGTTTTGTTAAATGCTTTTGCAAGATAGTTAGCGGTTGGGTAGTACGCCATTGAAGACACACTTTGAATTTTGAACTTATTACATAATCTTTGCGATGCTTAGCTGACAAACTGAGGCCCATTATCGTGGACGATCCATTATGGCGCACCAAGGCGGTAGATCACGTGATGTTTGATAAACTTGATTATGTCAGATGTCTTCAATTCCTTTAGAGGGATAGCCTCCACCCATTTAGAAAAGTAATCAGTTATAGCTAAGATAAACCAATGTCCTTTGGATGAAGGTGGGCTGATAGAACTAACAACATCCGTCCCCACATCTCAAATGGCCAGGAAGAAGTTGTAAGATGAAGATGTCTTGGTGCCTGATGAATGAAGTCCATGGTCTGACAGGCATGGCATCACTTAGCGTAAGCGATAGCGTTAGGGATCATCTTTGGCCAATAATATCCCAGTCTTCAGAATCGATCTCCAGGATTTAGACCAGGTTGGTGAGCTTCGCATATACCATCATGAGCCTCTTTGAGTGCCTCTTAAGCCTCTTTATGTGATAGGCAACGGAGGATGATTCCATCATGTGATCGGCGATATAGTGTTTGTATGATCGCATTGTAATAGGATGAGGGACCTTTCTTCTAATGGCAACCACCTCTTTAGGGTCATCAGGTAATATATCGTACAAGGCATAGTCGATGTATGAGAATCACCAATCCCTGAGCTCTGAACCTACTGATGTCTCTAAAACTTCTTTGACTTGAAGGTCTTATGTTGGCTTTTGGTTGTCTTCAAGGGCGAATCTTGGACAGTAGAAGTCATGGCTGTAGACGAGTATTTTCTCTGTCGCTTTAGCTGGAAAAGCCAAGGAAACGACGAGGGACACTAGCACATCTGCATGCGCATTTTGCTGGTGAGGTTCATGGTCAATGTAGAAGTTTTTGAACCTCTCTGTCATGTGGATGGTTGCATTGTGATAGAGCACTAGGTATTCATGTCGGACTTCGTCTCCCCGCGAACCTGATTAACAATGAGCTTTGAATCACCGTACGTTTCAAGATTTTTATCGCCAATCTCATTGGCAATTTGCATCTCTATCAAGAAAGCATTGTATTCCACTACATTGTTGGAACATGACTCAGTTAATGAGAAGGCATGAAGGATTACATAGTTCTGTGGGGAGATAAGTACTACCCCCACTCCTGCTATGATATTTTCTCGAGGACTTGTTCTCAATGCGTCGTCAAAGAAAAGTTGCCATACCTATTCTTTAAAAGATGTCTGTATTATGCAGACTTTAGCTATCTCATCTGGGAGATCTTTATAAAGTTTGATCATTCTTGGATCTGGATGTTCAGCCAAGAAGCCTACCACTGCTTGTTCCTTCATAGCTTTCTGTGGCAGGAATTGTATCTCATATTGGGAGAGCAATATGGCCCATTTCGCCAATCGACCATTCAACGACATTGTCTTCATCATCAGCAATATTAAAGGATTGACCTTTGATATGACATGTATGGTTTAGTCCACCAGGTAGTCTCGCATCTTCTGGACAGTGAACACCAATGAAAGGCATTCTTTTTGGATCGAGTTGTATTGACGTCAGCTTTGATCATGGTCCTACTAAGGTAGTAGATTGCTTGCTCGTGCCCCTGATCATTCTACAGGATAGTAAAGCCTCTAGAAAATGATCCATAGCTTGAATATATATTATGAAAGGTTTTCCCGACACTGAAGCGATAAGGACAGTAGGATGCGTGAGGTATCGCTTGATTTCCTTGAACGCTTGTAGGCAAGCGTCGTCCCAGATGAATGAGACACCCTTCTTCATTAATTTGGTGAAGGGTTGGCAACGTCCTGAAAGATTTGAGATAAACTTCGGATGTAGGCTAATCGTTCTTACAATCCTCTAAGTTCTTTAAGATTCCTTCAAGGTTGCATTGCCTGAATGGCGCGGACTTTCTCTAGGTCGAGATGGATTCTTTTGGATGTCACAACCCAAAGAATTTACCACTAGCTACCCCCAGATTTGGTGGGATTTATCTTCAATTGATACACCCACATGATATCGAACAAAGTCTTCTGATCTGCTATGTGATCATCTTTAGCATGGCTTTTCACTACAATATCGTCTACGTGGCATTCCACTGTCTTGCGATATGCTCGTAGAAGATTGTATTCATAGCTCTCATTCTTTAATCCAAAGGGCATCACAGTATAACAATACACCCCTAGTAGTGTCCTGAAGGATGTATGCTTCTCATCGTCAGGTACATCTTAATTTGATTGTATCCAAAGAATCCATCCATGAAAGACATTCGTTCAAACCCACACGTGTTGTCGATCATGACATCTGTGATTGGAAGAGGGAATTCATCTTTAAGACAAGCTTCATTTAGATCATAAAAATCAATGCAAAATCGGATCTTCCCATTCTTCTTAGTGACAGGGACGATATTAGCTACCCAGTTAGGGTGTTGTTCTTCCTTGATAAAACCAGAGTCGATAAGCTTCGTGACTTCCAGTTGAATCACTTTCATAATCTCTGGTGGAACCATCATTGCTGCAGCCTGACGGGCTTCATATCCAGATTATAGTTGAGGCGATGCATAGCTACCTGAGGATCAAGTCCAGGCGTATTCTCGTATTTCCAAGCGAAGACATCTATATACTCTCGCATGAGATGTATTAAATCTTCTTTCTCGGGAGGTGATAAGCTTTCGCTTATGAAGATGGGCTTAGGATTAGCCTCATCTCTCAGATTAATCTGAGTCACCTTATCCTCTGTGGGTGGTTCACGTTGTTCAAAGCGAATATCCTGGAGAGTATTCAGGTGTTTGATCCAGGGATCTTTATCTTACTGGATTATTTCTTCATCTCCATCTTCTGGGTGGCTTGTCGAAACTATGTTTACCGAAAGGTCATTGAAGATGTTGCCAACACTGACATCTGACTCCCATGATGACGTGCCTGATGAGTGGTTATGATATAATGACTTTTCAGACTCAGAGGCTGATAGGATTGGAGTGACACCCCAATCCCCTCCGAGTTCGGTGATAATTGTCAGGGACTTTCCCATTTGGAATGAAAGGTCGAAGCAGTGTTCACCTTCTTTTATCGAAGTTCAAGCCAAGACCACTCATTGGTCATACCCCATGTTCTCTACGTCTTGAGTACATTTGGCTAATAATGAGAGAACTGATGTGGTTCAGTCTTGCTTTTCGAGTCTTCACAAATCATTGGTTTGGACTCGACTCTTCTGAAAAAGAAGTTTTTGACCTTTGCGTCTTGTTGGGACCTCGAAGAAGGTTTCCTGCACATCACTGATGCTCTGACGTGCCATGAGAGATGATCTCACTAGTGCATGCAATGATGTCAGTGCATCTATAGCCGCCCAGGGCTCATTATCTACATTGATACTAGTATCTGATGGTACGAAATCAGAAGCAAACGCAAAAAAATAAGCCAAATCTAACTCTTCATTAATATGCCACTTGCCTACATCATTGGTAGTGTTATTGACATTAAACTTATTACAGCTTGTTACAAGAGGATTCAGCTCCCAAAGACATTCTTCTTCTGCTTTCGGGTCGACATTAGCTTCATTACAAGAGTTTGGTTCCTTTGGCTGGGGATTCTCGTCTGTTTCTGGATAATCTTGGTACAGAAGAGAGTCTGTAATGTAATTCTCACCCCCTTGAACAGATGCCTTTTGACAATCAATATTTGGACTTTTCCATCTCTGTTAACATACTTTTTGACTTGATGAAGAATAGAGGGAACGATGGAATAGCGATGAATCCATGATCATCCCAGCAACAGTTATCGAAGTGTCAGCATCAATAACATAGCACGTCACCTCGAATCTTAGGTCCCCAATCTAGCATTTAAGTTTGATCTTTCCCATCGAGTGTATACCATTAGCGTTGAAGTCGTAAATGGTAGTTTAAGTGGTGCTCAATCGATAAGTGGAGACTCCCAAGTGCTGCAGACTCAGCGGGGCATGATGCTCAACGCGGATCCTGAATCAACCTGAATGCGGCTCAACTCAGATGATCCAATGTACCTTGTGAAGTACAAGGGCCTGTCATGTCTCCCCTTGACCTGCATGTCATCTTGAGTAAAGGTTATGCAAGAAACATGTTGAGATGTGTGGAGGCAATTTTCTTCATCTTCTTCATCAAGTTTAGTCAAAATTCGAGCCATGAAGGCCTCATGATTGAACAATCAAAGTGATAAGAGAATTACCGTGTAGCTTTGGGCTAATGGGTCGCGTCCATGAGGAGGAATGCGATGAAAGCTTTTTGGTATTTTGTTTAGAAAGCTAAGAATGGTGCTAGTTTTTTAGTTGAAAAGAGAATAGAGAGACGGGAAATGATTAAAAGAAAATTTGCAAATTTGGAGAAGGCTTTAGAAAAGGTGATTTAAAAAGCTTTGAAAAGTGATTTGTTGTTTTTAATATAAGAAGAAGAAGATCTGGGCTCACTATCTCACTACTCAACATGTGTTCTTCTATTGAAATCCTTAGTGCCTCAACTTGATCATAGGCAAACTTAAGATTCATTTTAAAAAGTTTTAAGCAAAACACATAAGATAGTTGGAAAAGTTAACTCTTTTCTTTAAAAAATCGTCTTGAATTGAATGTTAAATCATCAAGTAGTTAAGTATGAGATAAAAATAAGTTCGAGAGACATTTTTAAAAGAAATAGAAGTTTAGAAATCCAAACCCGTCCTCATGTGCCTTCAAGAACACTTTCAAAGAAGAAAGGCTTTAGTTTAGGTATGCAAATGATTCATAGGGTCTATTCATCAAAAACCATTCAAAAAGAAGAGGGATCGGAGAGAGGAATAATAGTGAGCCCAGAATACTAATTTAGCTACTCATGAAAGATGAAAAATAATGCATGTAAATAAAGCTAGACATACCGTGAATTGGAGTAGAAGAAGAGAAAACTAGATCCTTTTTTTGCTCTCACTTCAATCTTCAGATTACAAGCACTCAATTCCTCTCTCTCACTAGTATTTGATCTGAACTACAAATTACAAAATAAAGTTACAACTTTTATACTATCTAACAAAGAGCCTAAAACCTTAAAGAATAAATAAAAATTCTAATCCTAGTCCTTGCTCATTTTTCAGTACAAAACCCTGCCTTTTATAGGCAAAAATCCAGAGGGAAAGGAGTGAGGAGATAAGGGGAGCAAACGCTCCCCTTTTCTCCACCAACAAGCCGCGGATCCGCGGCTTGGTCTGCGGATCCGCAGCCAGGATGTGGCCAATTGGCCACATCTAGGTGGGGATATGATTTGCGTGGGATCTGGCCCCCTTTTGTCAGGCTGGATTTTCTATTTGTCTTCGATTCTGATCTAATCTTCGGTGATTTTCAAGCTAATCAATTTGGATTCTAATAAAATCAAATTAACCAGTTTCCAACCTCCCTGATTTGCCATAATCTGTCCTGATTTACTGATTTCAAATTAAATCAGAATTTGATGGGCTTTTGGGCTCGTTTCTCTTCCCTTTCCTTAAGTAATGGGCCTGCACTTTATAAAGAAAAATAGGACTTATTAATATGAATTATTTAGATAATAAGCATGGTAATGTGACAATATGTATGCAATATATGTGACCGATCACACCCCCACACTTATCTTTTGCTCGCCCTCGAGCAAAACATCAAAACTAATTCTAATCAATTATTAGACCACTTTCGCAGGTCACTCGATTGCACTGACATGTGCAACAAGCCGTTAAACCTCTAGGTTACCCCTAGAGGACGAGTTTGTTCTCGTGAGGGTTTTTAGTAGATTCCACCCACAAAATCCATAAAGAAAGAGAAAAATGTTAGTATTTTCGAAAAGCATTTCGAAAAAAAATATTTGAAGTATATTTGTAATAGTTCAAGTAATTTATAAGTTATAGGAATATCGAATTTTTCATTCCTAAACTTAGTCTCTATTCAAAAACATGTCATCAATCAAAGTAAGGAGTCAAATTGTATTTTTCATCTAGTCTATTACTTTACCCTGAGTCATATACACCATCGTGATTGTGAAGTTTTACTGAGGGTTCTTTAACATTAACTCCTATGCCTTATTTATATTTTATTTTGGTGGTATTTATTCCTCAATTCCATTAGGCTTTGTAATCTGCCCATGTAACGAGCCTTTAGTCGGTGACACCCAAACCAAACAGTTTTAGGGCACCAGGTGAGAAAACACCCCAAGGACTTAAACACTCGAGCAGACAAGGCCACAAAATCATGGGTTTTTATTTATAAAATGTACCCTTTTTAGGCGTGAATACATATGCTTCATGAGGCACAAATACCCAGCTTAATCAGAGGATATATATATATATATATATATATATATATATATATATATATATATATATATATTTTCAAACTTATCTAATTATCTTTTGCATAAATACCAATGCTTGCTTAGGCCAAAGCACTTAGCTAATCAATAATTAGATTTGTTTATTTTTTCTACATATATAGTTTTTTTCTTTCTCTTTTTTTCCTTTTTTTTATAAGGCATATAAGAGTCTTTATTTTTGGACCCTAAGTGTGTAAGTGTATAAAGTGTGCATATTTCATTAAGGTAAAGATCAAGACTAAATTACTTTCACAAATTTTCTTCCTAAGCCTAAAAATCAAACAAGTCATCTTATTTTGACCAAGTGTAAGAAATCCTAATTATGATTTTTCTATTCCTTAAAATTGACTTAATTTCTTACAAAAAATATATCAAAATATTGTTCTTACCTTTCAAAAAGTTTTTTTTAATATAAATATATATATGTATTTTTTTCTTCATTTTTTTTAGTTTTTTATATTAGTCATGTTAGAGCCCTCCCCCACACTTATCTCATGCATTGTCCCTAATGTATGAAAGAAATGTATAGATGCATGAAATGAAATATAAAGAGGTGCATATATTATACAAAAAATATGTACAACATCAAGTTTCTCCCACACCTAGATCTTTTTCGGTCTCAACCCTCTAGCTCTCTTCCTATCATTCCAATGGGTCCTCTTTATAGGGCATAGTGGGGAGGCCAATTTTTTTGTCATTTTAGCTCCTTCCTCCCCAGTCTCACTTTCTTTAGGTTTTTCTTCCTCATATTTCTACATTCAGTATTCAAAAATTGATCTCCACCACACTTCTCAGTTGGAACTTCCTCATTATGAATGCCTAGGAATTCTAACACAGTTTCATATATCTCCTCAAAGCTTAGGTCAACACTTTCCCCTGAAGATGTGTAATTAACCAAAATATCCCTTGTTGGTTCATCCAAATACATGAGTTCTTCTTCGAAGAGGTTTTCAAAGAGTAAGTCAATTGGAGGTTCTTGAATTATATTCTCATGCGATATATTATTGGCTGGCCCAGTGAAAGTGAAGATATTCAAATCAAATTTTCTGTTTTCAAAGGGACTCTAAAATCAGGATCTCTGACATATGCCTTATCATTAAGATAATCACATTCATTCTGAAATAATTTGTCAAGAAACAGAGACTCATTCTCTATACTTTCACTTTCTTCATCACAATTATTTTCATACCTCAAATGTTTGGTCTCTTATCTTACGAGGTTGTTTTTCTAAGTTGAAGTCATTGACTTCTCTAGTCATGTCCCCAAAGGTTAATCTCATAGACCCATTCCTACAATTAATAATAGCATTAGCAGTAGCAAGGAATGGGCGCCCCAGGATAACAAGAGTTTGAGCCCTAGGATTGGACACAGGTTGTGTCTCGAGAACTATGAAATCAACTGGTAGATAAACTCCCCGACTCGGATAAGGACATCATTAATTTCTCCCTTTGAAACTTTCACAGAACGGTTAGCCAGTTGGATTGTGACTCGAGTTGGACTAAGATCGCCCACCCGAGTTGTTGATAAACTGAGAATGGAAACAGGTTGATACTCGCTCCCAAGTCAAGAAGTGCGTGACTAATCTCGGGTTGTCCTATAGTGTAGGCAATGGTGGGACAGCCTGGATCCTTGTACTTTACAGGGATCGGACCCGACAGTAGCTCACTAATGTTAGTGGCGAAGAAGACTTTCTTGGATACATTAGTTTTTCTCTTCTTGGTGCACATGTCCATAAGAAATTTTGCATAGGATGGGACTTGTTGGATGGCATCAAGAAGTGGCACATTTATCTTCACTTGGTTGAAGATCTCAATTATCTTATCCATGTGTGAATTCTGCTTGTTGTTCTTCAGCCTATTAGGAAATGGTACTATAGGCTTGTACACCTGGCTGGTTGACTTATCTATTTCAGATTCGTCAGATTTTAAAGGATTGGGACTAGATGAGGTGGATGCTTGAGTGTGATTGTGTTGAATGGGATTGGATGGTGTTGACACTTGATTATCAACTTTCTTTCCCGACCTCAATGTATGAACAGCATTACATTGATTCAATGATTGATCCTCAGCCAAATGAGCTTGTTGAGAATTCCTAGGATTCATTATTAGTTGACTGGGCAAGATACCCTTTTGCCTCTCATTCTGTGGATTGGCTAATTGGCTCATTTGAACCTCTAGCCTCTGTATTATTCGCATGAGGGAATCTTGATTCTTCATGTACCTTTCCATGTTTCTCTCAAAGTTAGTCATTCTTTTTTCATGTTGAGGATTCTGGAATGAAGATTGTGGAGCTTGGTTGTGAAAGTTTTGTTGATAATTTGAAAAATTGGGTGGATGTTTGGGAGAGTTATGATGGTCATTAGAAAAGTTGGGTTGATAATTGGAAGAATCATTGGAATGATGAAAGTGGCTAGCATGGTTTGACCGTGGGTGGTCATTGTTGTGTTGGCTCCATGAAAAATTTGGTGATTTCTCCGGCCAGGATTATACGTTGGTGCGTAAGGATCATTGTTTGGCCTTGAAAAGGCCGCATTCATTGGTTCAGGATATTATTGCTTAGCTTGAAATACAGGACACTTCTCAAACACATGATTCATGGCTTGACAGTATGTACAGCCCGGATTTGGGAATTGGTTTGGGCTGACTTGATTGACTGAACTTGGTTGCTTAGTTTCTAAAGCTTCCAGTCTTCTCACTAGGTTAGCTAACTTTGCCTCATTAGCTATGGATGATTCAATTGAATGGAGACCTCCTTTTGAAAAGATGGAGTTTGAATTCCTAGAGCTTTTACTAGTTGGTTCCCATTGGATGGTATTTTCAGCTAGATTCTCATATAAATCCCATCCTTCATTCTCATCCTTCTGCAAGAATCCCCCTTGGCACATGCTTTCTAAGAGGGTCTTGGTTGAGTAGACTAAACCGTCATAAAGAATTTGGCATTGTCGCCATTTCTCTATTACATGTTGAGGACATTGGACAGGAGGTCTTTGAAGCGTTCAAAGTACCTCCATAACGGTTCGCTAGGTTCTTGCTTAAACGACATGATGTTTTTCCTAACGAGAGCGGTCTTATGATTTGGATAGAATTTCTTCAAGAAGATCTTGATGAAACCATCCCAGGATGTGATAGAGATGGCCGCTAAGCTGTATAGCCATTTCTTGGCTAAGTCCTTAAGAGCGAAAGGGACAAATCTCAACCTAATAGCATCATCTGCAAGGTGTGGGATTTTCATCATTAAGCATACTGATTGGTCACTAATGTTGCACATTTAGCATCATATTTCCATACTTATTAGAAAATAAAATCTGCATTGTCCTAATTAATTGTTTAATTTATTTGCAGGCCCATTCCTTAAGGAGATGAAGAGAAATGAGCCCAAAGCCCACCAAATTCTGAATTAAATCAGAATTAATTCGCACTCAGTAAATCAGGGCAAAATCAAGAGGTTGAAAACTGGTTGAGAAGAATCCTCTCAGAATCGATCGGTTAAAGCCAAGAATCAAAGGCCATTTCGTCACAATACTGGACTCAAACGAGAAAACCAACTGAAGATAAAAGCAGAAGCAAAAAGCAGGGAAACCCACCAACAAGGTGTGGCCACCTGGCCACACCCTGGCCGCGAAAACGTGGCCAAAGCCGCGTTTCCGCTGTTGTTTAGTGGTTGTTGGGGGAGCGTTTGCTCCCCCAATCTTCCTGGGATTCTCCTCGTGTGGGTTTTGCCTATAAAAAGCCAGTATTTCACTGAAAATGAGACGACCATGCAGAGATAGGATTTAGCCTAGTTTTCATTCTTTGTAGTTTAGATTTTTCTTTCTTTTTATGTAATTTGTATGTAAGCTTAGGTTAGATGAAGATTCATATAAGTAAGAGAGAGGCTGATGTTGAGAGTGACACCGATGTACCCTCCTCCTTTCTTCCATTGTTTCTGCAAGTAATAAAGGTAAATGTTTTTATTTTATGTTCATATTTCCTTTTGTTTCCTCATTCCTCTTTCTACTTTACCTTTTTTGTTTTTGATGAGCTTGCAAGTGAATCCAGAAGCATAAGTATAACGATGTTATGTGAGTGCCAACGATAGTTCATGAAGACGTTCTCCTCCTCAAGATCCGTATCACTTCATTCTTGCTAGGCTTGATGATATAATGCCAACGGGGACTGAGCTCGATCCTATGACCTATGCGTTGAACACCTCCAAAGTAAGGTAGAACATGCAAGGGTTCCAGGTAAGTCATCAACCAAACTAGGTGAGTACTTCTTTATCTTTCTTTCTTTTCGTTTATTTCTGTAGATTAAATCACCAACGCCTCATCTTCCAACTCTTTCTTTCCCAACTCATTTGTACATAATCGCTTTCATCGTTTTCTGATTTTCTCCACCTTCTCATTCTACCATTTTCTTTCTAACTTTAACATAACTCTTTTCTTATTTTCTTAACTTAAAACAAAGAAGAACATTCGTTTTGTCTTCATAAAGATTTCAATAAAGAACCTTGAACGCTTCCATCCAAACTATCCTTATGGATCACGACCCGCATAGCCACTTGCTATCGTGATAAGAATTGAGCACTTGCACATCTTTATTTAAAGTTCTGAAATACTGTATTTTGTGTGCTGGTTTCACCTCAATCAATTTTTTGGCGCCGTTGCCGGGGAGGGTAATGGTTTTTATTGAAATCTTATTTTTATTGAAATTTTTTAGAACTAAAACGAATTTTCTTCTTTGTTGCATGTTATAGGGCAAGCAAAGCAGGAAAAGAAGATTGCAGTAACATGTAAGTGGTCTTGGGCCTCTGCTCTAGAAAGCAGAGACCAAGGGCCCTCTGATTTGCCGCGTTTTCGCGGCCAAAGCCGCGGATCCGCGGCAAAAAGAAGTTGACTACTAAATAGGTTTTGTGCAGGGTTGCTTTCTTTGCAAAAACATAGCTGCTGCAATTCTTAATTCTTATATGCCATCACATAAGCCTGCTAATAAACCAACAGTAAAATACTTGTTGAAAAGATAAAAAATTGATTAGACGTTTGCATTTTAAGCACGTGTCTTTTCAATTCATTTATTTTTACTGTTGAAGAGTGCTGGAGTAAGGTACGTTCGCATTGCATCTAGAATAGGACTCATCTCTTGGTTGATTTACATCTCTTTGAGTGAATCTTATTTACATCTCTTGTACACTTGCACAAATTGATTTTAAGGGCACCACCGATTAACAAGATAAGGTGGGATTTAATCACCCTTCCTTGGCCCAAAAATCAGATTCCAAGCACTCACTAACCCAAGCCTAACTAAAAAAGAGTAGACGTTGGCCCTAGGGACATCTCGGACTCAATTAGGAGATTATCCTAAGGGGGAAAAGTGTTGAAATTTGACTCCTGCCAAATCAGTGTCTAGGAAAGGGATTAAGAGCCGAAAGCCCGAAGGTTGGTAGTTATTTAATTAAGGAATGTCTTTGACGGAAAACCTCCCACCAACCTTGCTCTGACCTGGCTGATTAGCTTGTGGTCAAAGTCTGCATTATACCTCCCATGGACAGTCTAACCAGTTAGGAGTCGTCTAGGTCATAGGTCTACCCTAACTTAGTTAGAATTTTTTCCTTTTATTTGTTTGCTTATTTGTTTGTTTGTTTTTTTCTTTCTTTTTGTTTGTATTCTATTGTGTGATATGGCTTATAATAACAATTTTTCTAACTTCAATAATAATCCATATTACACACCGACTTTATTTTCGGATATTACCAACCCGGCATATCATAACTTTAACCAACCTAGTGTGCCGGATTGGTCTTATCCGAATCAATATAACCCATACCCCACATCTAATAACTATAATTTTCATAATAACTTCAACTCTTCACAGAGTCAGTGGGGATTCACCTCCCCCGAGTCCAATTTTCAACCCACTTGTCCTCCTTCTCCACCTAGTCCACAATATTTTCAAGATTCATACTCAGTTCCACCAGTCCAAAATAGGAAACTACCAATTTTGGAAATGAGTATGCGTGAGTCCAAACAAAAATCCCAAAATCTGATGGACTTACAATTTCACCACCAATTCCAAGACAACACTTCATCTTTTCATCAAAACAATGAACCCATCAACTATGAAAAGATGCTTGAAGCCATGACTCAGGCTCAAAACGCCCGCAATCGTGACATAGATATGTTGGTCCAATCTCTTTGTTCTCACCGTTTGACCAGTTCTGATATCACTAACCATTCTGTTAGAGCCGAAGAGTCAGGTTGTTTTGGAAATTAAGGTTCCATTTCAGAACAATCATTTGAACTTGCCCAAACTCCAAATGATATTGATAGTTTGGCAAGTTATCCCTTGCCTGAAATCGAACTTGAAAATGATTATGATCATGAACCTCAACTTTGTGATTCAATTTTACTTCCTGATTCAATAATGACTCCGGTGTCTTCACCTGATTTCAATCTTTTTCCTTAGTCAACATTGAATCCTGTGCCAATTCATCATAAATTGAATCACCCATTCTTGATGATCATATTGAACTTGACCAATTTTACACTTTTGAAAATCCTGTTGACAAATTGGCAAGTTCTCATTTTTTTGATATTAAACTCAATGAGATATGTGACCTAGATTCTCAAATCTGTGATCCAGTTCAACTTTCTGAATCAATATTGACTCCTGTTGTGTTACCAAACTTGAGTAATATTTTAGAGTCAGTTTTGATTCCCACACCTATCATTCCTGAACTTGAATCACCAATATTAAGTCACATTCTATTGTTGGAAAATAAATGTGGACTTGAGTTTCAACTTCTTGACTTGGACACACTTCTTGAACAAATCTCGACTCCTGAACCTTTACTTGACTTAAGTCACCTTCCTGAGTCGGTATTAGTTCCTGCACTTCCTGAGTCTAAGTCAATCATTCTATCTTTTCACACTCCATTCTGGGACGAGGTGGTTGACAAATTTGACTCCGAAATCAATTATGGAATTTGGAAATTAGATGAGGTTAAATTTTTAATAAAAATCCTTCATGGATACAACATTTTAGTGGGTTATATTAGCGAAATCTCTGGTGAGTTCCTCCGAACCCCAAGAAAAGTTGATTGGGCCGCATTTCGTGGACCAATCAGACCACCACCGGAACCACCACCTTAAGGTAACATTTTCCTTCCCTCTCTTCTTTTTCATGCATCTATGCGTTAATTCATACATTGAGGACAATGCATGAGATAGGTGTGGGGGAGGGTTCTAGCATAACTTAGTTTTTACTTTTATTAAAAAAAAAAACATTTTCTTTACTTTTAAAAACTTTTTGAAAATAGAAACAATATTTTGACATATTTTTTGTAAGAAATTAAGTCAATTTTAAGGAATAGGAAAATCCAAATTAGGATTTCTTATACTTGGTCAAAATAAGATTATTTATTTGATTTTTAGGGTTAGGAAGAAAATTTGTCAAAGTAATTTAGTCTTGATCTTTACCTTAGTGAAATATGCACACTTCATACACTTACACACTTAGGGTTCAAAACAAAGATTCTTATGCCTTATAAAAGAAATAAAAAAAAGAAAAAAATACAAACAAATCTAATTATTGATTAGCTAAGTGCTTTGGCCTAAGCAAGCCTTAGTATTTATGCGAAAGATGATTAGATAAGTTTGAAAAGAAAATAATATATATATATAAAAATCCTCTGATTAAGCTGGGTATTTGTGCCTAATAAAGTATAAGTATTCACGCCTAAAAGGGGTTCATATAAAAAAATCCTTAGTTTTGTGGCCTTATTTGCTCGAGTCCTTAAGTCCTTGGGGTGTTTTCTCACCCGGTGCTAAGACCGTTTGGTTTGGGAGTCATCGATTAGAGGCTCGTTACATGGGCAGATTAGAAAGCCTAATAGAACTAAGGAATAATACCACAAAAAAAAGTATATATAAATAAATAAGGCATAAGAGTTAGAGTTAATGAATTCTTAGTCAAAATTTTCACAGTCACAAGGTACATATGACTTTGAGTAAAGTAATAGACTAGATGAGAAGTACAATTTGACTCCTTACTTTGATTGATAACAAATTTTTGAATAGAGACTAAGTTTAGGAATGAAAAATTCAGTTTTCCTATAACTTATAGATTGCTTAAATCTTACAATTATATTTCAAATATTTTTCTCTTTCAAAATACTTTTCGAAAATACTAACTCTTTGTTTCTCTTTCTTTATGGATTTTATGGGTGTAATCCGCTGAAAACCCTCACGAGACAAAACTCGTCCTCTAGGGGAAACCTAGAGGTTTAACGGCTTGTTACACATGCTCAGTGCAATCGCGTGACCTGCGAAAGTGGTCTAATAATCCTTAGTATAGTTTAGTTGTTTTGCTCGAGGACGAGCAAAAGATAGGTATGGGGTGTGATTGGTCACTAATGTTGCACATTTAGCATCATATTTCCATACTTATTAGAAAATAAAATCTGCATTGTCCTAATTAATTGTTTAATTTATTTGCAGGCCCATTCCTTAAGGAGATGAAGAGAAATGAGCCCAAAGCCCACCAAATTCTGAATTAAATCAGAATTAATTCGCACTCAGTAAATCAGGGCAAAATCAAGAGGTTGAAAACTGGTTAAGAAGAATCCTCTCAGAATCGATCGGTTAAAGCCAAGAATCAAAGGCCATTTCGTCACAATACTGGACTCAAACGAGAAAACCAATTGAAGATAAAAGCAGAAGCAAAAAGCAGGAAACCCACCAACAGGGTGTGGCCACTAGCCACACCCTGGCCACGGAAACGCGGCCAAAGCCGCGTTTCCGCGGCTGTTTAGTGGTTATTGGGGGAGCGTTTGCTCCCCCAATCTTCCCGGGATTCTCCTCGTGTGGGTTTTGCCTATAAAAAGCCAGTATTTACACTGAAAATGGGACGACCATGCAGAGATAGGATTTAGCCTAGTTTTCATTCTTTGTAATTTAGGTTTTTCTTTTCTTTTATGTAATTTGTATGTAAGTTTAGGTTAGATGAAGATTCATGTAAGTAAGAGAGAGAGGCTGAGGTTGAGAGTGACACCGATGTACCCTCCTCCTTTCTTCCATTGTTTCTGCAAGTAATAAAGGTAAATGTTTTTGTTTTATGTTCATATTTCCTTTGTTTCCTTATTCCTCTTTCTACTTTACCTCTTTTGTTTTTGGTAAGCTTGCAAGTGAATCCAGAAGCATAAGTATAACGATGTTATGTGAGTGCCAACGATAGTTCATGAAGACGTTCTCCTCCTCAAGATCCATATCACTTCATTCTTGCTAGGCTTGATGATATAATGCGAACGGGGACTGAGCTCGATCCTATGACCTATGCGTTGAACACCTCCAAAGCAAGGTAGAACATGCAAGGGTTCCAGGTAAGTCATCAACCAAACTAGGTGAGTACTTCTTTATCTTTCTTTCTTTTCGTTTATTTCTGTAGATTAAATCACCAACGCCTCATCTTTCAACTCTTTCTTTCCCAACTCATTTGTACATAATCGCTTTCATCGTTTTCTGATTTTCTCCACCTTCTCATTCTACCGTTTTCTTTCTAACTTTAACATAACTCTTTTCTTATTTTCTTAACTTAAAACAAAGAAGAACTTTCGTTTTGTCTTCATAAAGATTTCAATAAAGAACCTTGAACGCTTCCATCGCAAACCCTCCTTGTGGATCACGACCCACATAGCCACTTGCTATCGCGGTAAGAATTGAGCACTTGCACATCTTTATTTAAAGTTCTGAAATACTGTATTTTGTGTGCAGGTTTCACCTCAATCACATTTTCTTTAAATTCTCTTAAGAAGAAATAAGCATCTTCAGACTTTAAGCCATGGAACTTAGGGAGTGTGTTGATGAACTGTGGCTTAAGCTCAAAGTTGTGTTCACGAACTGATGGAAGTTGGATGCAGGATGGAAGTGAGGTTCTAATGGGATAGAACCTATCCTGCAAAGATGTCAGTTGAGACATAACCGAATCTAGTCTTGGTTCAAAATTGGGTGGTGATGTATTTCTAGTTAACCTAGATGAATTAGGGTCACTTGACCACACTTGCATACACAAACAAAATCACAAACAAGTTCACCAATAGTCAACAAAAGTAAACAACCAAGCCTAGTCTAAGGTACCCTTGACCTAGACAACTCCTAACTTGTTGATTGTCCACAGGAGGTATAATACAGACTTTGACCACAAGCCAATCAGCCAGGTCAGGGCAAGATTGGTAGGAGGTATCCGCGCAAAAGCGACGGGCCTAATTAAGCCAAACCACCAGCCTTCAGGGTTTCGCCCCTCAATCCCTTTTCTAGATACTGATTTAGCAGGAGTCAAATTCTAACACCTTCCCCCTTAGGATAATCTCCTAGTGAGTTCGAGATGTCCCTAAGGCCAACGTCTATCAGATTTTACTTAGGCTTAGGTTGTGCGTGCTTGGAGATAGTTTGTGGGCTAAGAAAGGGTAATGACTTCTCCACCTTATCTTGATTTGGGTTTTGCCCTTAGAATTGATTGTGGAAAGTGTGCAAGATATAGAAAAGTAACATTCAAAAGTAAAATCACCCAATAATGTTTCCTAAACTATATGCTATGCATACGTACCTTGTCTCCAGCTATCTTCAACAGTAATTGTAAAGTAAACGTAATAAGACAAATGCCTAAAATGCAAGTTTAAATGTTCTTTTAAGCTATTAACAATCACTCAAATTACTGTTGGATTAAAATAAGGATTGTGAATAGCAGATATAGCAAGAATAATAATACACAAAAATTTAATTTTTGCAAGCAATATGTCCTGCAAAAAAGAGTTTTAATAGTTCAACAAAATTTCAAGCTTGCGCTACAATTGCTTGAAATTCTGTTTCCTACTTTTGAAAGTAGGGGCACAGAATACCAAGTCTTCTCCTGCAAAGCTTGACTACTAAATCTGAATCTTGACGTCCCTGAAATAAGACACCAAACTTGTTAAAAATAAATACACCGTTTCCTCCTCGACAACGGCGCCAAAAAATTTGATTGAACAATCAAAGTGATAAGAGAATTACCGTATAGCTTTGGGCTAACGAGTCGTGCCCACGAGGAGGAATGCGATGAAGGCTTTTCGGTGTTTTGTTTAGAAAGCTAAGAATGGTGTTAGTTTTTTAGTTGAAAAGAGAATGGAGAGACGGGAAATGATTAAAGAAAAATTGCAAATTTGGAGAAGGCTTTGGAAAGGTGATTTAAAAGCTTTGAAAAGTGATTTGTTGTTTTTAATATAAGAAGAAGAAGATCTGGGCTCACTATCTCACTACTCAACGATGTGTTCTTCTATTGAAATCTTTAGTGCCTCAACTTGATCATAGGCAAAAACTTAAGATTCATTTTAGAAAGTTTTAAGCAAAACACATAAGATAGTTGGAAAAGTTAACTCTTTTCTTTAAGAAATCGTCTTGAATTAAATGTTAAATCATCAAGTAGTCAAGTATGAGATAAAAATAAGTTCAAGAGACATTTTTAAAAGAAATAGAAGTTTAGAAATTCAAACCCATCCTCATGTGCCTTCAAGAACACTTTCAAAGAAGAAAGGCTTTAGTTTAGGAATGCAAATGATTCATTGGGTCTATTCATCAAAAACCATTCTAAAACAAGAGGGATCAGAGAGAGGAACAATAGTGAGCCCAGAATACTAATTTAGCTACTCATGAAAGATGAAAAATAATGCATGTAAATAAAGCTAGACATACCGTGACTTGGAGTGGAAGAAGAGAAAGCTAGATCCTTTTATTGCTGTCACTTCAATCTTCAGATTACAAGCACTCAATTCCTCTCTCTCACTAGTATTTGATCTGAACTACAAATTACAAAATAAAGTTACAACTTCTATACTATCTAACAAAGAGCCTAAAATCTTAAAGAATAAACAAAAATTCTAATCCTATTCCTCGCTCATTTTTCAGTACAAAACCCTGCCTTTTATAGGCAAAAACCCAGAGGGAAAGGAGTGAGGAGATAAGGGGAGTGAACCATGGCTTGGGCCATGGATCCGTGGCCAGGATGTGGCCAATTGGCCACATCCAGGTGGGGATATGATTTGCGTGGGATTTGGCCCCCTTTTGTCCGGCTGGATTTTCTATTTGTCTTCGATTATGATCTGATCTTCGGTGATTTTCAAGCTAACTGATTTGGATTCTGATAAAACCTAATTAACTGATTTCTAACCTCCCTGATTTGCCATAATCAGCCCTGATTTATTGATTTCGAATTAAATCAGAATTTGATGGGCTTTTGGGCTCGTTTCTCTTCCCTTTCCTTAAGTAATGGGCCTGCACTTTATAAAGAAAAATAAGACTTATTAATATGATTTATTTAGATAATGAGCATGGTAATGTGACAATATGTATGCAATATATATGACCAATCACCTTAATATCAGCTAAAGCTTCTCTAAGAGAATCCCTTGTTGACTTGGACAATCTTAAGAGCTCATAGAGGGTAATCCTGGTAGGGATGTTGGCCAGCTGAGCCAAAACATCAAAGCACTAAGGTGCTGAAGATCCCTTGGAAGAGATTTAACGTATCAAAGCTCCTTTTTCTTCTCCACGGGTTGCTTTGTGGATTGCTTGATTGGCTCCTGGGTGGGTTTAGGCGGATTTGCCACCTTTTCATCATACTTCTTCAAGTATGACTGACCCAAATGAGTCCCTGCTACGAGCGGTACATTCGGTTCTGTAGCAAGGATGATTGTCTCCTCCTCAGAATCAGTTACCGAGGTAACATCAGTTTCTGCTTCACTGGAGGAAGCACATGCCACATTGCAAAGCGAGGCCTTTGCTTTGCCTCTGGACATCCTGTTGGTAACATTAGTCCACTACTGGCCTTCCATTAGGTCTGGATGAACCCGCATGATCTCTTTTTGTGGAGTAGGAATAGGTACATGACCTTTCTCCTGCTGGTGGTGTGGATCTGTATTAACCACCCTTAGTTCCTCTTTCGAGATGAGAACTACTCCGGCTGGCGTTGGAGGTTGTACCCCGAACTGAAGAAATGACGCCATGTTACCTGTCACCTTCTTCTGTTTCAAGCGAAGCTTGAGCACCTCTGCATCAATCAAAATTTTGAGGATTTCTCTGAAGATGTAGCAACTCTTGATAGGGTTCCCCAGATCTTATGGTACAAGCAGTAATTGGGATTGTCGGTCTAGCCTACCTCTTCAGGACATCTAGCTTCAGGAAGCTTCAGTCTGTTGCTCTTGTTGAGTAATTTGAACAATGGATCAACATGCTCATTCTTGAAGGAGTACTGCTTGTTGTTGCGTGGCTGGCTTGAAGAGCTATTACCCCTAGCTAGTTGGGACTTAGAGAGAGATTTCGTCTCCGCTGCTAGTGTGTCATTTTCTTTAGCTTGAAAGGATGCTTCTGGCGCGCACCTTGTTGACTTCTTGGGTCTAGGCTTGCCTTCTTCAGCCTTAAGACTAGCGACGATCTCTTCTGCTTGCTCACCTTGCTGTACCAACTACTTTCAGGTACGGCTTTCAGCCACTCCTATCTGAGCTAGGAGTGAGGTTTACAAATTGTGGCGATATATTTATACCAAGGTGGTCTGGGTCATACCGTTGGGACATCAGAGTACCATATTCTGAAATCTCTCTACAAATGCTTTAATGGGCTCTCCTTTCGTTTCATGTTGCCAAGAGAGTTGGCATGGTAATCTTCGAATCATCTTCGAAGAAACAGTTGAGGAAATCTTCTCTAGATCACCCTAGTTCTTGATGGAGCCTTCTGGGAGCTTCATGTACCATTCAAAAGTAATTCCTTTGATGGTGCTAATGATAAACGTGCAAAGATAGTATCATTTGATACTACATTCTCGGTCTGAGAGTTGAAGTTGTATATGTGCTTGTTCGATGACCCCTTATCATTGAAGGCTTGTAGGGTTAGAGATTTAAACTTAGGAGGGTACGAATAAGATCCTACTCGGTCGGGTATGGTCAGGCCACTCCTGCTTCTTGGAGGCCTTTCCGATTGACTAGGGCCTCAAGGCGTTGCTCCAGTTTGCTCATCCTTTGGAATGAGTGCTCTCGTTCTCTGAATTAACGTCCTCTTTAAATGGAGGCTTCGATTGCTCAGAGTTGGGATGCTCTTCATCTTTAGTATGTACAGAAGATGAGCTCTCCCCTTCCTTCTGTTTGCCCTTGGACTTCTTGGAAGGAGTCTTGGCCTTCGGCTTATTTTTTTTGTCCTCAAGCAATTAAGAAAGCATCTTCTTAAGGGTGTCGATAAATTCTTTTTGAGCAAGAATCATATCGAGTTGCTTCCTTTGAACCTGGGCTTGCTGGTCAAAGCGCCTAGTCATTTCTGTACGAGTCCTTGCCATGTATGCAAAGGTTTCTTTCTCTACGAAAGTGTTCAAGGCTTTGGATTCTGTGACAGCAGAGTGTGCTCCACTTATTTCAATGCCCCGGGCTAGGGCACCATAGTCTACTAGGGCTAGTGTACCAGTTCAAGTATGGGTATGCTGGTACACTCCTTTCGGCTCGGTGTCAGACTCATTGGAGTTTACTATCGATTGCTTCCTCTTATTCCTGCTTGCCGTGGTACTCAGACCCACCATGTTTATAGTGACTTCAGGGTATTCCATATCCAAGAAGGTTCTCCTTGTGCGGGAGAGATGCCTTTTGGCTGAGCAGAAGACTGGCGCTGATGATAACTGGTTGAACACCGACTGTTTGCTTACATGTGAGTTGTAGTGGCATTCAGAGAGCACTACCGTAATGAGTCGTTCATAGCGGCATTGTGGAGTGATTTGATGAACATTCCTCTTTTTTGTCAAATAACCCCTTAAATCCGTTACAGGGGATCGAAGGGATTATCCTCGCATCTCCGAGGATGAAGACTTTTCAGCTCCCTTCTGACTTGAGCCATCGGAGAGCAAATGTTAACCTCACGTTGCAACTCCGAGACGAATGTCTCAGGGATGCAAGGTTCAGAAATGCGAAGTTCACATTCTGTATGATAGATGCTGCTCTCACATTTTGGTTTTGAACGCGGGTCTCGTGTCTCTACTAAGAAGAGATGCGGACCTCCCATTGCTGATTGTCACATTTTTCTGGTGACACCTGAGAAATGTAGACTTTATGAGTCCCGCGTTCTGGTGTAACTAAGCGGGTCTTATGTCTCTGAGAAGAGACGTAGACCTCGCGTGGTTGAACGTCGCGCCTGTGGGGTAGGGCTTTAGAAATGCGAGCCTCATAAGCTCTGCATTTTGGTATCCAGATGCGTACTTCGTGCGTCTGATGCTGTTCAGAAGAGATCAAGCCTCGCGTCCTGTATCTGCTAGACAGATGATTTTTTCAGCTTCTTCCATCTATTATCAATGTGTGTGATGCCTTTGTCGATGTTCAGCATTCTGATTATGCATAATGGGTTGTTGGGAACTTTTGGTAACCTGGAGCTGAGGAATCTTGAGAGGAGAGGCATGGCGAGATTGCCTTCATCGTCGTTGACCTCGCGGGTCTCGTGGGAGACGTTGACGTAGGCCACGTGGGTGACGTGGCCAGAAATGGCCTTGTTTGTGTAGGCCATTCTTAGGGAAGTCTCCAAAGAGACTTGAGAGTGATCTTTGAGGAGACCCTGCGGTATTGCCGAGCCACTCTGGAGCTCTTGGAGCCAGAAGAGAAACTCCTCGTATTTTACCTGGTCAAATCCATACCAAGTGACTCGATCGTTTTTCCTATGAAGTTGAAGTCACCTTGCGCCACAACTTGCTCATCAGTGGAGAAAGTAGTCCCCAGCAGAGTCGCCATCTCTTGTACATGACTGAAAGTTTGAAAGTGTACTGTAAAGTTTTCTTGAATCAATGAAAGATTACAACTCCAAAAATTCCAATTACAAGAGAGAGGAGACACTTAATCTCAAATCTCCTCTTTGTTTAATGTTGGGTTCTTTGCGTGGTGGTGGAATGTGAATCTTATTTTCTGTTGACCGGGTGAATGTCAAGCTCCTTCAGAACTTCTCTCCTTGGATCACTAATAGAGTAACACAACTCCTATCCAATGAAATCTCAAAGAGACTTGGGAAAAACTTGAATTCAGCAAGTTTTTGGAGAAGTTGAACTCTTATAAAGTCAATAATCCTCAGCTGAAAATTTTGATCCCTTTTCAATAGCAGCTTTAGCTATTTATAAGGGTTCTAGGGGTAAAATTGTCCCCTAAAACCCTCCACAATGGGGGTTAACTCCCCTCATTATTTGGGCAATACTTGACCAAGTAATGGGGGTAGTTTTAACAGAGACGCAGTGCTTATTTGCACTTAAACACAGGCTTGAGCTCTGCGTTTAGCCATTGAGATGATACTGAATGCGGGTCTTGAATCTAGCGTTTGGGCACTGAGATAGTGTTGAAATGCAGGCGTCGAGCCCTGCATTTTAGTACTGCAATGATGTTGAGACGCGGACTTCGAGCCCCGAGTCTTGACGCTGCTGATTAGTGTTCAATTTTGTATCACTTTGCATCACATTTTCATGCATCTTATCAATGAAAATAAGCTTTTTAATGGCTATTTCTCTTGAATTTCAGGTACACTCTCTAATGAAGAAGAAGGTCCAAATCCAAGTTAATTCAAGGATTTAAAGGAGATTAAAAGTGCCCAAATCAAAGAAGCCCACATCTGTAACGAACCAGAGAATATCCTCGTGGTTCTAGAAGCTTTAGCAGTACACCTGGGTAGTAACAGATTTTCAGAGTAGTCGTTAACATAACGGCCAAGATTCTACCACGAAAATGCGGCCGCAGCAATACCAAGGCCGTTGATGCAGCGTTTGATCCTACAACTGCGATTGATAGCATTTAACTCCTGGTGCCTATATAAAGACCCTAGGGCCTCTGTTGACAGGGAGGGGGAGGATATCCATCATTTTAGGAGAAATTTTAGGATTTCTTTAAGTTTCTCTTTAGTTTTCTCCTGTAATTTTCTTTTCTCTTTTTAGATCCAGAAAAGAGAGAGAGGGTGAAAGTGAGGTCTCTATAATTGAGAGTGACAATCAAATGCAAAGCTCATGTTCTCCTTCCTCTAATTTCTTTCTCTTTTAATTCTTGCATTTACTTTCAAGCTTTCTTATTTACTTACACTTTATTCTATTATGTCTTCTTCCTTTCTTTACTTTTCCATGGATAACTAATCTCCTAACATGACTAGCTAACCTCTAACACTACTAACTACTAACTCTTGGGTGATGCTAACTCATATGATTCATTAGATGTTTATAATTTTTAGTCATGTGCCTAACAAATCTCTCTAATTTTTAATGAAGATGAGTGTTATTTTTTATCTTAGTGAAGTTTTTTTTACCCCCTCTATATGATTCATGTGTGCCTCATTTAGAGCCTTGTTCCTTTAACAAGAGCCTTGATGGAACATGATGATGGGATCACCTTAGCATGCTAATAAATTAATGTACTAGCTTCTTATTTCATGCTAGTTAACTATGGCCTTGATGATCTAATGAACCTTACATTCTTATTATGCATATCTAAATTGTGAATCTCAAATTCCTAAATTCCATTCTTGTGAAACTATTGGGATCCTATGATCCAAGGAGGCCACCTAACCAAGCTAAGATGAGAACATCTTCACAAATTGGGATAACTCATTGACTTGATGAAGCAAGATGGATAATATGCCAATGAATCTACATGAGGCACAAGTCATCCAAGAGATTAGTAAGTTAGTAGTGTAAAGTTGTTAGTTAGTCATGGTTTTCTCTTTATCTAATTAAAACTCTTTTTCTCACACAAAATTCATTCCTCTCTTACTTTTCCAAATTCACCATTTTCATTTTTCCTCATTTTCATTCTTTTTTTCTCAACACAACAAGATTCATCATTTTTCTCTTTACCTTGTTTTCTTTTCTAATTCTTCAACAAAGAAGAACTTTCATTTTCTTTCCAAAAGCTAGAACAAAAAGAATTGTGAAATCTTCCGTCACAAGCCCTCCCAACGGACATGACCCGTTATAGCTTTTGCTACAAACGGTAGTTCGAAGGAGCAAATTAATTTTACATATATATCCAAAGTTTGAACGTCGACACAAGAACTTACATGGTTTACTCTAAACTTCTGCTCTATTTCTTTCCTTTTTCGAACAAATTTTTGGCACCATTGCTGGGGGAGGGCGACGATTTCTTGTTAAGTTTTTGGAACTAAACAAATTTTTCTTCTCTGATGCAGGTTGCAGTTTTTGGAAACAAGAATCCAAGTATTGTAGTAAAATATAAGTGGTCTTGGGCCTCTATTCTAGAAAGCAGAGACCGGGAACCCTCCAACTTGCCATGTTTTCTCGGCTTTAGCCGCGTTTTCGCGACAAGAAGGAGTTGACTACTGATAATTTTTTTTTGCAGGGTTGCTTGCTTTGCAAAATCTAGCTTATTGTAATATTTGTTTCTTGTATGCCATCACCAAGATCCTGCTAATAACCAACCGTAAAAAGTTTAATGAAAATTGATTAGACGTTTGCATCCTAGGCACGTGTCTTTTCAATTCCTTTACATTACTATTGAAGAGTGCTGGAGCAAGGTACGTACGCATAGCATATAGAATAGGACTCATCTCTTGGTTGATTTAATCGCTTTGAGTGAATCTTGTTTGCATATTTTGTACACTTGCTCAAATTGACTTTAAGGGCACCACCCAAATAAACAAGATAAGGTGGGGATCTCATCACCCTTCCTTAACCCAAAAATAACATTCCAAGCACTCACATCCCAAGCTTAATTTAAAAATTGATAGAAGTTGGTCCCTAAGGACATCCAGACTCGATAGGAGATTAACTGTGGTTGGAACTTATTTTTAATTATACTCCAGTCAAATTAGTGCCTAAGGATGGGGATTAAGAGGTTAAGCCTCGAAGGTACCATGGTTTGACATAATTAAGGCCCGTTACTTAGCACGGATACCTACCACCATATTTTACCCCTACCTGGCTGATTAGTTGTGGTCCGATTCAAGCAACGACCTTCCTCAGAGAATCACCCAGTTAGGAATCATCTAGATCCAGGAATCCTAGATAGGCTTGGTGAATGTTTTTCCTTTGTTATTGTTTGTTTTTTTTTTCCGATTATTTGTTGGGTGAACATTGTTTGTCGTGTGCATGCAAGAGTGGTACAGGGATCCTGTTACATCAAGACTTGCTAGGAATACTACACTTACACGCACGCGCGCGCACACACACACACACACCACTTCTTGAGATAAATCCAATCATGGCCAACCATATTTCACTCCAAGACAAGTTTTACCCAAATCGTACTTCACTTCCCTCCTGTATTATATTACCTGAAGCTAATGGAAACAACTTTGAGCTGGAGCCCCAATTTATAAACACACTCCCTAGGTTCCATGGCTTAGAATCTGAGGATGCGTATTTCTTCATTCGAGAGTTTGAAGAAGTATGCTTGATGATGAGAATTCCCCAACTGGGAGAAGATGCTGTTAGACGGAGATTTATCCCCTTTGCGCTTTAAGACATAGCCAAGAAGTGGCTGTACAACTTGCTTGCTAGTTCTATTTCATCATAGGATGACTTGTTTAGGTGTTTCTCAAGAAATTCTACCCATCCATAAGATTGCCCTCATCTGGAAGAACATTATGCAGTATAGACAGAAAACAAATGAACCATTCTGGAAGTATTTTGAAAGGTTTAAGGATTTGTTAGCTCAGTGTCCTCACCATGAAATAGAAAAGTGGCGGCAATGCCAAATTCTTTATGATGGGTTAGATTACCAGATTAAGAAGCTCCTTGAGACTATGTGTCAAGGAGAATTTTTGAAGAAAGACGAGGATCAGGGTTGGGACTTATATGAAGCCTTAGCTGAGAAAACCATTCAGTGGGAGTCTTGCCCTGAAAAGACTAGCCCTCCAACTTCCAAAACTGGTATGCATTCTATTAAGTCCTCTATAGCTGCTGAGGTGATATTCACACAATTGAATAGGAGATTAGAACTACTTGAGGTTAGGGAGCCAAACTCAGTAAACTAGGTCAACCCAACACAAGTGATAAGTCCAGGTTGCACCTATTGCCATGCCTTAACTCACTTATTTGAGGAGTGTCCAGTTTACCAGGCTCTATAGATGTTCCCTGAAAGTATGAATGCAGCCTATACCAGACCCAATTACAATCCTTACTCCAAGACATACAACCCGGGATGGAGAAACTATCCAAATTTTCTTGGAGTCAATCTGGTCCTGAGCAGCAACAACTTCCACATCAGTACACTGCTCAAACCCATCAACCTAATACATCAGAGTCAACCAAATTTTCAGTCGACTTACCAACACAACTTCCAGCCCGCTTACCAACATCAGCAACATAATCATCCAGATAAGAAAGTCTTAGATTTGGAAAGAATGATAGAAACCTTATCCAAAAATCAAGCCTCAATGATGAACAATCATAACCAAGCTATTAATAGGCTAGAGGTTCAAATAAGTCAATTCGCTAACTCACTAAATGAAAGACAAAAAGGAACACTGCCTAGTCAGCCATTGCCTAATCCCAAGAGCCCCTTCCCCATTAATGAAGCTGAGGATATAATTCTAAAACAATGCAACATTATTCATATCCTGAGATCCGAAAAACAAATTGATAAGAAGGTTTCCCAGTTTCCAACAATCCAGTGTCAAATTCTCATGTGACTGTATCATAAGTTTCAAATGATCCATCTTCATCTTCAAGTTCACAACCATCCACTTCCAAGTCTAATGAAAAAATAAAACAAATAAGCAAACTCACAAGCCTATTGTTCCATTTCCTAATAGGCTAGCAACCAACAAAACCAATTCTCAAATAGAAAAGATTATGGAAATGTTTAATCAAGTTTAGATAAATGTGCCTCTTCTTGATGCCATATAACAAGTCCCATCATATGTAAAATTTTTAAAAGACATGTGCACCAAGAAAAGAAAAACAAATGTTTCCAAGAAGGTCTTCCTTGCATCTAACATAAGTGAGTTGTTAACCGGGCCCATCCATGTAAAATACAAAGACCTCTGACTCCAACCATTTCATGCATTATAGGACAGATGATCGGGGCAAAACAAAGCACTCTAAAACATGCGTGTTATGAAATAAATGAAAAAGCTTGTATGTGCTAATGTTCCGTCGATACTTCCGTTATAGCATTGGCTCAACGGGTCGAATCCACAGGGACGGGAAGCGATAGAAGCATTAACAGTCTTTATTCATGTGTTATGTTAACAAGTCTTCTTTGTTTAAAGAATGAAAAAGAAAATAAAAGAAAAGAAATCCAGAAGTGATGGAGGAGGAGAGCGATGAAACGGCGATGTGAAAAATGAAAGAGAAGTGGTTTGGAAAACAAAATAGAAAAGAAGATGAAACAAAGGTGAACTAAGAGGATGGTAAAAACAACGATAGAAAAATTGATAAAAGAGTTTGGAAATTAATTTTTAAAATAAACTAAAAAGAAAGGAACGCTATGAAAGAAGTCTCATGGTTTCTAACTACTAATTACTCCACTAACATGCTAACCTCTTAGTGATAGTTGTCTCACATGGATCCTTGGCCATCATTAATCCTTGGCTTCAAGCGACGATACAAAGCATGGCAAATAAGATGGTTCTTCACATTCAAACTTGCATTAAGAGAAAGCTAATACAAACATTAGATCATCAAAACTATTAGAAGCAAGCATGAAATAAGAGAGTTAGCTTGGTTAGCAAGTTAGCAAGTTAGATGTTAGAACCCATCATCATGAGCCATCAATGGCTCTTGCAAGAGTAAGGCCTTATAGAGGCTACTAGATTCATGTGGATTATCAAGTAAGTGGTTAGCTAGTTAGTGGTTAGTCACCAGGAGAAGAAAATCTAGCTAAGCATCATTTAGAAGATTGAGAAAATTACATTGGAGAAGAAAGGAGGCACCTTTATATAGATTGTCACCATCTATTACATCAATCCCTCTCTATCTCTCTCTGAATCTCTCAGCCCTACTACAAGATCTAAAAACGAAGTAAAAATACAAAAGAGAAGAAAGGAAGAACACTTACACTACACTACACTAAAGATAGAAACCTAGCCCAAAATCCAAAACTGCTGCGTTCTGGGCTCTGCAGGGCTATTTATAGGTGAAAAGAGGCTTCTAGAAGATGAGAAGTGGCCACGCGTCGAAGATCGACGCGTGGCTCCATCATATTTCTACGGAAACGTGGCTATTGCCGCGTTTCCATGACAATACCAGGGACTTAGGTCCCTAGTTTTGGTACGGGGTTATGCGGCGCTTCAGGGACCTTCTAGATATTCTCCATTCGGGTATTTTAATCCGTATATTCGTCTGACGTGCACAAGAGTCTAGGTTCGATGTATCTTCTAGAAGATCCCTTGCTTGGCCTCCAAGAATTGCGGATTTAATTACCCTAAAATGGGTTTAATTAAGCTTTTATTACCCTTTTGCCCTCCTTGTCTTGATTATCTGCAAGAGAGACCAAAACACGATTTAGACCGACATTTAATTCATAAATTGACAGGAAGATGCGATCAGAATTGTAGACTAATCACACCCCTACACTTATCTTTTGCTCATCCAGAGCAAGAAAAGAAAAACTATACTACACATGCTGTTACACCACTTTCGCAGGTGATGCGATTGCACTGAGCGCGTGCAACAAGCCGTTAAACCTCTAAGTTACCCCTAGAGGAGGAGTTTTATCTCATGAGGGTTTTCAGCGGATTGCACCCACAAAATCCATAAAGAAAGAAGATAAATGTTAGTATTTTGAAAACACATTTTGAAGGAGAGACAAGTTTACGAATTATTTTTGCAAAAATATAAGCGATCTAAGGTCATAAGTTCACCAAAATTTATTCTTCCTTAAGCTTAGTCTATATGTAAGATCTTGTCTTCAATTAAGGTAAGAATTTAAAATTGGATTGAATATTTTATCCTTCATAAAACCTAGATAATATGCACTTTGTGATAGTGAAATTTCTGGGATTTCAACTCTAACTATCAAGCCATTTATTTTTATATATATTTTTCTTTTTCTTCTTTTTTCTTCCCTTAGTTTTTTAGGCTTTCTAGTTTACCCGGATAGTGAGCCTTTAACCGATGACTCCCAGACCAGACGGTTTTAGGGCACCAGATGAGAAAACATCCCTCGGTTTAAGGACTCGAGTAAACAAGGCCACAAAACTAAGGGGGATTATTTGTTTCTTTTGACCACCGTTAGGCGTGAATAATCATGCTTCTTGAGGCATAATTATCCAGCTTAATAAGAGATTTTTTATTCATTTATACCATATTATTTTTTCTTTTTATTTATTTTGTTTTATGGCATTTTAGGTCTTTGTTTCCATCCCAAAAATGTGTAAGTGTGAAGTGCATACTATCTAAGGCAAAAAATTCAAGATAAAATTCTCTCTCCAATTTATCTTACTTAGTCTATAATTTTAAACAAGATCCGTTATTCTGACTTGGTTTAAGATGTCATAATTAAGGCTTTCTTAATTTCTAAGATCATCTTAATTTTCTTTAAAAATAGATCAAAACTTTGTCTCTTATTTCAAAAAGTTTTAAAAGAAAGAAAAATCCTATGCAAAAGGGAAGATTTCTAAAAGTGTCCTAAAAGAAGTGTAAAAGAAAGAAAATCTAAAAACTCTACATTAGTAAACCCTCCCCAACACTTATCTCATGCATTGTCCTCAATGCATCGTGATGTATGTATGCATGAAACAAATAGAGAGGTAAGGAAAAAATCACCTCAAGGTGGTGGTTCCAGTGGTCCACGAAATGCGGCCCAATCTAATGTGCCTAGAATCCGGAGGAACCCACCAGAGACCTCTATAATACAACCCATTAAAATGATGTATATATTTTATGATTTTTATTATGAATCTTACCCCATCTAATTTTCAAATTTTCAAAATAATTTCAGAGTCAAATTTATCAAGACCTTTGTCCCAGAATGGAATGATTGATTTGGACTCAGGAAGTACAGGAACTAATACTGACTCAGGAAAAAGACTTAAGTCAAGTAAAGGTTCAGGAGTCGAGATAGGTTCAGGAAGTGGGTCCAAATCAAGAAGTTAAAATGCAAGTCCACAGTCATTTCCCCATGATGGAATGTGACTTTCTAAGATTGGTTTCAAGTTCAAGAATGACAAGTATGGGAATCAAAACTGACTCTAAAATGTTGCTCAAATTGGTAACAAAACAGGAGTCAATATTGATTTAAAAATTTAAACTGGATCACAAATTTGAGAATCGAAGTCACATTCCTTACTGAGTTCAATTCCATAAAAATGAGAACTTGCCAATTTATCAGTGGGACTTTCAAAAGTATGAAATTGGTCAAGTTCAATATGATAATCATAAAAGATTGGTGATTCAATTTCACAATGGACTGGCACTGGATCCAATACTGACTCGGGAAAAACCCTGAATTCAGGTAAAAACACTTCAGTTAATATTGAATCAGGAAGTGAAATTGAATTACCAAGTGGAAGTTCAGGATCATATTCATGCTCAAATTCAATTTTAGGAAAATGATAACTTGCCAAAATGTCAATGGGATTTGAAGTTTAGACAAGTTCAGATGGGTGTGCTGAAATTGAATCTTGGTTTCTTGAATAACAAGAGTCCTGGGTCAGATCAATAGAGTTAGGGATAGCTGCTTTGGTCAAAGGGTGATAAGATAGAGTTTCCCTATTCCTATAAATGCTAACCAATTGACTCAATTGTGTTTCCAACCTATTGATAAACTGGGTAAAAGATTTTTGAAATTGTAGACTCCTGCAAGATTTCTATACTTTTTTCTAGATGTGATGTATCTTCAAGTGGTTGTTCTAGAATAGGAGTGTAGGAATCTTGGTTTCCAAAACAATAAGAGTCATGGGTCAAATTGATAGAGTTAGAGATATTTTAATTGGTCAAAGGTTGAGAAGAAAGAGTTTCTTCATTCTTATAAATGTTGACCAATTTACACAATTGTGTTTTAAACCTATCAATAGACTAAGAAGAAGATATTTGAAATTGTAAGGCGGACTCCTGCAAGATTTCTATACGCTTTTCTAGACTTGATTTTTCTGCAAGAGGATGTTCCAGAAAGGGAGTATAAGAATCTTGGTTTTAGAAAGATAGTGAAGATTGTGAGTCCAACATGGTTTAAGATTGAAGCTTGGACTCACACAAGAGTTCCTTACTCGTTTCCAGGGCAGATGGTTGTTCATTATGAGGAGGTGGAACCGAGTAAGACTCTTAAAAATATTGTAGAATTGGAGAGGCCAACATTTTCTGATATTGTCGCTCGGCCTCTTGTAAGTTGGCTTCTATACTCTTTTCTAGCTCAGATTTTTCGTCAATGGGATGTCCAGAAAAAAGAGTATAGGAAGCAAAATTGGGAAATGAAGATTGTGAAAATTGTGAAAATTGTGGACAAGGTGGTGGAAAATTGGACTCGGGGGAGGTGAATCCCCATTGACTCTGTGAAGCGTTGAAATTATTTTAAAAATTATAGTTAAAAGATTGGGGGTATGGGTTGTATTGATTCGAATAAGGCCAACCCGGTGTTTTTAGTTGGTTCATATTGTGAAAAACCAGGTTGGAATTATCCGAAACAAATGGGATTGGTGTGAAATATGGATTCATATTAGGATTGAAAGAATTGTTATTATTGAATTCCATTTCACAAACAATCACAAACAAAAAAAGAAAAATCAAACAACAAACAAAAAGAAAGAAAATCACCCAAGCCTATACTAGAGTTGACCTAGACCTAGACGACTCCTAACTGGTCGATTACCCGGGGGAGGTTGTTGCTCGAATCCGACCACAAGCTAATCGGCCAGGTAGGGGAAAAATACGGTGGGAGGTATCCGTGCGTAAGCAACAGGCCTTAATTACGCCAAACCACGGTATCTTCGAGGCATAACCTCTTAATCCCCAACCTTAGACACCAATTTCATAAGAGTAAGATTCAAAACAAGTTCCACCCTCAGTCAATCTCTTAATGAGTCTGAGATGTCCCTAGGGGCCAACGTCTATCAATTTTTATTAGGGCTTGGGTTGTGTGAGTGGGAGGTGGTTTTTGGGCTAAGGAAGGGTGATGAAATCGTCACCTTATCTTGTATGGGTTTTGCCCTTAATTTCAATTTGTGCATTTGTGCAATATAGATAAGAATATAACACAAAGCGATAAATTATCCACGTGTTTGTCCTATACTATATACAATGCCATATGTACACCTCAATCCAAATCACAACAACAGAACAAAATACAATATATTGGAATTGAATTGACACGTACTAATTGAAACTTGAATGAGAGAATAAATATGTACAAAAATAAAAACAAATAAAGAATTAGAAGGTTAGATTCTTCTCGTTGTTCAATTCTATCCGCTGCAGCAAGGGCCAAAGCAGGTCGTGTTCTACTAGGAGGGAGGCGATGGAAGCGTTGGCAGCACGGTATATCTGCAGTCAAGACATAGAAGAAAGGTTGATTGTAGTTTGAAATAAGAAAGTAGATCTAATCAAGAGAAAGTCTAAGTCGCTAATCTACCTTCACGACTAGTCTCGATCTAATGGTTGTATCCTTTTAAACTAATGAAACATTCATCTAAGTTGTTAACCCTATGTACGAAGAGTAAGATGTCCAACTTAACTTGTCTACACTACGCCAAGCCAAACCCTAATTTTACCCTAAGCCAATGCCAATCCCTATTCTAAAGCCAAACCTTACTCTAATACAAAGCCAAGCCCTAATTATCTAAATCATTAAGTTGGACTATCATCACTAAACTTCAAAGGATTAATCTAACCCTAAATTGCAAATCCATTAGACTAATCAACTAACCCTAAATCTATCCCTAGTCGATCTAGTGATTAGCAACCCTAAAATTATTCTAGCCTAGCATTCTTTTTATTTTAACCATCTTTTTATTTTTTTAAGATCTTTAAAGAAAAGAAAAAGAAGGAAGAAAGATTAAAGACAACACCAAAAACCAAACTAAGAACAAAGAAAAAGGTAGAACAAGAATAAAAACATAAAAAAGAAAAGATAACCTTTATTGATGTAATCCTTGCGTACAAGCTCCTTCTCCTTCCTCCTTACAATAGCCAAGCCAAAGCCAAAAGCAATTACAAATAAGAGAACTCAAAAGAGGCTAAACTAATCTAACAAAAAACTCTAAATCCTTAACCCTAGCCTTATTCTTCTTTTCTCTGCCTGAGGTGCTCTGTACGTACTGTAGGGGTCCTATTTATAGAAGATTTGGGCCAAAGTCTTCAAGATAAAGTAGACCTCAAAACTAATCACACTAGGATACAAATTAGAAGGTTTTCTAATTCAATAGGGAATTCAGTCCTGCGGCAAGTCGGCATGTTGTTTGCTGAATATGACTTATCCAACGGCTGAATTTGATAGTATGATAAACATACGAATTGTAGTCCTTCTAATCTTCTTTTTTATAGCATCTTGAATCATTGATTTGAATTTCTGTAGAAAAAGTTATGATCTGAATACTAAAACGTGTACAGTCTGAATCTGAGTCTGAATTTGAAAAGGATTTGGTCCCTTTATCTTTATCTTCAAGTCTTTCTCCCCTTAGATTTAAATAGCAATTAGGAGTCCTACTTTATCCTTCCTTCTCCTCCCCTAGATTTTAAATTAATAATTTAAAATCCGAGTTTAGATTAGGTTAGATAAGATAGAAACTTCTAAATTACTAAAATAAATCATGCATGTAGGCTTGTGGGCTTTTTGGGCTCTGGGGCTTTATTTATTTATTCTTTAATTACTCAAGACCTGCACAACACTAAACAATAAAATATTACGTAGCAATGCTTTATAAAAGAATAAGTAGAGAAATATGATAATAAATATGCACTTTTGACTACCTATCACGTACCTAAATGCAAATGTCTAAACCATTTTAAAAGTCGTCCAAATACCGTATTTTAGTTCTTTAATTTATTACAGTGTGTAGGCAATCAAAGTAGAGAAGTAATAATACAGATCAACTAGCTATTATAATATGCACATCCCAACAAAGCAAGAGAAACTTTTGCCACAAAATTGCCGCGTTTGCTCGGCTGAAGTCGCGTTTGCCCGGCTTTTCTTTAAAAGCTGGGTCCCTACTTTCAAGAGTAGGGAGCTACAATGCTAATTGGGTTCTGCAATATTAAGTTCCTATAAATTTTGACCTGCACACCAAAACAGAGAAGAAAACGTTAACAAAAATGTGAAATCAAAACCATTCCCGTCCCCGATAACGGCGCCAAAATTTGATCGGGGCGGAACAAAGCACTCTAAAACGTGTGTATTATGAAATTAATGAAAAAGCTTGTATATGCTAATGTTCCCTCGATACTTTCGTTATAGCATTGGCTCAACGGGTCGGATCCACAGGGATGGAAGGCGATAAAGCATTAACAGTCTTTATTCACTTGTTATGTCAACAAGTCTTCTTTGTTTAAAGACTGAAAAAGAAAATAAAATAAAAGGAATCCAGAAGTGATGGAGTAGGAGAGCAATGAAAGGCGATGTGAAAAACGAAAGAGAAGTGGTTTGGAAAACAAAATAGAAAAGAAGATGAAACAAAGGTGAACTAAGAGGATGGTAAAAACAACGATAGAAAAATTGATAAAAGAGTTTGGAAATTAATTTTTAAAACAAAGTAAAAAGAAAGGAATGCTATGAAAGAAGTCTCATGGTTTCTAACTACTAATTACTCCGCTAACATGCTATCCTCTTAGTGATAGTTGTCTCACATGGATCCTTGGCCATCATTAATCCTTGGCTTCAAGAGACGATACAAAGCATGGCAAATAAGATGGTTCTTCACAATCAAACTTGCATCAAGAGCAAGCTAATACAAACATTAGATCATCAAAACTATTAGAAGCAAGCATGAAATAAGAGAGTTAGCTTGGTTAGCAAGATAGCAAGTTAGATGTTAGAACACATCATCATGAGCCATCAATGGCTCTTGCAAGAGTAAGGCCTTATAGAGGCTACTAGGTTCATGTGGATTATCAAGAAAGTGGTTATCTAGTTAGTGGTTAGTAGTTGTCACCATGAGAAGAAAATCTAGCTAAGCATCATGTAGAAGATGGAGATGATTACATTGAAGAAAAAAAGAGGCACCTTTACATAGATTGTCACCATCTATTACATCAATCACTCTCTATCTCTCTCTGAATCTCTCAGCCCTACTACAAGATCTAAAAACGAAATAAAAATACAAAAGAGAAGAAAGGAAGAACACCTATACTATACTACACTAAAGATAGAAAACCTAGCCTAAAATGCAAAACTGCTTGCGTTCTAGGCTCTGCAGGGCTATTTATAGGTGAAAAGAGGCTTCTAGAAGACGAGACGGGGCCAGGCGTCGAAGATCGATGCGTGGCTCCATCAGATTGCCGCATTTCTGCGGCAATACCAGGGACTTAGGTCCTTGGTTTTGGTATGGGAATGTGCGGCGCTTCAGGGACTTTCTAGATATTCTCCAATTGGGTATTTTAATCCGTATATTCGTCTGACGTGCGCAAGAGTCTAGGTTCGACGTATCTTCTAGAAGATCCCTTGCTTGGCCTCCCAGAATTGCGGATTTAATTACCCTAAAATGGGTTTAACTAAGCTCTTATTACCCTTTTGCCCTCTTTGTCTTGATTATCTGTAAGAGAGACCAAAACACGGTTTAAACCGACATTTTTCTCATAAATCGGCAGGGAAATGAGATATAATAATGCAGAATTGTAAACTAATCAACAGACCACAATAAACTGGGCACTACTTGATTTAGGAGCCAACAACAACTTACTTTCCTTTTCTGTGTATCAGCAACTCGGGTTGGGCCACCTCCATCCAACCAGAGTTACTATAAATTGACTGATCGTTCTGTAAAGATTCCCAAGGGGAAAATTATAGATGTCCTTACACGGGTCGGGGATTTCATTTACCCCATAGATTTCATTGTTCTGGAAACACAACCCGTGCAAAACCTGAAAGCTCAAAACCTGATCATTCTCGGATGACCTTTCCTAGCAACTGCAAATGCGATCATAAACTATAGGAATGGGTCTATTTGTTTGACTTGGTGACATGACAAAAGAGGTAAACATTTTCTACCTGGAAAACAACCTCGAGACTTAGATGTCCAATCATTAGAAGTGAATTTGATTGAAGGACTCACAAGTGAACATGAAGAGGAGTTAGAATATGAGTCTAACCAGGAACTTGATTTGGAGACAGATGACTTCAATCTTGACAGATCATTGAATCAACAGTTGAGTGGGCAAAAAATGCGACCCCAATCATTCCCTTACAAGAGGAACAACCATTGATAGATCATACCCCTTCTTCAGAACTAAAAGTTCTTCCTAGTCATCTCAAGTATCAGTACTTGGGTGAAAAGGAAGCTTTCCCTGTGATCATAGCTTCTCATCTAACTGAACAACAAGAAAAGGATCTTCTTGCTGTATTAAGGGAAAATAAAGAGGCCATTGGTTGGACCATGGCCGATATAAAGGGGACAGCCCATCCATTATGCAGCATAGGATTCACCTGACATAAGAGGCCAAACCAAAACGTGATCCATAGTGTCGACTGAACCCAATTATACAAGAGGCTATCCGTACTGAAATCGTGAAATTGCTAGACAATGGGATCATTTATCCCATATCCGATAGTCAATGGGTTAGTCCAGTCCATACTGCGCCCAAGAAGGCAGGTTTTACTGTGGTAGAAAATGACAAGAAAGAATTAATACAAACTCGTCTTCCAACGAAGATACGATTTTGTATTGATTATCGCAAACTAAACACTGCTACATGTAAAGACCACTTACCTCATCATTTCATCGATCAGATGCTCGAGAGATTGACAGAACACTAATATTATTATTTCCTCGATGGATATTCAGGATACAATCAAATCCTAATGGCTCCCGAGGAACAAAAAAAGATAACTTTCACCTGTCCATTTGGAACGTTTGCATACCAATGAATGTCCTTTGGGTTATGCAATGCTGCTTCAACGTTTCAACGTTACATGTTTAGTATTTTCTCAGACATGGTAGAAAGATTTTCAGAGATTTTTATGGATGATTTTTTGATATACGGCGATTCATTTGACCAGTGCCTGCGTCATCTGAAGTTGGTTTTACAAAGATGCATGGAGAAAAACTTGACACTTAACTGGGAGAAGTGTCATTTCATCGTCAAACAAGAAATTATCCTTGGGCACAAGATCTCAAGTAGAGGAATTGAGGTTGATAAATCTAAAGTGAAGGTGATAGCAAAGCTCCCTGAACTTAAATGCTTAAAAGACATCCAATCTTTTCTAGGGCACGCTGGCTTTTACAGAAAGTTTATTAAAGAGTTTAGCAAAATTGTTAGACCTTTAACTAATCTTTTAGGAAAAGATGTGTCTTTCTATTTTAACGAGGGATGTCTACAAGCTTGGAAGAGCTAAAATAAAAACTTGTCTTAGCACTAATAATATCAGCACCTGATTGGACTAGACCCTTCGAAATCATGTGTGACGCCTCTGATTATGCCATAACACTATTCTAGGATAGCACATTGATAACAGGCAACGAAATCATGTGTGACGCCTCTGATTATGCCATAACACTGTTCTAGGATAGCACATTGATAACAGGCAACATGTGATTTATTATGCTAGTAGGACGCTTTATGAGGCCCAACTCAATTACACAACAACTGAAAATGAATTTTTAGCAGTTACGTTTGCGTTGAAAAAATTCCGCTAGTACCTACTAGGGTCTAAGACAACGATTTTCACCAACCACTCTGCCCTCAGGTATTTGATGCAAAAGAAGGATGCAAAGGCTAGGCTTATTCGTTGGATACTTCTTTTGCAAGAATTTGACCTAGAAATAAAGGATAAAAAGGGTTCCTAATGCCCCAATAAAGATGATACCAATCAACGAAAATTTTCCTAACAAACACATCTTCGTGATGTGCAAAGAGCCCTGGTATGCTGATATCACAAATTACCTTGCAACCGGGCAAACACCTTCGAATTGGTCAAATCAGGACAAGCACCATTTTTTAATACAGATACGGTTCTTCTTTTGGGATGAACCATATCTATTCAAATATTGCCCTGACCAGATCATTAGAAGGTGTCTTCCTGAGGATGAACACCACAACATTTTGATATTTTGTCATGAGTTGGCTTGTGGTGGACACTTTGGTCCACGAAAGACGGCCTAGAAAGTCCCTCAGAGCGGTTTCTACTGGCCCACTCTCTTCAAAGATGCTTACACTTTTTACGAACTCTGTTCAAAATGTCAGATGACGGGTCGAGTTACGCGCAAAGACATGATGCCCCTTACACCAATCCTGGAAGTAGAAATTTTTGACTTATAGGCCATTGATTTCATGGGACCCTTTCCAACGTCTTACAACAACCAATTAATTTTGGTAGCTGTAGATTATGTTTCTAAGTGGGCTAAGCTGTCCCAACTAGGATGAATGACAACCAAGTTGTCATCAAGTTTTTAAGAGAAAATATCATTTCACGCTTTGGAGCCCATCGTGCGATAATAAGCGTTAACGGGAGTCATTTCTATAACCGGTCATTTGAAGCCCTAATGCGGAGTACTCCATTTCTCACAATCCACGGCTTACTATCCTCAGGCTAATGGACAAGTGGAGATAACAAATAGACAGATTAAACTCATCTTAGAGAAGACCGTAGGACAGAATCGTAAGGACTGGTCCATCAAACTTATTGATACTATATGGGATATCGGACCACCTACAAACTGTCTTGGGAATGTCTCCATATCGAGTGATATTTGGAAAATCATGCCATTTTCCCGTGAAACTTGAGCACCGTGTCTTGTGGGCGATTAAACAACTGAATTTTGACTTGAAAAAAGCGGGTGACTTAAGAAAATTGCAAATTTCTGAGCTTGAAGAGAAATGAAATGAAGCTTATGATAATGCTCTGATTTTCAAATACAGAACCAAACTCTTCCATGATCGATCCATAAATCGGATAAATTTTGTCCCTGGACAAAAGGTTCTGTTATACAATTCCAGGCTCCACCTCTTTCTTGGTAAACTGAAGACCAAGTAGTCAGAACCCTATCTTGTGCACACAATTTTTCCTCATGGTGCTATTGAAATCTCTGATCCCAAGAATGGTAGCACTTTTAAAGTCAATGGTCAAAGATTGAAACCATACTACACTACTGAGCCAGAGTCACATGAGACTTTTGAACTAGGTCTTTGCTACCCAGTCTACACGTGACCATGCCCTCCTTCAAATTTTTCTGGTATTCATTGTAAATCTTTTGGGACCTTTCTTGTACCTTTGTAAATAATAAATAAAAAAATTATATAATAAAAATAAAATAATAAAAAAGAAAAGCAAGAAAATAAAACATAAAAAATAAATAAGACTTAAGTGATAATTGGCACCTAGTTTTTTCTCTCTTATATATACCCATTATTAACCAAAAAATTCAGAAATAAACCCTAGGTAACTAATTAACATTTTTACAAAAAAGAGAACACACCCTTCTTAGGCCTCTATAAAATCACTCTAACCCCACTTTCGTGCCTCTGACCTAAATTTGATATCAGAACTGAAGAGGGGAGACGAGCGTGCCGCCACCAAAAAATCCCACATCATAGCGAGCCCCTTCCTTTGATGGAATACATGATCATCATGGGTGCTCGCTGCACTGAACAAGACCATGGGCTCAAAACTAATACCACCTTCAGGAACATATATTGCGTTAGACGCTAAATCCAATGCAATATCCTCGGCCTTGATCACACCACTTCTTTCAATAAGCCAGTGTTGCAGATTATTCATGATCTGATGATAAAGCAGCACACTGTTTGCATCAACACGATAATATTTAACTGCCTCATCACCAACTCCACACGAACAAGATGTGCCAAATATTCGAATCCTCTATTGATGACTCGTTTGTGTAAGGTTTCCTACCTGACAACATCTTTGATTCATATGACCGCATATTTATTGCACCAGAACGGACAATAAGTACATATAACAGTTGTTTGCATACTGTTTGGACCCCTAGTGTCCAACCTGAAGATGCCCAAGCAGAGTCCTCTTCGAGGAACTATTGGAGGACGATGATGAGCCTGCTTTTTGGCAGCAGCCCCCACCCACTGATTCTAAAGCCTTCATGTCTTCCATATGGAAAGGCATGAAGAAAATTTTTAAGGGGCAGATTAAGTTGAGGAAGTAAATAAAGGAGCAGACCACTCATCTGGACCATATTGAGGAGGGTTTACGGAGATCTCAGTCGGCCAGTCAAAGCACCATGGCTGGTCCGAGCCGTAGACGGGGGTGATATCCTTTCATTACCTTATTTCATGCATGTGTTTTATTTGCATACATTGGGGACAATGCATGAGATAGGTATGGGGGTGAGTACTAACATAGAATTTTGATTTTTTTAAATTTTTTTTAGGATTTTAAGTTTTTTTTAGAACTAACTTAGATTTTGATTTTCTTTATATAATATGTGTGTGTGTGTGTGTGTATGTATATATATTTTGTGATCAATTTTTAAAAGAATTGACTTGATATTAGGAATTAGGGAAACTCTAAACTAGGATTTCTTGATATAAGTTAAAATAAGAAGAATTGTTGGATCTTTAGGTTACGAAAGAAAGAATAGAAAGATAATTAGATTTTAAATTTTTTCTAAGTATTATATACATTTACATGTTGAGGGATTAATCAAAGACTTAGTACCTTTATTTATATTTATAAAAGAAAAAAAGAAAAAATGTGCTAAAAATAAATAAACACTTAATCACTAATTAAGCTAGTTAGTTGTGCCTCAAGAAGCATGACCAGTCACGCTTAAAGGCGGTTGAGTTCTTAGCATTCGTGACCTTATTTATTCAAGTCCTTAAATCTTAGAGATGTATCCTCATTTGGTGCCCTAAGACCATCTGGTCTCGGAGTCATCGGTAAAAGGCTCGTTACATGGGCAAATTAGAAAGCCTAATGAAGCTAAGAAAAATAAATAAGTGTAAATACATAAATACATAAATATATATATATAAATAAATATATATATATATATAATAAAATATAAATAAAAGTATCATAGTCTAAGAACAATTCCTCATAGATATAATTGTATATATATATTAGGCTTGATACAAAATCAGATGCTCTCTCTATTTTTGAAACTTAACGTTAGCTGAAGACAAAACTTCAAATGGAGACTTATAATGAGAAGGAATAGTTTGGGGTAACCTAAAACCGAAAGATCACTTAAATTTTTGCAAAAATGGATCATGAACTTTCTTTCTTTTTCTTTTTGAAAAAATCACTAATATGTTTCTTCTTCTTTGGATTTTGTGGGTACAATCCACTGAAAACCCTCGGGAGACAACACTCCTCCTTTAGGGTAACCTAGAGATTTAACGGCTTGTTACACATGCTCAGTGCAATCGTGTCATCGACGAAAGTGGTGTAATAATGTAGTTAGGATTTTTTTGCTTTTTCTTTGCTTATTTTGCTCGAGGACGAGCAAAAGCAAGGTATGGGGGTGTGATTAGTGTTCAATTTTGGATCATTTTGCATCACATTTCCATGCATCTTATCAATGAAAATAAGCTTTTTAATGGCTACTTCTCTTAAATTTCAGGTCGACTCTCTAATGAAGAGAAGGCCTAAATCCAAGTTAATTCAAGGATTTAAAGAAGATTAAAAGAGCCCAAATCAAAGAAGCCCACATCTGTAACAAACCAAGGAATATCCTCATAATTCTAGAAGCTCCACCAGTACACCTGGGCAGAACAGACTGTCAGAGCAGTCACTGGCATAACGGCTAAGATTCTGCCATGGAAACGCGGCTTTGGCCGCATTTCTGTGGTAATACCAATGCTATTGATGCAACGTTTGATCCTATGGCTGCGATTGATAGCGATTAACTCTTGGTGCCTATATAAAGACCCCTAGGGCCCCTGTTGACAGGGAGGGAGAGGATAGCCATCATTTTAGGAGAAGTTTTAGGATTTCTTTAGGTTTTTCCTTAGTTTTCTCTTGTAATTTTCTTTTCTCTTTTTAGATCTAGAAAGGAAAGAGAGGGTGAGAGTGAGGTCTCTGTAATTGAGAGTGACAATCAAATGCAAAGCTCATGTTCTCCTTCCTCTAATTTTTGCTCTTTTAATTCTTGCATTTACTTTCAAGCTTTTTTATTTTCTTGCACATTATTCTACTATTCTTCTTCCTTGCTTTACTTCTTTATGGATAACTAATCTCCTAAGATGACTAACTAAGCTCTAATACTACTAACTACTAACTCTTGAGTGATGCTAACTCATATGATTCATTGGATGTTTATAATTTCTAATCTTGTGCCTAACAAGTCTCTCTAATTCCCAATGAAGATGAGTGTTGCTTTTTATCTTAGTGAAGGTTTTGTTACCCCCTCCATATGATTCATGTGTGCCTCATTTAAAGCTTTGTTTCTTTAACAAGAGCCTTGATGGAACATGGTGATGGGATCACCTTAGTATACTAACAAATTAATGTACTAACTTCTTATTTCATGCTAGCTAACTATGACTTTGATCATCTAATGAACCTTACATTCTTGTTATGCATATCTAAATTGTGAATCTCAGATTCTTAAGTTTCATTCTTGTGAACCTATTGGGAACCTATGATCCAGGAGGCCACCTAACTGAGCTAAGATGAGAACATCTCTACAAATTGGGGTAACTCATTGACTTGATGAAGCAAAATGGATAATATGCCAATGAATCTACATGAGGCATAAGTCATCCAAGAGATTAGTAAGTTAGTAGTGTAGAGTTGTTAGTTAGTCATGGTTTTCTCTCTATCTAATTTAAAATCTTTTTCTCACACAAAATCCATTCCTCTCTTACTTTTTTAAATTTACCATTTTCATTTTTCATCATTTTAATTCTTCTTTTCTCAACACAACAAGATTCATCATTTTTCTCTTTACCTTGTTTTTTTTTCCAATTCTTGAATAAAGAAGAACTTTCATTTTCTTTTCACAAACTAGAACAAAAAAAACTGTGAAAACTTCCATCGCAAGCCCTCCCTACGGACACGACCCATTATAGCTTTTGCTACAAAACGGTAGTTTGAAGGAGCAAAGTAATTTTACATATATATCCAAAGTTTGAACATCGACACAAGGACTTACACGGTTTACTCTAAAATATGCTCCATTTCTTTTCTTTTCGAACAGCAGCACCAATGACTCTGATCTTCCTTGCATCTGAAATATGGACTCTTTTCTCTGATGACTTGTCTTCAGTAATTTTTAAAAAGTCTACACAGATGAAGGGAGCTCTAGGATAGTATATATGTCCTGAATGGGGGCAATCCCATCAATGAAACATCAGAAGGGGGTACTGAGAGGGGAAAATCCCTCTGCAGAGTGGGGGACTTCGAGTGGAGCCAATCCCATAATGGAGGTTTTTGGCTCTCGTACGACCACTGATATAGGCCCGTAAGCATGTCTGCATTGACACTTTCAAGTGAAAAAATCCCATCAGTAGAATGTACAGACATGATCCTTCGAGTGGGGGCAATCTCAGCACCAGAGGAGTCGTGTCTCTATCTCTGAGTGGGGGAAATCCCATCAGCAGAATGGATGGATGTCGGAACCGCCTCCGAGTGGGGAAATTCCATCAACGGGGGGTTTTCCTGGTCGCTTCCGAGTGGGAAAAATCCCATCATCAGGGCGAATTGATGGATTGACGTCGTAACCACTTTCGAGTGGGGGCAATCCCATCAGCGAGGGGCGTGGATAGATAGTTGCACTACAAAAAGTTAGAAACAAAGAATAGTATTTTATTCTATAAAAGCAATACATAAGGATAGGATTGGAAGGAAGTACACAATATGAATGGAGTTTGGGAATTCAGTCGATCTCTTATACTGGGTGATTTGGTTATGTTCCTGAGGAGGCTATGTGTTTGGCTGTCTGGAGTTTACCTCGATGGTGAGGATGTACTATTTAAGGAAACCTTGTTAGATGACCTCTTCCAGGTACCTTTGGAGGGCCTAACAAGGGATGGTCTTGTGCCCTTTAAACTCATTATAGGAGCAGTATTCCTCCATCCCGGGAAGTAAGGGATTATGCTGGATCAATTTTGGGTCTCTAACCATGGTTGATCTTTGAAAGTGTTGAATACTTCATTTATTAGGAGCTTTAATGGAGTGAAGTGTTTCATCGGTCTGTAATTTTGGATTGGACTTGGCGGGATGATAGGAAGCGCCTGCTTCTTGTAAGGAGGCTGCCCTTGGTGCCGGTTTGGAGCATGATCGGGAGCTTTGTGAGTGGACTTTGACTTTCCTCTATCATCACTTGGTTTCACGAAATGATTAGAGAAAATCATCATCGCTTCTTCTAATTAGATGTAGGGTTGTTCTGGAGGGCTGGGTGATTGAGGTTTTACCTGCACAGAAAAGTGATAGTTTAGAATTGGATAATAAAATGTGCTATGTTATCAATACTACCGCTATAGCAAGTGGCTATACGGGTCATGATCCATAAGAAGGGACTGCGATGGAAGCGTTAAGTAAGTTCTTTCTAAGTTATTTAACCGGTTAAGGAGTTTCTTAGTTTTTTAAGAAATAAAAAGAGAAATATTAAGAGTTATAAGAAGGAGATTATAGAAGAAGAGATTGTGTTAGTGTTTTGTGAAAACTAAGTTAAAAGAAAAAAATAAAAATAGTAAAAAAAGTGTGTTTCTAAACTAGGAAATAAATAAAGGAAAACTAAGAAAACTTACTTACCTCTTTGATGCTTGCTTTACCTTGGATCCATTGCAACGGCTTACCTTGGCTCGAAGGCGATCACAGCATGGCATATATGATCTTCTCCACTCCTAATCGGTCTAGCAAAAGAAAGTACAAGCAGAAAAAGAACACTGAACTATTACACACTTTGAAATAGATATCCATCACCATAAGCCATCAGTGGCACTTGCAAGGGCAAGGTAGATTCAGGCTATAGGATTCACTTGGATTACAGGCCACCTCAGAGAAAAGTAAAACAAAAATAAGAAGAAAAATAAACTTTTGATTTAAATCGATAAATGTTGAAAGAAAAGATAAAGAATTACATCGGTGTCACTCTCAGTACATCTCTTCCTCTCCTTCTCTCATGAATCTCTCTTTAACATAAGTTTAAATAAAAACAAAATATTACATAAGAAAGAAAAATAAAAGCCTAAGTTCAAACAAATGAGAAAGCCTAATTCTAACACTCTGTTGGGGTGGTACCCCTTTGCCTTCTGAAGTGGTGGTATTTATAGGTTAAAATGGATAAGAGAGAGCATGTTTGAAAATGAGACCAAATCGCTGACCTAAATGAAAAGTTCTTCTGATAAGGTTGGGAATAAGGTTAGAGATATGGACAAAATCTCTTGCCTAACAGAAAAAATCTTCTAATAATATCTCTTTTGGATCTCTGAATTTTGAATATCCCTTTAATTCTTGAAGCTAACCATATTGATTCTTCGAAATCCTATTTTAACTGTATTTATTTGGCTTTATCTTTAGTTAACCACATAGATCCAATTATATCAGAATTTAACTGGCTTTTATTTGGTCTTATCTTCTCTCCCTTCATTAAGACAAACCTACAAAATAAGACATTAAGACAAGGAATTAGGAGGATTTATTACAGGATAGATGTAGGAATGTAATAATAGATATGCAATAAATATGTACAATTACACCCCCAACACCTATCTTTTGCTCATCCTCGAGCAAAACAAAAAAAACTAAACCTAAAAATTTATTAGACCACTTTAACAGTTCACGCTATTATACTGAGCATGTGCAATAAGCCTTTAAACCTTTAGGTTACCCCTAGAGTAGGAGGAAGTCTCCTAAGGATTTACAGTGAATTACACCTACAAAATCCTTATACAAAGTAAAACAAAGAGTTAGTAATTTGAAAACGTATTTTGAAAGAGAGAAAAATATTTGAAGTATTCTTGCAACAATCAAGTAATCTATAAATCTTTAGGGTTATCAAAACTTAGTCATTCTGTATCTTAGTCTCTATTCAAAAACTTGTTTATCAATCAAGGTAACGATTAAAACTTTATTTCTCATCTAGTATATTATTTTACACTAAATTATATGCATCTTTGTGACCGTGAATATTTTGACTAAGGGTTCTTCAACTCCAACTCTTATGCCTTATTTTACATTTATTATAGCGATAATTTTTCTTAGTTCTATTAGGCTTTCTAATTTGTTCATGTAATGAGCTTTAGTCGGTAACTCCCAAACCGGACGGTCTTAGGGTACTGGGTAAGAAAACACCCCAAGGGCTTAAGGACTCGCGTAAAAAAGGCCACAAAATAAAGGATTTTTATTTAAAATATGGATCAATTTTAGGCGTCAATACTTATGCTTTATATGCACAAATATCCAGTTTAATAATTGGATTTTTAATATAATAATATATATTTTTTCTTTCGCTTTTTTTTCTTTTTTGTATACGGTATATGAATCTTTATTTTTGAACCCTAAGTGTGAGTATATGCAGTATGCATATTTCATCAAGATAAATATCAAGACTAAATTATTTTTTCAATTTTTCTTCCTAAACCAAGAAATCCAATAAATAATCTTATTTCAACCAGGTATAAGAAATCCTAATTATGATTCCCCTATTCTTTAAAATTAACTTAATTTTTTTACAAAAATAGGTCAAAATATTGTTTCCAAAATATTGTTTCTCTTTTCAAAAAGCTTTTTTTTAAAAGAAGATTTATTTATACAAATAATAAATAAAACTTAACCTTTGTTAGAACCCTCCCCCACAACTATCTTATGTATTGTCCTCAGTGTATGAATGAATGCATAAATGCAAGTAAAAGAAGTACAGGAAGGAAAAATGCTACCTCATGTTGGTGGTTACGGTGGTGGTCGGATTGGGCCAAGCGTGGCTGCTTAATCTAAATAATGGTGGTCGGATTGGGACAAGCGTGGCTGCTCAATTTAAATAATGAGGTGGTCCACAGAACTCACGTTTGATGACGTCTTTTACATTTTTAAAATCCCCAACATGAATAGGATCATGCAAGATCCTAACATGAAATTTATCCCGGTTATATGATCAATCTTGGAATATGATCACAGAGTCATAATGGTCTATATCTTGGCACAAAATGGAATGTGATTCTATAGAATGGTTGATTTGGACTCAAGAGTGGAAGGAATGGGAACCATTGCTGACTTATAGAATTGACTCAAATCAAGTTTAGGTTCAAGAGTCACATTCGGTTCAAGAGTTTGATCTAAATCAAAGAATTTAAATTCACATTCATTTCCCAATAATAAAATATGACTATCCAAAATAGGTAGTTCCTATTCAAAATCTATAGGCATGGTAATCAATGTTGACTCAAAAATTGAGTACAAATCGGGTAAGGATACCAGAGTCAATATTGATTTGAAATTTGGAACTTAATCATAAAATTGAAGATTGGGTTCACATTTATGTTCAAGTTCAATTTCACTGAAATGAAAACTTGCCAATTTTTCAATAGTTTGGTATTGGTCAAGTTCAAGGTTATGTGATGAAATTAAATCTTAGTTGAAGTTTTCAAGACACCATGATTGAGGTTTTACCTGCACACAAAATACAGAATTTCAGAACTTAAGAATAAAGAGTGCAAGGTACTTAATGCTACCGCAATAACAAGTGGCTATGCGGGTCGTGATCCATAAGGAGGGACTAGCGATGGAAGCTTTTTAATAGGTTCTCTTTTAGGTTACAAAGAATGGTTAAAGATCTTCTTTTAGTTCTTAAAAGGAAAATGAAAAAAAAAAGTTATAGTTAAGTTAGAAAGAAAGTGATTGATAGAGAAGGCGGAGAAAATGGAAGGGAATATGTACAAAGAAATGAAAAAGAGTGAAAGAAATTTGGAAGATTGTGGTGTTCGTAATTTACACTAAAATTAAAAGAAAAGAAAACCTAAAAAAAAAACTTACCTCCTTTGGTTGATGACTTACCTGGAACCCTTGTATGTTTTACCTTACTTCGGAGGCGATCAACGCATAACCCATAAGATTGAGCTCAGTCCCCATTCATATTACATCATCAAGATGAATAAGAATGAAATGATACGAAATCTTGAGGAGGAGAACATCATCATGAAATATCGGTGGCACTCAAACAAACATGGCTATACTGATGCTTCTAGATTCACTTGGATGTTCATCATAACCAAAGGAGGAAAAGTAGAAAGAAGAAGAAGAAAACAAAAAGTAAAGATGAACATAAAAAAAATTTACCTTTTATTACTTGCAGAAACGATGGAAGAAAGGAGGAGGGTACATCAGTGTCACTCTCAACATAAGCCTCTCTCTCTTACTTACATGAATCTCAATCTAACCTATGTTTACAAAGAAATTAAAATCACATAAAAAGAAAATAAAAACCTACACTAAAAAGAATGAAAAACTGGCCTAAAATCTATCTCTACTTGGTCCTCCCCGTTTGCCTTTGAGATTGCAGGTATTTATAGGAGAAATGCAGAGAGTAGAGGAGTATGAAGATAAGGAAAGCTGGCTATTCCTGAATTTGAATCCTTCCCTTATCTCCAAACTTGATTTGATGTGGATATTCAGTTCTGATCTGTAACTTATTGGATTATTGATTGCTAAATATAACCTATCAAATGACAAAATTAGAAATAATGATCAAATTAAAAGTTGTAGCCCTTCAAGTCCTCGTTCTTGATCATCTTGAATCATTAGATTTGAGTTCTGACAGCGAAAGTTATGATTCAAATATTAAAATGTATTCAGCTAGAATCTGAGTCAAAATTGCTTCATCTCATCCATTGATCTTCTCTCTATCCGTTTATCCCTTTGGATTTGGACTCTGTATTTGACGTTATCCTCGGTTGATCTTTAGCTTTAACCACTTGAATCACCAAAAACTGAATTTAACCACCTGAATTTGGGATCATCCTCCTCTAACCAAATAAATCTAGTTAAATCTGAATTTAACTGATATTTATTTGATTTTATCCTCTTTCTCCCCATGATTATTTTCTACAAAATAGACATTTAAGATAAGAAATTTAGCAGATTTATTACATGATAAATGTGAAAATATAATAAAGAATAATGCAATAAATGTGTGCAATTACATCCCCACACCTATCTTTTGCTTGTCCTCGAGCAAAGCAATAAAACTAAATCAAAGATTATTAGACCACTTTCGCGGGTCACGCGATTGTACTGAGCATGTGTAACAAGCCGTAAAACCTCTAGGTTTTCCCTAGAGGACGAGTTTTGTCTCGTGAGGGTTTTCAGTGGATTGCACCTACAAAATCCATAAAGAAAGAGAAAAATATTAGTATTTTGAATACACATTTTGAAAGAAAAATATTTAAAATATTATTGTAAGATAATATATAAGTTATAGGAAAACTGAATTTTTCATTCCTAAACTTAGTGTCTATTCAAAAATTTATTATCAATCAAAGTAAGGAGTCAAATTGCACTTCTCATCTAGTCTATTACTTTACCCTCAGTCATATGCACCTTCGTGACTGTGAAGTTTTGACTAAGAGTTCTTTAACTCTAACTCTTATGCCTTATTTATTTATTTAAATATATATATATATATATATTTTTTATTTTTGATGGTATTATTTCTTAGTTTTATTAGGCTTTCTAATCTGCCCATGTACTGAGACTTTAATCGGTGATTCCTAAACCAAACGGTCTTAGGGCACCGAGTGAGAAAACACCCCAAGGACTTAAGGACTCGAGCAAACAAGGCCACAAAACTAAGGATTTTATTATATGAACCGCCTGTATGCGTGAATACTTATGCTTTATGAAGCAAAAATATCTAGCTTAATCAGAGGATTTTTATAGATATATATTTCTTTTTTTTCAAACTTATCTAATCATCTTTTGCATAAATGCCAAGGCTTGCTTAGCCAAAGCACCTAGCTAATCAATAATTAGACTTGTTTATTTTTCATAGATATACATATATATATTTTTTAATAAGGCATAAGAATCTTTTTTTTTGAACCCTAAGTGTGTAAGTGTATAAAGTGCGCATATTTCATCAAGGCAAAGATCATGACTAAATTACTTTGACAAATTATCTTCCTAATCCTAAAAATCAAACAAATAATCTTATATTGACTAAGTATAAGAAATCCTAATTATGATTATCCCATTTCTTAAAATTAACTTAATTTCTTACAAAAAAATATGTCAAAATATTGTTTCTATTTTCAAAAAGTTTTTTTTAAAAGTAAAGAAAATGTTAAAAAAATTTATTATTTTATTTTTTTAAAAAAAAGAAAAACCTAAGTTATGTTAGAACCCTCCCCCACACCTATCTCATGCATTGTCCTTAATGTATGAATTAATGCATAGATGCATGAAAAAAAAAGAAAGGGAAGGAAACCATTACCTTAAGGTGGTGGTTCCGGTGGTGGTCTGATTGGGTCAAGCGTTGCTACCCAATCAAGATAATATGGTGGTTCACGGAATCCACCTTTATTGACCTCTTTTCTATTTACATATTTATAGTCCCTAATATGAATAGAATCATGAAAGATCCTATCATGAAACTTACTCCTTTTACATGACCAGTCCTGAAAAATCATCACGGAGTCATCATGGTCTATACCTATGTCCAACAAAAGAATGTTTGGTGGAATGGTTGACTTGGACGCAAGAATGATAGGTTCAGGAACCAATACTAACTCGAAAAAATCAACTTTGGGTTCGAGAGTTAGTTTTGGTTCAAACATTGAGACCAAGTCCAAGAATTGATATTCACATTCTTTTCCCATTAATGGAATGTGACTAACCAAAATTGGTGATTCAATTTCTAAATCTATGGTTACGGAAATAAATGTTGGCTCAGAAAATTGGTCCAGATTGGGTAAGAAGATCAGAGTCAACATAGATTCGAAGATGGAAACTGAATCACAAAGTTGAGGATTGCGTTCACATTCATGATCAAGTTCAATCTCATTAAAATGGAAACTTGACAATTCGTCAATGGATTGATATTGGTCAAGTTCAAGGCTTTGTGGTGAAACTAAATCTTAGTCAAAGTCTTCAAGATATCATGAATCTTGATTTTCATCAATATGTCTAGAAGTGTTAGGAATAGTCAAAGATTGAATAGGGAGAGTTTCCTTATTCCTACGCATGTTCTCCAACCTACTAATTCTTACTTCTATCATATCGAGTGGATCATTTTGGATTGAATCATGATTTCCATACTCTTTTCTAAGTTGGCATGTTCTCCTTGAAAAATAGAGTAAGGATCTGTGACTTGAAAATTTTTACGAGATTTTGAGTCTTCTAAAATTTGAATTCATCGCTCGAGCTCATCTAAGGCTTCCATCCTCTTTTTCCAGTCAATTGATTCTTCTAATGGTTGTTCGGAAGAAGGAGTATATGAAGCTGGATATTGGTAGGGTAGTTGACAATATGACTCAGAGGAGTTGTATCCCCATTGACTCTGTGAAGAGTAGTGATGATTATTCCAGTCTTGTTCATAGTATTGAGATTGGGGCATGTAATGATTCGGATAAGACCAATATGGCACACTAGGTTGGTTAAAGTTATGATATGCCGGATTGGTAATATCCGAAAAATAGGTCGGGGTGTAATATGGATTACCATTAAAATTGGAAAAATTATTGTTATAAGCCATATCACACAGGAAATGTCAACACAAACAAAGAAAAAAAACAAATAAGCAAACAAATAAAAAAAGAAAAAAAATTCTAAACTAAGTTAGGGTAGAGCTTTGACCTAGACGACTCCTAACTGGTTAGACTATCCAAGAGAGGTACAATGCAGACTTTGACCACAAGCTAATCAGTCAGGTCAGGGCAAGATTGGTGGGAGGTATCCGTGCAAAAATGACGGGCCTAATTAAGCAAAACCACCAGCCTTCGGCGTTTCGCCCCTCAATCCCTTTTCTTAGACACTGATTTGGTAGGAGTCAAATTCTAACACCTTCCCCCTTAGGATAATCTCCTAATTGAGTCTGAGATGTCCCTAGGACCAACGTCTACTCAGTTTTAGTTAGGCTTGGGTTAGTGAGTGAGGAGATTATTTGTGGGCTAAGGGAAGGTAATGACTTTCTCACCTTATCTTGTTTATAGGACAAGCCCTTAAGATTGATTGTACAAAGTGTGCAGATAAAGAAAAGTAACATTCAACAAGCAAATAATCACTCAAGAATGTTTCCTAAACTATATGCCATGCATACGTACCTTTTGCTCCAGCACTCTTCAACAGTAATATAAATGTAAACAAATTAGACACGTGCCTAAATGCAAAGTCTAAACCATTTTTAGCATTTAACAAACATCATTTTACTGTTTAGATTAGAAAGTAAGTACAGTGAGACAAATAAGGAAATAAATAGCTTTAGATATTAACTTTGCAATACAACCAACCTGCAGAAAATACAGATTAGTAGTTCACTCAGATTACCACAAGAATGTAGCAAATCTGAGGGCTTCTGGACTCTGCTTTCTTGAGCAAATTCTAGAGCCACTTATATGTCCACAGCAGCAAAAATTCCTTGTTTGATAAATCTGTACACCAAAACAAAGAAGAAAATTAACCAAAAATGTAAACTAAAAGAAAATTACTTACCGTCCCTCTCCGGCAACGACGCCAAAATTTGATTGAGGTTTTACCTGCACACAAAATAAAGAATTTCAGAACTTAAGAATAAAGAGTGCAAGATACTTAATGTTACCGCAATAGCAAGTGGCTATGCGGGTCGTGATCCACAAGAAGGGACTAGCGATGGAAGCTTTTTTATAAGTTCTCTTTTAGGTTACAAAGAATGGTTAAAGATCTTCTTTTAGTTCTTAAAAGGAAAATGAAAAAAAAAAAGTAATAGTTAAGTTAGGACGAAAGTGATAGATAGAGAAGGTGGAGAAAATGAAAGTGGATATGTACAAAGAAATGAAAAAGAGTGAAAGAAATTTGGAAGATTGTGGTGTTGGTAATTTACACTAAAATTAAAAGAAAAGATAACCTAAAAGAAAAACTTACCTCCTTTGGTTGATGACTTATCTAGAACCCTTGCATGTTTTACCTTGCTTCAGAGGCGATCAACTCATAACCCATAAATTCGAGCTCAGTCCCCATTCGTATTACATCATCAAGATGAACAAGAATGAAATGATACGGAATCTTGAGGAGGAGAACATCATCATGAAATATCGGTGGTACTCACACAAACATGGTTATACTGATGCTTCTAGATTCACTTGGATGCTCATCATAACCTAAAGAGGAAAAGTGGAAAGAAGAAGAAGAAAACAAAAGTAAAGATGAACATAAAAAAAAGTTGCCTTTTATTGCTTGCAGAAACGATGGAAGCAAGGAGGAGAGTACATAGGTGTTACTCTCAACATAAGCCTCTCTCTTACTTACATGAATCTCAATCTAACCTATGCTTACAAAGAAATAAAAATTACATAAAAAGAAAATAAAAACCTACACTAAAAAGAATGAAAAACTGGCCTAAAATCTATCTCTGCTTGGTCCTCTCCGTTTGCCTTTGAGATTGCAGCTATTTATAGGAGAAATGCAGAGGGTAGAGGAGTATGAAGATAAGGGAAGCTGGCTATTTCTGAATTTGAATGCTCTCCTTATCTCTAAACTTGATTTGATGTGGATATTTAGTTCTAATCTGTAACTTATTGGCTATTGATTACTAAATATAACTTACCAAATGATAGAATTAGAAATAATGATCAACTTAAAAGTTGTAGCCCTTCAAGTCCTCTTTCTGGATCATTTTGAATCATCAGATTTGAGTTTTGATAGCAAACGTTATGATTCAAATACTAAAATGTATTCAGCAAGAATCTGAGTCAAAATTACTTCATCTCATCCATTGATCTTCTCTCTATCCGTTTATCCCTTTTGATTTGGACTCTGTATTTAATGTTATCCTCGGTTGATCTTTAACTTTAACTACTTGATTCACCAAAAACTGAATTTAACCAACTGGATTTAGGATCATCCTCCTCTAACCAAATAAATCTAGTTAAATCTGAATTTAACTGATATTTATTTGATTTTGTCCTCTTTCTCCCCATGATTATCTTCTGCAAAATAGACATTTAAGATAAGAAATTTAGCAGATTTATTACATGATTAATGTGAAAATGTAATAAAGAGTAATGCAATAAATGTGTGCAATCACTTATCAATATAGTTAGGGAAATCGGGAACAGTCAAAGATTGGGTAGGGAGAGTTTCCTTATTCCTATACATGTTTTTCAATTGACTAATTCTTGCTTCTAGCTTATCGATGGACTTGGTAAAGAAATTTTGGCCTTGAATCATGTATTACATACTCTCTTCTAAGTCAATAGGTTCTTCTTGTAGCGGTGGGACTTGAAAAATGGAGTATGGATCTTGAATTTGAGAATTTTGTGGGAGACTTGAATCTGTTGAGTTTTGAGATTGCAAGTACTCAAGCACGACTTTCTTACTCCTTCTTATATCAAATGTCAAATTCTTCTTCTATAGGTTGTTCAGAAAAAGGAGTATTTGAAGCCGATTGTTGGAAAGGTGGTTGATAATGTGACTCGAGGGAGTTGTATCCCAACTGACTCAGTGAAGAGTGGTGATGATTATTCCAATCTTTTTCATAATACTGGGGTGGCGTATATAATGATTCAGATAAGACTAATTCGGCATACTTGGTTGGTTAAAGTAATATAATATCAGGTTGGTAATATCTGAATCAAAAGAGGTCGGGTGAAATATGGATTTGAGTTAAAAGTCAGAAAATTATAATTATAATTCATTTTCATAAGTGTAATAAAAAACAAACAAACAAATAAACAAAAAACAAAGAAATCTCGCCTGTGTTAGGGATCCCTTAGACCTAGACGACTTCTAACTGGTTAGACTGTCTAAGGGAGGTATATCGTAGCAATCTAACCACAAGTTAATTGGCCAAGTAGGGACAAGATCAGTGGGAGGTATCCGTGCCTGAGCAACGGGCTTAATTATGCCAAACTGCTATTCTTCGAGGTTTTGCCTCTCAATCCCCAACCTTAGACACCGATTTTACTAGAATCAAATTCTAACAACTTTCTCCTTAGGTCAATCTCCGATTGAGTTTGAGATATCCTTAGGGCTAATGTCTACTCAGTTTTAGTTAGGAGGGGGTTAGTGAGTGAGGAGATAGTTTTTAGGCTAAGGAAGGGCAATGACTTCCCTACCTTATCTTGTTTAAGATTATGCCCTTAATCGTTTTAGTGTAAGTGTACAAATATATAGTAGAAAGCAATACTTAAGCAATATAAAAGTGTTCTTATACTACATGCCATGCACACATACCTTTTCTCCTGCACTCTTCAACAGTAATGTAAAGGTAAACAAAATTAGACAAATGCCCTAAATTCAAATCTTAAATCATTTTTAGCATTTACACACAATTGATTAGTATTGAAATTAAAAAAATTGTGCAGGATATGTTAATAGGAAAACTAATAGCTGAGAATGTTAATTTTGCAGTGTGAAAGCACCTACAAGAAAACACTCTTAGTAGTTCTACTAAAAAGCCACATAAACGCGGCTATTACCGCGTTTTCATGGTTGAATAATATTTCCCCGTGCTCTGCTTTCTTGAACAGAGGCACAGGGCAACATGTATCCCACTACAGCAATTAGTTTACCAAAATAAGCTCATGTACAAAAAAAACATAGAAGAAATTATAACCATTAAGTAAATTAAAAAGAAACTTACCGTCCCTCCATGGCAACAGCACCAAAATTTTGATTGAGGTTTTACCTGCACAAAAAAGTGATAGTTTAGAATTTGATAATAGAATGTCCTAGGTTTTCAATACTACCGCTATAGCAAGTGGCTATGCTGGTCGTGATCCACAAGGAAGGACTGCGATGGAAGCATTAAGTAAGTTCTCTCTAAGTTACTTAAACTAGTTAAAGAGTTTCTTCTTAGTTTTTTTTAAGAAAGAAAAGGGGAAATGCTAAGAGTTAGAAGAAGAAGATGATAGAAGAAGAGATTATGTTGGTGTTTTAGTGAAAACTAAGTTAAAAAGAAAGAAATTAAAAGAGTGAAGAAAGTGTGTTTCTAAACTAAGAAATAAAGAAAGGAAAACTAAGAAAACTTACTTACCTCTTCGGCTTTTGATTTACCTTGGATCCGTTGCAGCAACTTACCTTGGCTTGAAGGTGATGACATCATGGTATATAGAATCTTTCCCATTTCAAATCGGTCCAACAAAAGAAAGTACAAGAAGAAAAAGAATACTAAACTATTACACGCTTTGGAATAGATATCCATCACCATAAGCCATCAGTGGCACTTAGAAGGGTAAAACAGATTCGAGGCTATAGAATTCACTTGGATTACAAGCCACCTCAGAGGAAAGTAAAGCAAAAATAAGAAAAAAAACTTTTGATTTAAATCGAGAAATGATGAAAGAAAAGATAAAGAATTATATCGGTATCACTCTCAATGCAACTTTTCCTCTTCTTCTCTCATGAATCACTCTCTAACCTAAGTTTACATTAAAATAGAAAATTACATGAGAAAGAAAAATAAAAACCTAAGTTAAAACAAAAGAGAAAGCCTAATTCTAACTCTCCGCTGGAGTGGTGCCCCTCTACCTTCTGAAGTGGTGGTATTTATAGGCTGAAATATATAAGGGAGAGTATGCTTGAAGATAAGACCAAATTGCAGGCCTAACAGAAAAGATTTTCTGATAAGGTTAGAGATATGGACAAAATCGCTTGCTCAACAGAAAATATTTTCTGATAATATCTCTTTTGGATCTCTGAATTTTGACAATATCCCTTTGATTCTTCAAACTAACCAAATTGATTCTTCTAAATCTGATTTTAACTATATTTATTTTAGCTTTATCTTTAGTTAACCAAATAGATCCAATTAAATCAGAATTTAACTGGCTTTTATTTGGTTTTATCTTCTCTCTCTCCATTAAGACAAACCAATAAAATAAGACATTAAGATAAGGGGTTAGTAGGATTTATTACAGGATAGATGCAGGAATGTAACAATAGATATTTAATAAATGTGTACAATCACTGGGATCTAGGTCTGAAGTTGTTGGTTGAGCAGTCTCAGCTCCTCTTGTTCATGAAAGATGTTGTCATGATCGAGAATAAATTTTTCCGCTCACGATCGGATTGCAGTTGTTGTTCTTTCATTTAATCTCTCAACTCATAGAGCATTTGAAAGAGCTGATCTTCTTATTGCTGAGACAATCAGGCATCGATAGTAGGTTCATGTGGTGAGATGGAGCTAGTGCTCTCGACATGCGGTTGATTGCAGGTTGGTTGGGAGTTCGTGCTCATAGTGGTCGTGGTGACCTTGTCTTTGGAGGTTGGATTGTTGGTGGTTCGCTTCCGTGGAGCCATGGCTAAAGATGGTTTTTTTAGGAAAGTTGCTGAGGGAGAAATCTTGAGTGTGATGACTCATATCGCAATAAAAGCTCCAAAAATATGGTGGAGATTTTCTGACATGATTGAACGATCAGTCAATCTTGACCAACCACGGGGAATATAGGTCACACAGAGGTCATAATAAGAGAAAAAGCAAAGCAAAGATACAGGATTTATATGTGGAAACCTAATTTGGGAAAAATCATGGGCAGCATGGAGAATTCACAGAGGTTACTGTTTATTCAGTAGAGCTAATACTCTATTTACAATCTCTGGTTTTTATGTAGTATGGTTTGGATTGAATTGGCTTTAATTGGATTGAATCGGATCCTCTTCTTCGTCCAGATCTCCGTGTATAAATATCTTAAGAGTCATAATTAGTAGTACAGATCGTGTGGATTTTGATAACCACATGATCTGCCCATTAGGATTTCTTCATAACTGCTTCGATTGTGCCCTTGATTGTGGGGAATGATTTCAGCTGCCTTCTGTAATCATTCGCGCTGGAGTGGGGGGCTATTACAATGTTCAAAATGTGGGATGACCTGGCGCCGTAACTGACTCCATGAATTAAAGGAGTACTGCTTGCTCGGAGTAGGAAGAATCGACTTCGGGTTGGTGAGGTCCTCAAAAGGAGGAGTGACTTCGGGAACACCGAATGATGCTCGGGAAGATACACGGAGTGTGGGTGTTCTCCGAGTGGTGGAATCCTCAGAAGGAGGGTGACCTCAGGAGCTGCTAAGGGGAGCTTCGGGAGGATGCTCTGCTGGCAAGTCTTGTTGTCTGCCTCAGGTGATCCTGATTAGGTAGGACACGTGTCACGATCCTGGTTTAGGCCAAAATCTGACCGCTACACTGGGAAAACAAAGATTTATTTTTTCACAATTGAATTCAAGAGAACATTTTGACCACTATAGTTTCCTAACACAAACCTTATATAAACAAAGGCTGGCTTATCATCAACCACATATCGAACGAGAGTACATTAAACAAATGATTTATATTAATATTTTCTTGCAATGACTCTCGAATTCGCAAAATCAAGAATAAATTATAAACTAATTCACCATAATCAACAAACGCATGAAGAACATGACATGCAAGATTTAATGTGGCTGGTCGAATTTAACCGACATCCATAAGAAAGACAACAAAGAAGATCTTCTAATCACAAAAAGAAGGATATATTACAAGAACTTTTCACTCCCAAATCTCGAAACAAACCTACAAGAAAAGCCCAAGTATCTCCAAAGAAAGTGAGAGAAGAAGAAAGAGAGAAATGTCAGCTATTTTCTTGTTTTTGGTCGCTAAAAAAATGTATTGTTATATGCAATTTCTCTCTTATTAGAAGAATCTAGATCCCCTCACATTGGCCTTTAAATTAATCATACAACTGTTAGATAATACTGTATTTATACAATCTTTATTTATGCAAAAAAATAAAATAAAATAAAATATTTAGTCCTCGAATTAGGCATCTCAAGCATCAACATACTATTATCTGACATTTTGTAATCATGTCGCTCATGTCCTAGATGATGAATTGCTTTTATACTTCTCTCTGTCTCTAACAAAGACACAGGTCTGAATTTTGATGATGGAAAATTCAAGTTCTTTATGCTTTTAAGATACAAGGTTTTTTTTTTTACACATGAACTCTTTTAATGACCTGCCCTTTTATAGAGGAAAGAAGGGGCCAGGAAATAACAATTTTACAACAGTAACAAACTACTTAAAACTGATCCATCACAGTTTTAAAACTGCTTAAAACTGATCGATTACTGTTTTAAAAACTGCTTAAAACTGATCAATAATATTTGACACATATATACTGGTTAATTGTTGCATATATGTAAGATTAGTGGGACATATAAAGTTTTACATTCTCCCACTTGACCCACAAAACTGATTATGATGCAAAACACCTTTTTTTAACTTGATATTTGACACGTGATCACGTATCGCCAATAGATCAAATTATATGATACCATAATACTATTTGTAGTTCTGATTATTAATGTGAGTCATAGCGGTTATACAACTTTACATGTCATATTCTCTTATATGTACTACACCATTAAAATCATCGCTAATCTTAGTCCAAAATGCCTAACGACCCCTGTAATTTGTCATGCCAAGACATTTTCTATTAATCAAACATCCAAACATAATATGTACATAATTGGATACAAAAAAAATTCAGAAACATAATTTATTGTGCAAAAGTGTCAGTTACATAAGTACATCATATATTGCTAAAAAGCCCATCCTTACAACATGTTCCTTGTGTGTCTTTGGAGGTAACACCTTAGTTAATGGATTAACAACCATTAGAATAGTACTTAAATTCTCCATTGACACTCATTGTCTTTGGACTCTTACTCTAACAACCAAATATTTTAATTCGATGTGTTTTGAACCACTAGAATACTTGCCATTCCTAGAAGAAAATAGCTGCGGTATTATCACAATATATTTTCAGCGGTCTGATAATTGAATCGACAACACCAAGACCTGAAATGAAATTTCACAACCATAAAGCATGACTTGTAGCCTCAAAACATGCCAAAAACTTAGCCTCCATCTAGATGAAGCAATAATGTACTATTTAGACTTTCTGCTATCTTGACAACTAGCAAAATTTGAATCTGAGTAACCTATCACTTCTAATTGGTTTGATCTTCTAAATTTAAGTATGTAATCATTTGTCCCTTGAAGATATCACATAACCATCTTTGTTTTTTTCTAGTGTTCCATACCTGGATTACTCTGGTAACTTCCTAGCATTCCCACTACAAAACTAGTATCCGATTTGGTATAAGTTTGTGCATACATCAAGTTTCTTATAGCGGAGACATATGAAATCTTTTGCATTTGTTCTCTTTCTTAATCATTCTCTGGACATTGTCTTTCATCGAATTTGTTACCTTTCATTATAGGTGCATCACTAACTGAACAGAGCTGTATATTGAATCTTTCTATGACTCGATTGATATAACCTTTCTGAGAGAATCCTAGCAATCCTCAAGATCAATTCCTAAAGATCTCCATGCCAATAACATAGGATTCCTCACCCATATCAGCCGTCTTAAAGTTCTTTACAAGATATTCCTTGGTTTCATGCAACAAACCAAGATCACTACTGGCTAGCAAGATATCATCCACATATCGAACTAGAAGGATAAACTTTCTCCCTTTGATTTTCAGATATATACACTGATCAACAGTGTTTTCTTTAAATACAAATGAGGTAATGATATCATTAAACTTTATGTACCATTGCCTTGAAGCTTGTTTAAGACAATAAATTGATTTCTATAATTTGCATGCCAGATGCTCTTTGTCTTTCCTTGTGAACCCTTCAGGGTGGTCCACATAAATATCATCATCCAAATTCTCATTTAGAAATGCAGTTTTCACATCCATTTGATGCAACTCTAAGTCATAATGAGCTACAAGTGCCTTGATGATTCTGAGTGAGTCCTTCTTAGATATTGGAGAAAAGGTCTCTTTACTAATCAATACCTTCTTTCTGAGAGAAACGTTTAGCCATGATTCTGGTCTTAAATCGCTTGATTTTGCCTTTGGCGTCGTAATTGGTTTTAAAGACCCATTTACATTTGACTTTCTTACAATTATTAGGCAATTCAACGAGTCCCAGATGTAATTTTGGTTCATAGATTTCATCTCTTCATTCATAGCATCGATCCATTTATTAGAATCATCACTCTTTATAGCTTGTAATAATGAAATTAGGTCTTTATTTATCCCGATATCAAATTGAGATTATTTTTAGGTACAACAAATAATCATATGAAATAGCAAATCATCTTTCCCTTTCAGATCTTCTCAAAGCTACTTGTTGTGGTGGTTCTATTACATGTTCAATGGCGATATCCTTATGAAGTGGTGAACCATTATGTTGTTCATTATCCTCAACTTGTTGACTAGTCTGAGGAAAAATAATTTCTTGAGGAGGAAAGAATGGTAGGATATCCACTCTTATGTCCCTAAGATCAATTTTTCGTGCTTCACCGCTCCCACTAATTTCGCCATTTTCTAAGAATTTGGCATTTTTGGTTTCAAATATTTTTATACTATGGTTAGGACAATAGAATCTGTATCCTTTAGACTTATTTGGATATCAAATTAAATATCCAGATATGATTTTTAAGTCTAACTTTCTCTCATGTGAATTGAAGACTTTTGCTTCTACTAGGCAACCCCAAATATGTAAATGTCTAAAATTAGGTTTCATACCAGTTAATAACTCGAAAAGAGTTGTTGGGACTGCCTTGCTAGGAACTCTATTCAATATATACATTGCGGTCTTTAATGCATCTCCCCCCAATAAATCAAGGATAGTGGAGTAACTTATCATGGTTCTAACAATATCCATGTGTATAATTATGCCTTTCAGCAACTCCATTCTGTTATGGCATTCCAGGCATTGTGTATTGAGCACGAATACCATGATTTTCAAGGAATTTGGCAAACGGAACAGGATGTTAACCTAATTCATCATATTTACCATAAAATTCACCATGTCTATCTAATCTCATAATTTTGACATTTTTATCTAATTGTCTTTCGACCTCGGTAATATATACCTTGAGGATGTCAATGACCTGAGACTTATCATGAATTAGATAAACATAATAATAAAGAGATAGATCATCTATAAAGGTAATAAAGTATCGTTCTCAAGTAAAACATGGAATAGGAAGTGGTCCGCAAATATCGGTATATATTATTTCAAGACGCTTTTTGCTTCTTATGGTACCTTTCTTAGTGTGTTTGGTTTGCTTTCCTTTTATGCAATCTACACACATTCCAAAATCATTGAAGTCTAAATTTTTTAAAATGTCATTCTTCACTAATCTCTCAATTTTATCTCTTGAAATATGTCCAAGTTGTCTATGCCATAAGATTGAAGATTTTTCATTAATCAGACCACACTTTAAACCAATATTCAAATGCAAGGTTAGTAAGAATTGTGCAAACTCATGATTTAAGGTAAGTTTATAAATTCCATTACATAAAATACTATGACCAACTGTTATTGAGTTTGACATCAAATTTAGTTTTTTATAAATAAATAATATAGAATATCCAGTATAATCTAATTTGGATACTGAAATTAAATTTCTAAAAATAAAAGGTACATTAAATGTGTCCATTAGATCCATCTGATGACCTGTCTCTAAGATTAAGCAATAGGTGACAACAACTACCACTTCAGCTTTGAGACTGTTTCCCATAAGGGTGAATCGTTCATTTTCCTTCAGTTTTTGGTTTGTCAGGTATCCCTACATTGAATTCGCTATGTGAGTTGTGGCCCCAGAATCAATTCACCAAGTATTGGGAGGAACTTCAACAATATTTGATTGATAAAATACAAAAGAAAGTTGCATACCTTTCTTTTCAAACAAAGCCTTATGCTTGCTGTAGTTCTTCACATGTCTCTTCTTGCCACAAAAGTAGCATTTGACAGTGAAACCAACTTTATCACCTTGCTACTTTTGCCATGACCATCTCCTTTCTTTGTTGGAATCTTCTTTCCTTTTCTATATTTGGTCCTCTTCTTTATAGCTCCTTGAATTATAGCCAATGCATGATGATGTCCTTCTTGTCTCTGTCTCACCTCCTCTTATACATACATATTGGTCAATTAATTCAAACTCCACTTGTCCTTTTGAGTGTTATAGTGAATTTTGAAAGGACCAACTGAGAAGGGAGTGAGTTGACAACAAATTGCACAATGAAGGATTCATCTACATGCATTCCTAATGCACCATGTTTTGCAGCATTAACAGTCATGGTGAGGATGTGTTGTTGTACTCCTCCATAACCATCATATTTCATGATGGTCGATTCAGCCATAAGTGTGCCCGTGAGTGATTTATATGCAGATCTAAAATGATCTTCCACTGTCCTTAACAATTCCAATGCACTAGCAGTTTGAGGTAAGGAAGTCATAATTTTGTTAGCAATGGTCTTTTTTATAAACATAAGTCTAAGTCGGTTTGATCTTTCCTAGGCTTTCATAGGGTTAAGCAGTAGTTCTTTCAGTAGTAATATCAACATGTTTCTCAACTAAAAGAGCCATATCATGATCAAGCATGCCCAGTGTAAATTGGACCTTCTCATACCATTCTAAAAAGTTTGACCCGTTGAGGGTCAGAATGCTAGATGTGTGAGAGTGCAAGGTAGTAGGAACATTCACTAAAAATAAGAATAATCATATTAAGGCATTAAGTATTTCTTCAATATAGAATGTTAATTCTATAATAATGAACTAGGAATATAACGAAATTCCTCCTTTGGGTGAAATCTCAGCATATCTAGTGTTTACTTAATAGATGTTACATAATATAAATTATGTCACTTAAGATTCAATCATGTTATCATTGGGTATCCAATTCTAAATTGTTAAGTTGCATAAATTAGAATATCCTTTCTTATTCATAATTATAAGAAAGTAACTCCTTTCGGCTAGACTCAATCTTATAATTACGACTGTTATTGAACATTTTTCTTTCTTTTTAATGTGATAGATACCTTATATAGTTTTATATTCATAAGGCTCACTAACTTGGGTCACTTTGGCAACTTACTAAACCAATAACCTTTATGAATGTAAAACTAATCAATAGTACTCTCTTAATTTAATAATTAGGTAACATTCAAACCAAACATGCATAATAAATCCTTTAAACAGAACATATTACATACAGAATAAAATTATAATGTTGAGTAAATCAAACATATTGTAAAACATATTCATGTAAGCAGCAACATACAATTCATACCGTAGAAAGGCAGGGACGATAGTCATTGTCAAATTTGAGCCAAATCATAAAGGAATTAACATGATTATACAATGTTGTTTACTATCATATTTGAATGAATTTTATTTACTATAGGTTTATTGTTATGTTTGATAGATGAAACAGAAGCACAATTTTCAATTGAAATTTTATTTGATCTTGAGATAATCTAATTCAAAATTTTGACTCTGAGTAATAAATGTTAGATTATACTACATTTATACAATCTTTATTTATGCAAAAAATAAAATAAAATATTTATTCTAGGATCCTTGAGTTAGAAATCTCAAGGAATTGATATACCATTATCCGACATTTCATAGTCCTGCGGATCTACGTCCTTGATGATGAATACCTTTATGCTTCTATCTATGTCTAACCAAAACACAGGTCTGAACTTTGATGATGGAAAATTTTAAGTTCTTTGTTCTTTTAACACACAAGGTTTTTTTTTTTTTTTTTTTACACATGAACTCTTTTAATGACCTACCCTTTTATAGAGGAGAGAAGGGACCACGAAACAACAATTTTACAACAGTAATAAACTGCTTAAAACTGATCCATCACAGTTTTTAATCTGCTTAAAACTAATCCATTATAATTTTAAGAACTACATAAAATTGATCAATAATATTTGACATATATATTGGCTAAATGTTGCGTATATGTAAGGTTAGTGGGACATATAAAGTTTTATAATAACAAGCTCCATTTTGACTTCAAAACACGACAAATTTTTTAGCCTTCACTCTAATTCAATTAAGTCTCAACTGAATATTCTCTTTACTTTTACAAGAGACCCAACAGGTTAAACCTTTGCCATCTCAAACACCAAGCTATTTGAGGCAATGCTGAATTTGTGAAAAAACTTGAGCTCCATCAACATATTAACCAAATTGTTCGCAATACCAATTTTCTTAATCTGGATGGGTTTGATATGTCAAATGAAGTAATTCTTGACATCAACACGTTTAGTTCTCTTATATGAATTTGAATAACAGTTTGGCTATCACAATAACTAGAGTCACACCTTGGTGCAAACTCAAGTCACCGATAAAACCTTTTAACTAAATATTCCTTAATTTCCTCAGTTAATATTATCTACTCCATCTTAGTTGTGGACAATAAAATAGTCGGCTTTTGATCTAATTACATCTAAACAAGATCACATGCAATAAATTACCTCTTTATCAGGTCAAAGGGAATAAGGGTTTTATGCATACCTAATTCCATCACAAAAGGGATGCCGGAGGTGAACAATCTTGAGAATGCGAAGTTGAGGGGGGATTCTTCTTCTTCAACTAATACATATTCTTCCTAATCTTTTGAAGAGATGAGAGGCCTCCAAAGGAGAATAACAAATAGTAGAGATGGGCATCCTACCCATGGTATTTATGAAGTCAAGGCAAACCCTAATCAACTCACATAGATCTAAATCCTTGATTCAATACCACGAGTTTTACACATGTAGATGAAATTCACATTATAACTAAAATACACCTATAAATAAGTGTAATTGAAACGAGTTTAGACCCAACCATTTAAACTTGATCAATTTCTAAGTGGGTCAACAACATAGGTTAACGAATGTATATTTCCAATTGACTTGTGTAGGCTAAAACAATTTATGCTCAAATTAAAATAAGTCCAACAACCTCCCACTTGGGTGAAGCAAGTCATACCAAATGAGATTATGCTTAACTTTATGATATCAAAATTTTAACCACAAACATTTCATATCAATATGACCCATTAGTGCTCTGTCATCGAACATAGTGGTAACTACCTTCTCATAATTAAGGTAGGGCCTTTCATATCACAAATTTCAGAGTCCTTAATGACATAGATAAAATGTTAATGTGTGGCATGGAAATGTCCTGTGATTAGAGAAGGCACACTTTCAATTGGTTTTCACCTTATAACTCCAACGAATCTAACTGCTAATTTAACAAACTTAAATGCGGAAAAGAAACTTAAAAAACAGTTCACTTTATTTATCACAATCACCAAATACATATATATAATGCACCTAGAAATAATATTTGTGACATAAACAAAAATTGCCCACTCCCTAAACTAGGATATTATCAGGACTACCATCCCCATATGAGTAACATGCTCTAAGAAAACTTTAGGTGGTAGCCCTTTAGTGAGTGGATCTGTAATGTTAGGTGTGGCACTAATACTAAAAATAGACACAATATGACTTTGAACTCGATCTTCAATGACAAGAAACTTGATGGCGATGTACCTCGACCTTGTAAAATTCGTGAAACTGTTACAGTAGAGTTCTTGATGGGGAATTGAACGGTCTAGATTTAGCAAAATTTAGAATTTTATTTAAATCTAAATTTTAGCAGATTTGGCAGAGATTTAAAAGTTATTTAAATTAGATTTGGGTAGATTTGAGTTTATCAATATTGCACATATGTCGCACGTTTTGTAGGCTATATATATAGCCATGTAGTGAATTTTGAAGATAATGATGATGATTCTGATTAAAATTTTGTTTGCTTGTGGAAATTACGTCATTTTGGTTTAATCTCATGAATTAAATCGAGTCAGGTGGTGAAGCCAAGATCTGGGTTATGATCCGTGATCATATCCCTTTCCCAAAATAATTTTTCTTTCCCAATTCCACCAAATCCCCACCATAAACCCTAATTCCACCTTCCATCCAACATCAATTTGGTATTAGAGCTAAATTTTCTAAAAAAAGAAAATCAAAAAAAATCCTTGTTCAAACATTGTTTTTCTTCCACGAGCACCCTCTCTCCTCGTCTCCACCATCTGACACTAACAACAGCAGCAACAAGCGCCGACAAATCCCAAGCCCTCCAACGACCTCGCCGCCGATCCTCCATCTACCCCGCGCTCTTTCTGATGAACCGATCTCACGACGATATCATCTCCTCCTCTGCCTTCACTGACGAATGATAACACTTCGACAAGCTCGCCAGCATCCTCCAAAATCACCATCCCTTCCAAGAACAACCTCCATCCTCACCTGCGCCTCGAGATTCCCCGTTGATAAAGCTCCTCAACTTGTTGTCATCGATCTTCACGCCATACCCTCACCGTCATCCTCCATCATTGATTAGCCATCCCCGAGTAATGACTAGTATTGTCGCGCCCTCATTGAGACTTTCTCATAGTCATGGCGCCCTCATTGGAGCATCACCACCCTCCAGAGCCACCACATCGGCGACCATCGTCACCACAGGCTAGGGCTTCTGAAACCATAGACTCGATCAGAAGAACTGGGTGTGGGTCTGAGATAACAATCGCTAAAATTCAACCTGATAAGAGCTTAGGGGATCTAAATTCGCAACTTAAAATTGCGGGTCAATTTGGCTCAGATCTAAATTCGCGACCTGAACCCGGCCCAAACCAGACCCGTCGTCCAGAGCCTTTGAGAAATGTTGCCGATGTTATCGGCTAAATGTTGATGTCAGCATCTCCATGCTGATGTCATCGACTCATGAAGCCAACTTGGATCCGTGAAGCTGACTCGAGCCGATCCTAAACTGTCAGCTCTGACCTAGCTCGGATACTGATGTCAGCTGTCTAGTGCTAATGTTATCGGCTATTCTGAGCTGCCACTATTCACTGCAAAGCATAGTTTTATTTTAGAGTCCTTTTCAAGCCTGTTCGGTGTCGATTCGATTTCTGGCAGAAGCATTGAATCCGCAGCTGAGCCCTGGAGCTACTGAAAAGATATCATAGTAATTGGGTAGCAGATTTGACTTCTAAAAACTCGTGTTTGGTGTTAATACTGTTCCTGCAGCAGAAGATCAACGTTTCAGGCCATATTTTCAGCCTGATTTGAGTCCAGCTTGAGCCATTGAGATTCTTAGGTAATTCTTGAACTTATATACTGAATTTACATCTTGGACTTTTACTTTTGTGGCCAATATATCCGTACTAATGGTGACCCAAAGAAAGTCGAGAATGATATGTATGATGCTTTTTCTGATTTTTTTTTGGGGTTCTTATGACATTTATGGTTATGAACCCCGAAAAAGCAATCTTGAATCTTTCTTTAGTTATTCCACTCTAACTTCTATGCAGAAGTGCTATTATGCCTGAAAGTTGGTGGAAGAGCCATATTATTGGATAAAAGATAACTACAAGTTCTGTCAATGTTGATTTTGATTGCAAAGTTTTCTTCATACTCGACATGCTTCACATCTTCTTTATGCATCTGAGATAGGCTGCAAAAGGCCCAATGTTGAGAAAGAGCATGAGCCGAAGATCCGATCAATCACCGATACCTGCACTAAGCTTCGAGAGGCCTTAGAGAGGTTTGTAGCAAGTCAGGCTGCAAAGATTGACACAGATCTAGAATCTCTAGTCCTTGTCGAGTCTACTGTTCTTGAGGAGCTAGGGCCAAAAGTTGTTGCCGAGTTAGTGCCACTGCAAGAAGAAATATCCTCACGGCCACAGAAGTTGAAAAGCTTTCTATTAAATCCTTGTAGATCTTCCAGCAGAGCTTACCATGGAGCTAGTACAATCTTTGGCAACTATGAGGACCTCGTTATCCATGAGATTACCTGATGTGTATGACTCACTACAGATCTTTTTACGGTAGATAGTTTCACAGGAGACTGGTGCCTTAGTATGTTAGCTTTTAGTGGAGCTGAATTACATGGTTATGTTGCATGTATCTTATTTGAGCTACCACCAACTGCAACCGGCTTATCACGGAAGCCAGTACACCACCTCCACCACCTTGGTTCATCCATGATGCATCTATGCTGATTTTTTGACCACCACCTTAGCCTTATTGAAGACTTGCCATGTGGTTCAATCAGGTTGTGCTTACTATCTACCTACCACTATATTCATTGGAGATGAATATTTTCAAGCCAAAGAGAATGATGGGGAATCGAATAGTCCAGATTTAGAAAAATTTAGGATTTTATTTAAATTTAGATTTTAGTTGATTTAGTTGAGATTTAGGTGTTATTTGAAGAGATTTTAGTTTATCAATAATTGCATGTATGCTGCACGTTTTATAGGATATCTATATATATATCCATGTAGTGAATTTTGAAGATAATGATGATGACTTTGATTAAGATTTCATTTCATGGTGGAAATTGTGTTATTTTGATATAACTCAAAGATTAAATCGAATCAGGCAGTGAAGTCAAGATCCAGGTTGTGATGTGTAATCATATCCCTTTCTTAAAATCCTTGTTCTTCTCTAATTCCATAAAATCCCTACCACAAACCTTAATTCCACCTTCCGTCCTGCATCAGTTCTGCAGCTCTATTATCACAGTATAGTTGTGGTGGCTTCTCGACTAATTCCACCATTTGAAGTCCAGGACAAAATTCTTAAGCCATATTGCTTGATTTGAAGCTTCATAATAAGCAACGACCTCTTCCTCCATCGAAGATGAAGCAATAAGTGTTTGCCTGACACTTTTTCAGGAAATTGCTCCTCTTGCCATAAGGAAAATATAATCTGAGGTGGACTTCCTACTATCAATACATCTAGCAAAATCTGAATCTGTGCATCCAACCAGCTGCTGCTGATCAGATCTCCTATAGATAAGCATGTTGTCCTTCGTCCTCTATAGATATCGCATGAACTTCTTCGCAGCCTTCCAGTGATCAATCTCAGGATTGCACAAGAATCTGACAAGTTTCTCAATGACATATGCTATGTTTGGATGGGTACAAACTTGAGCATACATCAGACTCTCAATCGCAGATTATAGAGGATGTCTTTTATTTGCTCTTTTTGATAGCCCTCTAAGTCTTCATTTTGTATCATCTTGAATCATCAGATTTGACTCTTGGTAGCGAAAGTTATGATTAAAATACTAAAGTGTATCCTGATTGAGGTTTTACCTGCACACAAGAATACAGAAGTTCAGAACTTTATAACAGTAGTGCAAGGTGCTCAATTCTACCGCTATAGCAAGTGGCTATGCGGGTCGTGATCCACAAGGAGGGACTAGCGATGGAAGCTTTTTTCAGCAAGTTCTCTTTTAAGTTACAATCAATGGTTAAAGATCTTCTTTTAGTTCTTTAAAAGAAAAAGAAAATAGGTTAAAGTTAAGTTAGAAAGAAAGTGGTAGATTGAGAAGGTGAAGAAAATAGAAAATGGATATATACAAAAAAATTGAAAAGAGTGATAAAAGAGTTGTGAGATTGTGGTGTTGGTGATCTAAACTAAAAGTTAAAAGAAAAGAAAGAAAGTTAAACCTAAAAATTACTTACCTCCTCAGTGCTCATATACCTCAGATCCGTAGCTACAACTTACCTAGTCGTTGAAGGTGATCAAGCATGGTGTGTAGGATCTTCCTCATTCCCGATCTACACTATGAATAAAAGGGCAAGCTAAACTAACAAAAGAATGGTTGTTCATCACCATAGGCCAACAAGGGCACATGCAATGGCGAAGCAGTCTCGAGGCTATCAGATTCACTTGGATTGCAACACATCAGAGGAAAGTAAACGAAAATAAGAGTAAAGAAGAAAAAGAAACTTCGATTCGATTCAAATAATAATGAAAAAAAGACTTACTTACACCGGTGTCACCCTCAGTACAAGATTGCTCTCATTCCTTCATGAAATTCGTCTCTCCTCTCAGTTACATAAGAAAATTAAAAATTACATAAAAGGAAAATAAAAACCTACACTAAAAAGAATGAAAACTGGCCTAAAATCTATCTCTGCTTCGAATCTGAGATATCTCTGCTCATGCCTCTGTTAGGGTATTTATAGGAGGAAGTCTTGGATAGTGACTCATCAAAATGTTGACTCATCAAAAGATATATTCTCAGAATTTTAAAGTTGGACTGTAAATATGTTGAGAATATCCTTTTCTTCTCGTGATTGAAATTTAATTGAGTTAGGCTGCAGCTAGCTGTCATATTAATAGCTGAATATGACTCAGCAAATGATTGAAATAGAAATAGTAGTCAACAGAAAATTGTAGCCCTTTCTGTCTTCTTTCTGAAGCATTTTGAATCATCAGATTTGCATTTTTATAACGAAAATTATGATCAAATTACTAAATGATGCTCAGGCTGAATCCGAATTTTGATTATAGACTTTTGGAATTTACTTCTATGACTCTATCTTGCAATATAATCAAAGGGTATATTCTCAGAATTTGGATTTAAACCCTAAATATGCTAAGAATATCTTTTCTTCTACTTGGAGAATAATTGATTTTTTATCACGAATTTAGTTGGATTTTCTTTTCAATCTCCAAATATGATTGCCTCAAATGTCTGAGTTTATTGGGCTTTTTGGGCTTGTTGGGCTCTTTTCCTATTTTTTCTTTTTCATAAAAGTCTGCACATCACTAAGCAAAAAAAGATCAAATAGTAGAGTTTTATTAAAAATAAATATGAGAATGCGATAATAAATATGCAAAATTGATGAGTAATCACACCCCCACACCTATCGTTTGCTCGCCCTCGAGAAAATATTAAAACTAAATCTAAAAAATTATTAAACCACTTTTGCAGGTCATGCGATTGCACTAAGCATGTACAACAGGCCGTTAAACCTCTAAGTTTTCCCTAGAGGACGATTTTTGTCTCGTGAGGGTTTTCAGTGGATAGCACCCACAAAATCCATAAAGAAAGAAAAAATGTTAGTATTTTGAAAACACATTTTGAAAGAGAAAAATATTTAAAATATTATTTGTAAGGATTAAGTAATCTATAAGTTATAAGAAAACTAAATTTTTCATTCCTAAACTTAGACTCTATTCAAAAATTTGTTATCAATTAAAGTAAGGAGTCAAATTGTACTTCTCATCTGGTCTATTACTTTACCCTAAGTCATATGCACCTTCGTGACCGTAAAATTTTAACTAAGGGAACTCTAACTCTTATGCCTTATTTATTTATTTATATATATTTTTATTTTTAATGGTAATATTCCTTAGTTCTATTAGGCTTTCTAATCTGCCCATGTAACGAGTCTTTAATCGGTAACTCCTAAACCAACGGTCTTAGGGCACCGGGTTAGAAGACACCCCACGGACTTAAGGACTCGAGCAAACAAGGCCACAAAACTAAGGATTTTATTATATGAACCACCTTTAGGCGTGAATACTTATGCTTTATGAGACACAAATATCCAGATTAATCAAAGGATTTATATATATATATTATTTTTTTCTTTTTCTTTTTTTAATAAGGCATAAGAATCTTTATTTTTGAACCCTAAGTGTGTAAGTGTATAAAGCATGCATATATTATCAAGGTAAGGATCAAGACTAAATTACTTTCACAAATTTTTTTCCTAACCTTAGAAATCAAAGAAATAATCTTATTTTGACCAAGTATAAGAAATCCTAATTATGATTCTCCTATTCCTTAAAATTGACTTAATTTCTTACAAAAAAATATGTCAAAATATTGTTTCCATTTTCAAAAAGTTTTTAAAAGTAAAGAAAATATTAATAATTTTTTGTTTTAAAAATAAAAGAAAAACCTACGTTATGTTAGAAGCCTCCCCCACACCTATCTCATGCATTTTTCTCAATGTGTATGAATTAATGCATAGATGCATGAAAAGAAGAAAGGGAAGAAAAATATTACCTTATCATGGTGGTTCCGGTAGTGGTCTGATTGGTCCACGAAATGTGGCCCAATCTAATTTGTATGGAGTTCGGAGGAACCCACCAAAAACCTCTCAATATAACCCACTAAAATGATGTATATATGAATGATTTTATTAAGAATTTTACCCCATCTAATTTTCAAAATTTCAAATTAATTTCAGAGTCATTATTATCAACACCTCTATCCCGAAATGCAGTATGAAAAGATGGAATGATTGTTCTGAAATCAGGAAGGACATGAACTACAATTGACTCAGGAAAATGACTGAAGTCAAGTAAAGCTTCAGGAGTCAAAATTTGTTCAAGAAGTGGGTCCAAATCAAGAAGTTGAAACTCAAGTCCACATTCATTTTCTCACAATGGAATGTGACTTTCTAAGATTGGTGAGTCAAGTTCAAGAATGACAGGTATGTGAATCAAAACTGACTCTAAAATATTGCTCAAATCAGGTAGCAAAATAGGAGTCAATATTGATTCAGAAATTTAAACTGGATCACAAATTTGAGACTCAAGGTCACATTTCTCATTGAGTTCAATTTAATAAAAATGAGAACTTGTCAATTTGTCAATAGGACTTTCAAAAGTATGAGATTGGTCAAGTTCAATAAGATGATCATAAAAGATTGGTGATTCAATTTCCCAATGGACAGGCACAGGATCCAATGTGAACTCTGAAAAAGGATTGAAATTAGGTAAAGGCACTGGAGTCATTATTGAATTAGGAAGTAGAATTGAATTACCAAGTTGAGGTTCAGAATCATATTCATTATCAAGTTCAATTTCAGGAAAGGGATAACTTGCCAAAATGTCAATATGGTTTTTAAAATTTGGAGTTTGGGCACGTTCAAATGGGTGTGCTAAAATAGAATCTTGTTTTCTAAAACAACATGATTCTTTGGTTCTAATAAAATGGTTAGCGACATCAGGAATGGTCAAATGGTTGAATGGAGAGTTTTAACCATTATATCTATGTCATGATTATGAGTGATTGGGCCTGAATCATGGCTTCAAGCAGCTTTTCATAGTCGATTGGTTCATCATTTTGTTGCGATTGGATGTGAAAAGATGAAGTTTTGTTTTGGAATTTGTGGTGAAATCGTGAATCCATCAGATTTTGTGATTGTTACTCGGACTCACGCATACTCATTTCCAAGATTGAAGGTTTTCTATTTTGAACTGGTGGAACTGAGTATGAATCTTGAAAATATTGTGGAATTGGGGAGGCCTGAAATTATTGTTCGACCTCCTGCATGGCTTTCATACTCTTTTCTATCTCGGATTTTTCTTCAATGGGTTGATCTAGAAAGGAGTATTGGAAGCAAAATTGGGGAATAAATATTGTGAAAATTATGGACAAGGTGGATAAGGAGGACAAGTTGGTTGAAAATTGGACTCCGGGGGAGGTGAATCCCCATTGACTCTGTAAAGAGTTGGAATTAATTTTGTAATTATGGTCATAAAATTGGGGGTATGGGTTGTATTGATTCGGATAAGACCAATCCGACCACTAGGTTGGTTAAAGTTATGATATGTCCGGTTGGTAATATCCGAAAAAGAGATCGGGGTGTAACATGAATTACTATTAAAAATAATAAAATTATTATTATAAGTCATATAATACAAGAAATATCAAACATAAACAAAGAAAAACAAACAAATAAGCAAACAAATAAAAATAAAAATCTAACCTAAGTTAGGGTAGATCTTAGACATAGACGACTCCTAACTGGTTAGACTGTCCACGGGGGATGTTGCCAAATCAGACCACAAGTTAATCGGCCAAGTAGGGGCAAGATCGGTGGGAGGTATCCGTGCCTAAGCAACAGGCCTAATTATGCCAAACCACCAGCCTTGGGGGTTTCGCCTCTCAATCCCCAACCTTAGACACCAATTTGGCACCAGTCAAATTCAATTTCAGCTTCCCCCTTAGGTCAGTCTCCTATATGAGTCCGAGATGTCCCTAGGGCCAATGTCTACTCAGTTTTAGTTAGGCTGGTTAGTGAGTGAGGAGATGGTTTGTGGGCCAAGAGAGGGTAATGACTTCCCCATCTTATCTTATTTATAGGACAAGCCCTTAAATCAATTTAGTGCATGTGTGCAAGATATAGAAAAGTAACATTCACAAGCAAATATCACCCAAGAATGTTTCCTAAACTATATGCTATGCATATATACCTTTTGCACCTGCACTCTTCAACAGTAATGTAAAATGTAAACGCATTAGACACGTGCCTAAATGCAAAATCTAAACTATTTTTAGCATTTAACAAATATTATTTTACTATTGATGTTAGAAAATATGTACAGTGAGACAAACAAGAAAATAAATAGCTATAGAATTTTAGCTTTGTAATTCAGCCAACCTGCAAAAATACAGGTAAGTAGTTCACTCAGATTGCCACTGGAATGTAGCAAATCTGAGGGCTTCTAGGCTCTGCTTTCTAGAGCAGAGTCTAGGGCCACTATGTATCCACTACAGCAAAAATTTCCTTGTTGTTAAACCTATACACCAAGAACAATGAAGAAAGTTAACAAAAAATATAAATCTAAAAAGAGAAAACTTACTGTCTCTCCCCGACAACGGCGCCAAAATTTGATTGAGATTTTCCTCCACACAAGAATACAGAAGTTCAGAACTTTATAACAGTAGGGCAAGGTGCTCAATCTACCGCTATAGCAAGTGGCTATGCAGGTCGTGATCCACAGGGAGGGACTAGCGATGAAAGCCTTTTTAGAAAGTTCTCTTTTAAGTTACAATCAATGGTTAAAAATCTTCTTTTAGTTCTTTAAAAGAAAAGGAAAATAGGTTAAATTTAAGTTAGGAAGAAAGTAGCAGATTGAGAAGGTGGAGAAAATAGAAAATAGATATATACAAATGTGAGATTGTGGTGTTGGTGATCTAAACTAAAAGTTAAAGATAAGAAAGAAAGTTAAATCTAAAAATTACTTACCTCTTCAGTGCTCATATACCTCGAATCCGTAGCTACGACTTACGTAGTCGTTGAAGGTGATCAAGCATGGCGTGTAGGATCTTCTCCATTCCCAATCTACACTATGAATAAAAGGGCAAGCTAAACTAACAAAAGAATGGTTGTTCATCACCATAGGCCATCAAGGGCACTTGCAATGGTGAAGCAGTTTCGAGACTATCAGATTCATTTGGACTGCAACACATTAGAGGAAAGTAAATGAAAACAAGAGTAAAGAAGAAAAAGAAACTTCAATTCGATTCAAATAATAATGAAAGAAAAGACTTACTTACACCGGTGTCACTCTCAGTACAAACTTGCTCTCATTCCTTCATGAAATTCGTTTCTCCTCTCAGTTACGTAAAGAAAAGTAAAAATTACATAAAAGAAAAAATAAAAACTTACACTAAAAAGAATGGAAAACTGGCCTAAAATCAATCTCTGCTTCGAATCTGAGATATCTCTGCTCATGCCTCTGCTAGGGTATTTATAGGAGGAAGTCTGGGATAGTGACTCATCAAAATGTTGACTCATCAAAAGGTATATTCTCAGAATTTTGAAGTTGGACTGTGAATATGCTGAGAATATCCTTTTCTTCTCTTGATTGAAAAATTAATTGAGTTAGGCTACAGCTAGCTGTTATATTAATGGCTGAATATGACTCAGCAATCGATTGAAATGTTAATAGTAGTCAAAAGAAAATTTGTAGCCCTTTTAGTCTTCTTTCTGAAGCATCTTGAATCATAAGATTTGCATTTTTATAACAAACGTTATGATCAATTTACTAAACAATACTCGGGCTGAATCCGAATTTTGATTGTAGACTTTTGGAGTTTTCTTTTATGACTCTATCTTGCCATATAATCAAAGGGTATATTCTCATAATTTAGATTTAAACCCTAAATATGCTGAGAATATCCTTTCTTCTACTTGGAGAATAATTGATTTCCAATCACGAATTTAGTTGGATTTTCTTTTCAATCTCCAAATATGATTGCCTCAAATGTCTGAGTTTATTGGGCTTTTTGGGCTTGTTGGGCTCTTTTCCTATTTTTTCCCTTTTTATAAAAGTCTGCACATCACTAAGCAAAAAAGATCAAATAGCAGAGTTTTATTAAAAATAAATATGAGTCAAAATATTGTTCTTTTTCCAAAAAGTTTTTTTTTATCTTTTTTCTTTAGTTGTATTAGTCATGTTAAATTGTTATAGCTCTCCCCACACTTATCTCATGCATTATCCTCAATGTATGACTGTAATGCATGAATGCATGAAAATAAAGTGTAAAATGAGGTGCAAAAAAAATAATAATATACAAAAATATGTACAACATCATGTTCTCCCACACCTAGATCTTTATAGGTCTCATCCCTTTAGCTCGCTTTCCATCATTCCAATGGGTTTTCTTTATTGGACATAGTGGGGAGGCCAATCTTTTTTTCATTTTAGCTCTCTTCCTTATCAGTCTTACCTTCCTTACCCTTTTCTTACTCATATTTCTACATTCATTGTTCAAAAATTGATTACCATCACCTCTCAGTTGGAGCTTCTTTAATATGAATGTCTAGAAATTCTAGCTCAGTTCCATACATCTTCTCAAAACTTAGTCCAACGCTTTTCCCTAGAGGTATGTAATTAACCAAAATATCCCTAATAGGTTCATCCAAACACATGAGTTCTTCTTCAAAGAGGTTTTTAAAAGTTAGGTCAATCGGAGATTCTTGAATTATATTCTCATGAAATATTTTATTGATTGGATCATCAAAAGTGAAGACTCTCAAATCAAATTTTCTTTTTTAAAGGGGACTCTAAAATTAGGATCTCCAACATATATCTTCTCATTAATATAATCACACTCATCCTTCAATAAGTCATCAAGAAATAGAGACTCATTCTCTATACCTTCACTTTCTTCTACACAATTGTTCTCAATGAAGTTTACCTCAAACAGACTGGTCCCTTATCTTATGAGGTAATTTATTCAGGTTGAAGACATTGACTTCTCTAGTCATGTCTCCAATAGTTAATCTCATGGACCCATTCCTATAGTTGATAATAGCATTGGCAGTAGTAAGGAATGGGTGCCCTAGGATAACTGGAGTTTGAGTCCTAGGATTGGAGACAAGTTGTGTCTCAAGAACTATGAAATTAATAGGGTAGATAAACTCCCTGACCCGGATAAGGACATCATTAATTTTTCCCTTGGAAATTTTCGCTGACCGGTCAGCCAGTTAGATGGTGACTTGGGTTGGACTAAGATCGCCCAACCCGAGTTGTTGATAAACTGAGAAAGGAAGCAAGTTGATACTTGCACCCAAGTCTAGAAGTGCACGACTAATCTCAGTTTGTCCTATAGTGCAGGCAATGTTGGGATAACCTGGATCCTTATACTTGACAGGGATAGGACCCGACAGTAGCTTACTAATATTAGTGGTTAGGAAGACTTTCTTGGCACATTAGTCTTTCTCATCTTGGTGCACATGTCCTTAAGAAATTTTGCATAAGACGGGACTTGTTGGATGGCATCAAGAAGTAGCACATTTATCTTCACTTGATTGAAGATTTCAATTATCTTATCCATGTGTGGATTCTGCTTGTTGTTCTTCAGCCTATTTGGCAACAGTACTATAGGCTTGTGCACCTGCCTGACTACCTTATCTTTTTCAAACTCGTTAGATTGGGATGGGTTGGAACTAGATGAAGTGGATGCTTATATGTTGTTGTGCTGAATGAGATTGGGTGACATAGACACTTGATTATCAACTTTCTTTCCTGACCTCAATGTATGAACAACATTGCATTGGTTAAACTGTTGATCCTCAGCCTGATGAACTTGACTAGAGTTCCTAGGGATTGTTACCAGTTGACTAGGTAATGTACTATTGGGTCTCTCACTTTGCGAATTAGCTAGTTGACTTATTTGAACCTCTAACCTTGTTATGGCTTGTGTGTTGTTGCTCTGCAATGTTTTATATGAGTGATTCTTTGTTCCTCATATGCCTTCCCATAGTCTTCTCAAAATCTGTCATTATTTTTTCATGTGAAGGACTTTGAAAGGAAGATTGTGGAGCATAGTTAGGAAAGTTTTGTTGATAATTAGATTCATGATTGGAAGAATTGTGATGGTAATTGGGTTGATGATAGGAAGAATTTTGATTATGATTGGAATGTTGGAAATGGTTTGACCCTGAGTGGTCATTGTTATTTTGGCTCCATGAGAAATTCAAGTGATTTCTCCTGCCAGGATTATATGTTTGAGTGTAAGGATCATTTTGGGCCTTGAGAAGACCGCATTTATGGGATTGGGATACATTTGTTGGACATTGAAAATAAGACACTCCTCAAACACATGATTCATGGCTTAACAGTAAGTACAGCCTGGAGTTGGAAATTGGTTTGGGCTGACTTGGTTGACTGAAACTGGCTCTTTTGTTTCTAGAGCTTCTATTCTTCTCATTAGGCTGAAAATTTTAGTCTCGGCAACTATAGATGATTCTATTGAGTGGAGGTCTCCTTTTGAAGAGATAGGATTTGTGTTCCCATACTTTTCGGGGGTAGGTTCCTATAGGAGGGTTTTTCCAGCAAGGTCCTCAAATAAATTCCACCCTTAGTTTTTCATCCTTTTCAAGAATCTCCCTTGGCAGATGGTTTTTAAGAGGGTTTTGTTTTGATAGTCTAAACCATCATAGAGAATTTGACGTTGTCACCACTTCTCTATGCCATGATGAGGACACTAGATAAGAAGGTCTTTGAAGCATTCAAAATACCTCCAAAATGGTACACTGGGTTTTTACTTGAACTGCATGATGTTCTTTCTAATGAGAGCGGTCTTATGAATTGGATAGAATTTCTTCAAAAAGACCTTGATGCAATCATTCCACGATGTGATGGAACTGACCGTTAAGTTATATAGCCATTTCTTGGCTAAGTCCTTAAGAGCAAATGGGACAAATCTCAACCTAATTGCATCGCCTACAAGGTGAGGGATTTTCATTATTAAGCATACTTCCTCAAATTCTCTTATGAAGAAATATGCATCTTCAAAATCTAAGCCATGAAATTTAGGGAGTGTGTTGATGAATAGAGGTTTAAGCTCAAATTATTGTTACCAATCGATGGAAGTTGGATGCAAGATGGAAATGAGGTTCTCATAGGGTAGAACCTATCCAACAAAGATATTGGTTGAGCCATAACCAGATCTGGTTTTGGTTCTTGTTTAGGTTGTAAAGTGTTTCTAGTTAATCTAGATGAATTTGGGTCTCTCGACCACACTTGCATACAAACTTATTGTCACAAACAAGCTTACCAATTAGTAAAAAAAAATTCAACCACGCCTATTCTAAAGGAAACTTGGACTTAGATAACTCCTAACTGGTTGATTGTCCACAAGATGTATAATGCAGACTCTGACCACAAGCTAATCAGCCAGGTCAGGGCAAGATTGGTGGGAGATATCTGCGCAAAAGCGACGGGCCTAATTAAGCCAAACCACTAGCCTTCGGGGTTTCGCCCCTCAATCCCTGTCCTTTGACACCGATTTAACAGGAGTCAAATTCTAACACCTTCCCCTTAGGGTAACCTTTTAATGAGTTCAAGATGTCCTTAAGGCCAACATCTTTCAGATTTTAAATTAGGCTTAGGTTGTACATGCTTGGAGATGGTTTGTAGGCTAAGGAAGGGTAATGACTCCCACATTATCTTTTGTTGGGTTTTTGCCCTTAAAAATGTTTTAGTGCAAAGTGTGCAAGATATAAAAAAGTAGCATTCAACAAGCAAGTAACCACTCAAGAATGTTTCTTAAGCTACATTCTATGCATACGTACCTTGTCTCCAGCTTTCTTCAACAATAATTGAAATGAAATGTAATTAGACAAATGCCTAGGAATGCATGTCTAAACATTTTTTAAAATAATTACAATCAACCAATTATTATTATATTAAAAATAGGATTGTAAGATAATCAAGTGTAAAAACTAGCAATTAAGAAAGCTTGTTTTTGCAGAGCAATATGTCCTGCAAAAAAAAGTTTTTAGTAGTCCCACAAAAAATTGCTTTTCTGCTGCAAACTCTTGAAATCATGTTTCCTACTTTCTAGAGCAGGGGCGTGGATCACAAATCTTCTTCTGCAATGTTTGAGAACTCAACTTGATTTTTGTTGGAACTTACTTTTGATGATACATTTGTGAAGCCATTTCATTGGAGCTCTATCTCACAAGCCTATATAAGAGTTCTACATGTTCAAGACTTTCCAAAGAGAGTGGCTATGGATGTGTATTGTAATATTTATTAGAATGTTAAAAGCCTTGAAACACACATACACATCATTAGTCTATTAGTAGACTTGACCCTTCCTATTAGTAGACTTGACCACCTATTAGTAGACTTGACCCTTCCTATTAGCAGACTTGACCCTTCCTATTAGTCGACTTGACCCCTCTTGTAGTCGACTAATACATTATATAGTCGACTTATAAAAGTCCTGTAGTCGACTAAGTATTGTCCTGGAAAGATATCAACTTTCTGTTTATCAGCATTAATCGACTTATCAATATTATTAGTCGACTAATACAATTTATAGTCGACTTATAAACTCTGTTAGTCGACTAGTTTCAATTTCCAGAAACTTGTCTTTTGTTTCAATCATGCCCTCGTCGACTTGGCCCCTTTATTAGTCGACTAACCCAGTCTAAATTGCCTACCCTAGTCGGCTAACCCCCAACCACTAGTCGACTAATGGCAGTTTCTGACTGTTGGACAGTTTCTATTTTCTGGTGTTTTATCCAACGTTTCAATATTCAAAATTGACCTGATAACTACCCTAACTGACCATAAATTTCAGCTATAAATAGGGATGTTATCCTAGGCTAAAAACACCAATTAAAATCAAAAGTTTTTTGACCATAAACTCTGTTCAAAATTCTGGTTTCTGAAAACTTATTTTCACTTCCTGTTTCTTCATCAATTCCTACTCTATTGTGAAGATTTCTGAAAGTCCACCTATAATAGCCCTTGTCCACGATCACATACAGATTCAAGGCTTATAGGAAAGTTTATAATCACTCAAAGAGGAGCATTGTATAAGAGCGTCTTCGGCTTGAAGAGAGTTTGTACAAGGTGTTGTGGTCTTCTTGGTTATAAGAAGAGTTGTACACATTTGGCAAAGGGGATTTGTCAAGTGGTGGGCAAGGTATTGATTTTGGGTGTACAAAATCAAAGATAAAGGAAAATCTCAAACGGGTGGCTTGGGGACTGGATGTAGGTCACGACGACCGAACCAGGATTAATCTCTTGTGTTTGCGTTTGCTTTATCTTTTCTGTGATTTATTTTCGTTTATTGTAAGTACTTTATATTTACGCTAATATCTTTGTTTGAGTGCTGACGTGTATAGTAGATCCTATAATTAGCATCATCTCGAGACCAACAATTGATATCAGAGCAGGTTCAACAATTTTTTTAACTCAGAAACAAAACATCAAACTTGTTAAAACATAAGAATATTGTTCCCTCCCCGGCAACGGCACCTGATTGAAATGGGAAATTGTATTGTAAATATTTTAGAAAATCTTAGTTCGTTTCAAGGTAACCGCGTAGCAAGGGCTAGACGGGTCGATCCACAGGGAAGGATGCGATGGAAGTGTTTCGGAACGATCTTCTCTGTAATTCGCTTGGAAAAGAAAAAGAGAGACTGATTAAATTTGATCAAGTAAAAGAAATATAGTTTACTAATCATCTACCATAACTCAATGTATTAGTTTCAAAGAATGAACATCATATTGAATGAAGAATTATCCACTCTAGGTCATTGATTTAGAATCAAGTAAGATGAATAAAAATATTGGAACCCTAATTAGTCTGCACCAATAAAAATTAAACTATAGTTCATCCTAATTTCAAAGTATAGCATAAGAGAAGTTTTTACTTCAAATTATGCTATGAAAGTATTTAAATATGAACTATGAGTAATTATTAAGTATGTGCAACCTGAATTAGTTAACTCTAATTATCGATTCATCCTCAAGAACACCAATTTTAATCCTAGGGTTTCTAATAATAATAGATATCAATCAATTCATCTTTTAAACTAAACTAGGGTTGATCGAGAGATTAGCAAACTATAGTTTTAATTAGTTATTCATTTTTTTATTTTTTTATTTTCAATTTTTATGTTGAATAAGGAAAGTTGCATGAAAACGAAAAGAAGAAAAAATAATTAATCTAAGCAGAAAAACTGAATTGAATTGCAAAGAAGAATGGATAACCTTTTTATTGGATGTCACTGACCAATTACAAAGCTCCTCTTCTTCTTCAAAATATTCTTCTTCAAATAATAAAAATGAAAATACAAGAAATTTTAGAAAGAGAAAAAATCTAAAGAAAACCCTAAGCTTCAGTCGCTGGCCCCCTCTGTTGCTCTGCAGGGGTATTTATAGGAGATATAGGAAGTAGAGTCCCATTACAACTGTTCCACGAAAATGCGTAACCAGCTTCATCCAAATGGCCGCGAAAACGCGGCTATAGCCGCGTTTCGCGGCAATAGCGTGGCCAATGGCCACGTGCTTTCTTGTGTGGCCTTCTCTGATCCGTTCATCTGGGCTCCTCTTTCTGGATTCTGTATTCAAACCTTTTATCTTGAGAACTCGGGATAACTTCGGAAGTAAGTTATCACAAATCCGAATTTATAAAAGGATTTGTTCTTTATCTTTAGCTTTTCTCCCATTTTATCTTTATCCTTGTATTGCAAGCAACCAGGTTTAAGTCCATCTCTGTTTAAGGATAATGATCCATCTTATCCTTTTTTTTCTCTTTTTAGCAATTAGGAGTTCTAATTTTATCCTTCCTCTTCCTCCCCTAGATTTTAAAATAATTTAAAATTCAAGTTTAGATTAGGTTAGATAAGATAGAAGCTTCTATATTATTACAATTAATTATGCATGTGGACTTGTGGGATTCTTGGGCTTTTGGGCTTCACTTGTACTTTATTTTTTATTTTTTTAATTACTCAAGGCCTGCACACATTAAACAATAAAACATTAGTAGTAGTGCATAATAAAAGAATAAGTAGGGAAATATGATGATAAATATGATGATAAATATGTAATTTTGACTACCTATCACACCCCCATACTTATCTTTTTGCTCGTCCTCGAGTAAAAATAAAAAGAAAAAGAAAAAGAAAATAAAAACTACCCTATCCTAACTCACTTTCGTAAGAATCACGATTGCACTTAGCATGTGCAATAAACCGTTAAACCTCTAGGTTACCCCTAGAGGATGAGTGTTGTCTCGTGAGGGTTTTCAGCGGATTACACCCACAAAATCCATAAAAGAAAAATGTTAGTGATTTAATTAATTAATTAATTAATTTTTTTATTTTGAAAAAGGAAAGATATATTTGAATCAAATATATTTGAAGAAACTAAGTAATATATAAGTTTTAGGATTATCATTTTTATTCATTCTTGAACTTACTCTTTATACAATAATTTGTTCTCAATTTTAGGTAAGGATTAAAATTAAATTTTTATATAGTCTCTTTCGTTACCCTAAGTCATATGCATCCTTGTGAATCTTTACTATGGATTCTTTAACTTGGACTCTCATGCCTCTTTATTATTATTATTATTATTATTTTCTTTTTTTAATATGTATAACTCATCTAATTTTCTTTTGTACAAGTATCAAGGCTTCTTGAGGCCCTCATACCTAACTAATTGACTATTAGATGTGATAGTACATATATAGATAATATTTCTTAGTTTTCTTAGGCTTTCTAATTCACCCATGTAGCGAGCCTAAGGTCGGTGGCTCCCAAACCGATCGGTTTTAGGGCACCGGGTGAGAAAACACTCCATGGACTTAAGGACTCAAGTGAACTAGGCCACAAAATCAAGGTCTTAATTTATAAAATCACCTTTAGACGTGAATACTTATGCTTCTTGAGGCACATGTATCCCGCTTAATTAGTGAACTCTATTATTCTTTTTCTTTTTTGTTATTTTATTCTTTATAAGGCACAAGAATCTTTGTCTTAGAATCCTAGATGTGGAAGTGTATTAGGAATGCATATTTCATTAAGGTAAAAATCAAGACTAATTAATTATTCAATTTTTCCTCCTATGCCTAAAAAAATCCAACAATTTATTTTATTTTGACCAAGTTTTTAGAAATCCTAATCATGATTTTCCTAATTCTTAAGATTAACTTGGATTTCTTTTAAAAGACAAGTCAAAATATTGTCTCCTTTATCAATTATATATATATATATATTTAAAAAATTTATTATATATATATATTTTATATTAAGTTAATAACCTAAGGTTAGTGAGTTATGTTAACAGCCCCTACAATTAGTCAATACTCTAAGTTAAAATAAATATCTTGTTTTTTTAATATGTTATATATATATATATGGGGTTACTGTACCTCAGCCGGCAGGCTGAGAGAGTTCTCTCAACCGGCGGACGTGGCAACATCACCACCACATATCTGCCTTAAATTTTGATGGTCAAAAAGCTGAAAAATCCCGCCCAATTTAATGTCAGTCACCTCAACATTGTATTTTCCGAAAATACCCTCCCTCACAACTTTTTACCTTATGTAAAAAAAGTTGTCTTTCAAAAAAATTACAGCTCTAAAATTTCACCCGATCATTCTGATCCAATTAGTTCTTTTATTTCACAAATTTAATCCATTTTTTAAAAAATATATTTGCAACTGATGGCGCCTAAGAAATCATCCGTCGAAAAAGGTACTACAAAAATGATATTTTTTTAAAATTTTTAGGATTTCTGTATTTTAATAATTTTAAATTTTTTCCAGATTTATTTCCGTTTATGTTTTTTTATTTTTTTTAAATCTTGGGACCATGGTCGCAATTAAGAAAGAGATTTTGAAACTTTAGATGACGAATAAATTTTGAAATTTATAAATTTTGTAACACGACGATAAAGGTCCTATTTTTTCAAGTTTTTTTTATTTCCTTCTATTTTTACTATGTCGCAGTATTTTCGAAAAAGTGATGTGCATACACTGCATGCGACCTCGGTCGCAGTTGATAAAATTATATTTTCAGATTTGTGCGACTTTGGATATTTTTTTTTGGACCTTTCCTTGTATACGAATGCAACGTTCGTCTCAGTATATGAAACTTAATTTTTTTTCTTACATACTGACCACATGGGGTCGCAGTTGTTTCGATATGAGTTGTAGTCTCTTGCGACCAAGGTCGCAGTGTATGTAACATCATTTGTTTTATCATACTTGGGTCGCAATTGTTTCTGATTGCATTGTTTTATGCGACCTTGGTCGCAGTGTCGACTTGGGTCGCAGTTGTTTCTGATTGCACTGTAATCTTATGCGACCTTGGTCGCAGTGTAGTCTTGGGTCGCAGTTGTTTCTGATTGCACTGTAGTCTTATGCGACCTTGGTCGCAGTGTCGACCCGGGTCGCAGTTGTTTCTGATTGCACTGTAGTCTTATGCGACCTTAGTCGCAGTGTCGTCCCGGGTGCAAGTTGTTTGTGTTTGCAATGTATGACTGCGACGTTGGTCGCAGTTTATTAAAAATAAATATGCTTTTTACTCCCTTATAATTTTTAAATAATCGTTGGACTAAACTGTTTAATTTTTCTTCCTACGTAGGTAAACAACAGATAAAGAAGGTTCGTCCTCTGAGATCAAGCCTAAAACCTATGTACGAGTGCATGGAGAAATTTAAAAAGTACATTCAGGAAGATTTCGTAGAGGCGATCAAGAATATCCCATTCGGTCCAATCTTCATGGCGTTCTACAATGAAGATTTGGGGCTGAAAAGGGTCTAAAATCAAACGTTGCTGTACTGCGTATTTTAGACCAGTATGATAGGGATACAAGGACCTTTAGAATTAGGGGCAAACAGATTGAGTTAACGGTGGAGGATGTTGCCCTAACTTTTGGTCTACCTATCATTGGGGCAGATTTTGTGATGAATAAGACATGTACGATGAAAGATAGAGGGGTTATAAAATATTATTTTCCCAATATAAAGAAGATCACTAAAGTATCTATTGAAGAGGCTTTGGATGATCTTCTGGTCAAGAAGAGGAGGAGGAGTGAAGTAGATGTGACAAAAGATGAACAGCTTGAGCAGCAAATGACTTTACATGAAATTATAAGAGACATGCAAAGACTTGCAGCTCAAGACTTTACCACAATAATAATCCTATACATGTCGGCCACTATTTTCTTCTCTGGCAGTAAATGCACGGTGCCGTGGTATATTGTGGAACAGATTGCCAATATTCACGTGGTCCGAGAGCTTAAACCTTTTGGAATTTCGGGATTAAAAGTATATAAAGGGTCATCAGGACAGGATTATAAACATACTAAATTGTTTTTGCTGAAACTCGTTACTCTCACTGTTCGGAATTAGATTCAAAAATGTCTTCTCCACCGTCTTCATCGGAAAGAAGCCAATCATCTAATGATGATTGGATGTATAGTTCTGAAGATATGCCTCGCTACGGCTCAGAGGATGAGCTTGATACAGACGACCCGTTCTGAGAGTTCATTGGTGAACCAAAATACATACATGAAGAGGAAGAAAGCGAAGAGGAGATTGTCGCTGAAGAGGTGGAAAGCGATACGGAAGACGAAAGCGGTCATACTATTGAAGACGAATCTGATTATGATGGTGATGACGAGGATTAGAAGTTTAAACTTTGTATTTTATTTTTTTTAAAATATATATAACTCTATTTTCTAAGGTTAATTATATGAATTACAGTTTTTACTACTATGTCTTGGTTGAAATGCTGTACAATTGTTACAAACCTTCATTTTAAATATTTTACGCTAAACGAATATATTGCGACCAATGTCGCAATTAATAATTAAATTATTTCACCCAAATAAAATATTAAAATGAAGCTTGCGACTTAGGTCGCAGTTGCTGACCGCAATCTTAATAAAATACACAGCGACCTTGGTCGTAGTTACTGGTCTTTAGTCTTAATCAACAACAACACTGCGACCTTGGTCGCTATGCATGTTAATATAAAGGAAACACCTACCTAACGTACTGCGACCTAAGTCGTAGTCCAAGTACTGCGACCCTAGATTGCAATTGCTCGCCCTCTTTATTAATAACAACATTGCGACCTTGGTCGCAATTAACCATATACACTGCGACCAAAGTCTCTGACTACATTAAAAAAATTTTAAATACAAGATGAAATCTATATTACTCCTTATTAAGACTGCGACATAAATCGCAGTTATACGTATGTGAAGAAATCTATATTACTCTTTACTAAAGACTGCGACCTAAGAAGCATACAAAAAAAAAAGATTTCACAGCAGGAGATTATTTTCAAATAAGATTGCGACCGAATATTAATACGGTAGCATTTCTGAAACTTTAAAACATGTGTTATACGTCGCAGTACCACATAGACTAAAGAGAAAAATTCAATATTTAAGAAATTATTTTTAAAAAATTGAAACAATTAAAACCTGTTGATCGGCATGCAAAGATGTCAACCCTTGAAGATTTTTAATATTCTGAGAGAAAGTATAACTAGATGCAATATCTTCCATATTTAGATCGCCAATAGACTGCTCAGACGTCGACATTAAATATTTTGGAGAAAAAATTGCTCGGAAAGAGTTTATATTTTCTGAAAAAAGTTAATCGCAAGCTGAAAAAGAGAACCTAAATCTGACAAAATAGAGGTAAGGAAATAAGGGGAAAAGTAATTTATAAACAATAAGCTAAATCCTATAAAGAGCGGCCAAAAAAAGGGAGAAAAATAATAATAAATAATAACCTAAGTCTGACAACGTTCGGTACAAAATTGCCTTCTGGGCAAATAATAATAAACAATAACGAAAAGTTACCGAAAGAGTAGCTTTTCATAAGGGGTATTTAGTAATTTAACTTCTTCCCATAAGCGGGCCGCAAGTTAGTGGGGTGACAAAATTGAGCCACGTCACCGCAGGCTGAGAGAGTTCTCTCAGCTGCAGGCTGATATACATTTCTCTCTCTCTCTCTCTCTCTCTCTATATATATATATATATATATATATATATATATATATATATATATATATATATATATATATATATATATATATTTATAAGGTTAGTACCCTCCCCCAAACTTATCTCATGCATTGTCCCCAATGTATGCATGTATGTATAAATGCATGAAATGAACTGGCAGAGAGGTAGAGTTACCGATACATTGGGTCAAAAAGACCCATGGCTGCGTTTGCTTCTGGTACTGATTCCAAAAATGGTTTCAAACGTTGACCATTTACCTTGAATACATTTCCATTTTTAGGGTTGTATATCTCTACGACTCCATGTGGAAACACAGTCTTAACAATGAAAGGCCCTGTCCATCTTGATTTTAATTTTCCGAGAAAGAGGTAAAGCCTAGAGTTATAGAGTAAGACTTTTTGTCCTTGAACAAAAGTTTTTCTCGTGATGAACTTATCATGAAAAACCTTAACCCTATCTTTCATAATTTTTGTATTTTCATACGCCTCATTTCTTAACTCCTCAAGTTCAGAAATTTATAATATCTGAAGTTCACCAGCCTTATCTAGATCAAAATTCAGCTGCCTAATTGCCCATAAGGCTCGGTGCTCTATCTCAACAGGAAGGTGGCAAGCCTTTTCAAAAACTAATCTAAAAGGACAAATTCCTAGAATCGTTTTAAAGGCGGTCCTATATGCCCATAAGGCATCCACCAATTTGGTGGACCAGTCCTTCCTTTTTTGATTCACAGTATTCTCCAAGATAAGTTTAACTTGCCTATTTAAGACTTCTACCTGCCCACTGGTTTGAGGATGGTAAGGTGTAAATAACTTGTGTGTTATGGTATATTTTCGCATAAGAGCTTCAAAAGTTCTATTGCAAAAATGTGTACCATTATCATTAATTATGGCACGAGGGGTTCCAAAGTGTGAAAAGATGTTTTCTTTCAAGAATTTTGAAATCACCTAGAGGGGGGATGAATAGGTGACTAGCTAATCTAATAGTGAATTAATGCGAAATTAAAACTATTTATGCAAACTAAAAATCTTAAGCTAAACACACCAAGTATAACCTAAGAGTGTAGCCGAATTTCCCGTGAAGGGCTTTGGACTAACTCCTCAAGATTCCTCTAGATAAGAGTTGAGGTGCCGCTTTGGCTCTCTAGGTTGAATTCAAGTGTGAGCAAATAATCCCAAGCATATATCAATATAAGCACAAATATATCAAGCAAGTAAAGACGAAAGCAATTATAAGCATGCAAGATATAAACACAAGTGAGAGATAGAGAGAGAGCAATCACAAACACGCGAGATTTGTTTCGAGGTTCGAGCACACTTGCTCTACGTCCCCGCCTTCAACACTATGAAGGATTTCCACTAAAAACGATCCCACCGGATCACTCGGTGCCACAACACCTACAAGCGAGTTCACACTAGAACTCCTTTGGACTCTCTAGTCCCTCTCTTGTTCCCGCAAGAACAAACACACGCAAGCACGCAAGCTTGCCGAGGCCGCACCTCTACACCGAGTTGTCACTAGAACCCGAAACAACGCGAACCCCAAGTCCCCCTCCTCAAATACAAAGTAGAACACTTTGGTAATCACAACACTTTGATCACCTAAAATCCTCTCACAACAAAGATCCCTATAGGATGGATATAGCAATGTATAGCTCAAGTGTGTGAGAAAAACAGGGATTTCAGTTTAGTTTGGATTCGAGTTTCTTTCTTTCTGTGAGGTGGTGCTAATTGTATTGTTGAAGTTTGGGTTGGACTAGATCCTAGGGCCTATATGGCGTGGCCTTTTGAAGGCGAGTCAAGGCAAAGAGAGATTTTCAAAATTGAAAGTTGTGAGAGAGAGAAATATTCTTCTAACTCTTGTATTTTCTTCTCTATTTTCAATAAAATTTCTCCCATGCCGCAACCAAGATGGGGTAAATGAGCCCACAATATAGGCACAGGGACAGGAGATGACAAGGTTGTCTCATGGAGTTATTTTTTACCCATTCATATACCGTATTTAAAGGGTTTTCCTACCCATCAAGGAAGGTTGCTGTATATTTACCAGTATTTACTGTACATATCTCGTGTTTTGATTTGATCGTTAAATGGGTTTTGGTTGGGACCCAGACTCGATCCTTCAATGATCCTGTGTTGCATGTCATTTCAGACTCTCGAAGAGCTAGCTATCCTCAAAGTCAGACCAGCGTGGAACCCAACTGGTGGCCTGAGACCCATTTCGCCACCCGTCCTTCATCTGAGAAGAAATTGAGCGACTAGAATTGTTGTCTCCCTCCTCACTCGTTGGTTCGCAGATCAAATTCAAGCTTGCTTGATTATTTGATTGAAAAATAGTTTTTAATTTTATTAATATGGATATTGATCAGGAGTAATAATACGAGTAATAATAGGAGTCCTAACTCGCTCATGATTGAAAATAATTCAATTAAGGAAATAACCGTTTGAGAATAGGATTCCTCATGGGTATAAATATAACCCATGTAGTAATAGAGTTTTTCCATCCCACATAATAAGAGTTGAACAATAAATTCCAAAAAAAAAAAAAAAAGCAGAGCTTTTGGAGGTTTTTTAGTTTTGAGTCCAAGGGCGAGTTTTTATGCAAGTTATTTAGGCAACAAATAATTTGACTATTTAAGCCTTTGAAGCGCTTCCCTTTTCCCTGATTTGGGGGAAGATCGCCGCCTTACGCCGCCGTCCAAACCCTATCAGCAGTGAGAGTCTCTCTCTCTCGATTCATCAAGTAATTTATTTCTCTCTCCTTAAGCTTAGTTTTTGTTGTTGTTGTTAGTAATTCCTCTTTCTTCAACATCAAAATGTTATAATTGATTATCAATCAATCAACTAGTTGGATGCATACCTTTGAAATTGAAACAGAGATTGATTGATTCACAGCTTCTAAGATTTAGCATCTAAGGATTTGGGGATCTTTCAGTCCCCCCCTTTCGGCCTATCGATTTATTTATTGATCATTGCATTAGGAAATTACTGAGACCTTTTTCCTTCAATAATAGAGGAGAGGAAATGGGAGTTAAAGCGTTTTATCATCATAATCTTTGCCTCTGCCGCTGTTGTGATTTCGATTACTGTCATATGGTGGAGAAGAGGAGGAGGAAACTAGAGAGCTGTTGCATTGGCCTTGATGGCGAGAGGGAGAAGATAGAAGAAGAAGAAGAAGCCATTGATTCTTTACTAGAAGAAAGAAAATCTCTTCTTCTTTCCCTCAAGAAGAGGAAAAGATCTATTCTTCTTCATATCAAACGGAAGAAGCAGCAGCAGCAGATGACTGATGATGGGGGTGTTCGTGGGCTGACGGACGAGTTCATCGCCTTTGAGATCCTCACGAGGCTCCGGTAAGAAGCCTCTTGAGATTCAGGTCTGTGTGCAAGTCTTGGCGTGCCACCATATCCGATCCTTCCTTCATTGCCGCACACCTGGATCGGTCTGCGAGAAGAGCACCGCAGGTTCTCCTTGCAACCATTGCCCATGACCACCCGTGCATGATTGGCTTTCATTCTTATGATGAAAGCGAGCCCATGCTCGTCGCCACCTTCTTGTCTGGGATAAAATTCGCCAGGAAGCAGATCGTCCTGGCACTCCCCCACCACTGCAACGGGTTGCTTCTGCTGACCACGATGACCAAGCTGCTCGTGTGCAATCCCAGCACGCGAGAACTGGCAGTCCTGCCTGAAGGCAGCCACAATGTACTTACATGGCCGGGACGCCGTCTCAACTGTGACGCTGGTTTTGGTTTCGATCCCTGTACCAATTCGTACAAGGTGGCCCGGTACTTCTACCGTTGCTATGATTTCGCGGCAAGAACCTGTAGCATGGGCTTTGAAGTCTTTACTGTAGGAGGAGGGGAAGACTCCGCATGGCGAGTTCTCCCTGAGGATCCACCATATCCGATCACCAACATGGTGCCGAGCTTTGTGGGTGGGTCTATCTATTTTAAGGTCTGCAATCGTCTGCACTCGTCTGCTCCAAAAGCCTTCCTTGCCTTCGATCTGGAGGAGGAGAAGTTCAGTGTTGTTGATCCCCGGCTTCTTTAGGTCCTGTTGATGATGGTTGTTCGAATATGATAATCGTAGGTTTGGGAGGGAATCCATGTCTTGTTTGCTGGTCCAAGGACAAGACCAAGATTGACCTGTGGATTTCCGAGGACTGCAGCAACCACGCGTGGATCCCAGCTTCAGCATTAATCTGCTGCAACCGGTGAAGTCTCTTTGTTTTCTTGCATATCACAATGGAAAGCTTCTGCTCAGATTAAAAGATGAATCTGAGAGGTTGGAGTATTATGATCCTCAAAGGAAATCATTTGAGCCGGTGGTTCATGTTCAAAAAGAGTTGGCCTTTTACGTTCAGGAGAACACAAGCATTCGTTTCTTCCCAGAGATGGCAGCAGTCCAGTTAACGTCTTATGCAGAGAGCTTGGTACCACTCCAGCCTAAATTAAGCTGACTACCTTTGTTGTCATCATGTTATTACAAATGTTTGATTCCAGTTTAAAAATTTTCTACAATCTATGTGAAAATTGCTCTGAAATGTGAATGCTTAAGGGACCCATATTTTCTTATCTTTCTTATATGATTCTAGTGAACATTCTCCTATAATCTGATAGAAAAGAGGCTAGAGGCTCAAGAGACATAGACCCTCAGTAGTTTCACTAGTACCTTAAATGTATAGTTTCACTAGTACCTTAAATGTTACTGATTCTTTTTGAGAAATAGATCACTTAGTTAGCACCTTAAGATATGCACTTCTGAAATTCATCATAAATTTTTGCATAAACTTGTCAATTTTACAAATTTCGCAAATTGATTGATCAAGGGCTGTTTGAGTAAGATTAATAAATCAGTAACACAAAAATTAAAAAGATGGTTGTTGAGGCAGATTTGACACTATTTTTAAAGAAATATTCGATCTCACTTTGATGCAACAGAGATTGTGTGCCATTCGTGTTCAGAATACAACAAACTCACTATTTGTATTCCACTCTTCAATTTGTACTCAGAGAGAATCAAGTAGAATAACTCGATCTTTGATAGTACTTAAAAAGAGAAAAATGAAGAAAAGAATATTTGTGTTTGGGAAGTATGGTATGAGTGAGGTGTACACGGTTACCCTCATAAGACAGATTTGTGTAAAAGTATGGTATGAGTGAGGTGTACACGGGTTCTCTAATAGACATGAACTGATTCAAAGAGTTGTTCCTCAAAATTTGTGGAATATTAAGGTGTTCAAAATCTTGAAGCACCACACGTCTACCAGAAATAATAGTTCTCCCCGAAAGGAGAATGTATCGATTTTCTGCTTGGGAGGAAACAAAAAGAGATTTGGTTTTGGTAGAGGAAGAAGGGGCTATTGATTTTCCCTTCTCGGATCTAGATCTTTTAGGCATAATTTTTTTTTAAGGTTAAAATGACAGATCTAGGTTAAAAACAGAAAAATAACAAGATTAGGGCTTGATCTAGTCTAGATGAAAGAAAGATCTTGTCAAAAATAGGATGAACAACAAGAGTGAAAGCAAGATCTAAAGAAATATGAGATTTTTACCTTAAAAGATGGAAATCAAGAGCCCACAACAGAAAATCCTTGAGAATATACGTAGATCAGGCCTGAGACTGACGATCCAGGAAAGATTTGAGTGATCTAGGCTTGGATTTAGGTTGGATTGAGATGGGATGAAGTGATTAGGGTTTTGGAGAAGAGGGAGTGAAGAGCCGGCGGTGAAAAGTGAGAGAGATAAAGAGATTAGGGCTTAAATAGGGTGGGTAAATGATAGATTCCCGTCGCCCGGTCGACCGGTCCGGTCGACCGAAAATACCCGAGAGCACTGACAGATGAAACGGTCGACCGTTCCGGTCGGCCGCCCACAGAGGAGGAATAAAACATTCTTCCAGGCAAGGTCGGTCGGCCGGATATCAGCTCCGGTCGGCCGGTCTTGCCTAAAAGCTGTCAGCAGCAAAACAAGACAAAATTTATATAGTTGGAAAATATTTCAAATAATGTTTAAACATCTTTTAAACTTTATTAGTTATAATTGTCAACAAATTTACACAAATATATATATATATTTTTTAATTTTCATATAAAACAAAGGTATAGAGATGTTGAAGCCGAATACCCGGTGAAGGGTTCTGAACTTCTTCCTCGAGATTCCTCTAAATATGAGTTGAGATGCGCAATTGTCATCTCTAAGTATTTGCTTAAAAAGTTTAAATATTTATTTAGTTTTGACAAAGTGTGTATATAAATATATGATCAAATCTAGACATGTGGACACAACAAAAATATATGACATAAAACAAGATAACATAAATTAAAAGAAAGACATATACACAAGCATGTAAGTTTACTCTAACATATATCAATGTTACACAAAGGTAAACTAATAATCCTATGCATATGTATATATAAACAAAATAAAACTTTTAAATGTGGAGAAATTACCAAACCGAGGGCATTCTCCAAAATAGGTGCCTCCATGATAGCGATGGACATGATGATATGATCATTGAGTGTTGATGCATCTACCACCCGGGCACCGTCCCCCTAAGTCTTGGAGGATGAAGACCCACCTGTATCAACTAAATTTGGTGTGTCTTTTGGTACCCATATCTTTTTGGGTCCTTTAGGATTAGTACTTGGGCGAACCGAAACATGTTTATTAGTTATGTTAAGCTTAGCAAAACAAAACTTTTCTAAATGGCCTTTGCGGCCCCAATGAGTGCAAACATAAATCCTACAACTACCATACATGTGTGCATGCTTATGAGTGTGTGCATGTTTCCGTGCATGTTGATGGTGAGTGTGTTTCCCTTGGGTTACTCCTTTGGGAAATTTAGATGCAAATTTATTTAAATCAAATGCACATTTTTTAAGAGTTGAATCTAAAACATCAACTCGTTTTTGAATTTTACAAATTCATTTTTATTGCAAGATAAAATGGGGGTTTTCCTTTACAAGCTAATTTATATTTATCAAAATCTATTTTCATTTTCTCAAAAGCAATAGACAAATCATTTTTCTCTTTTACTACAATTTCAAATTTGTTTTTCAATAAATCATTTTCCCTTTTTAATTTTTTATTTTGAGATTGAGAAATCTCATATCTATGTTGTAATTCTTCAAAAAATTGAGCTAATTCATCCATAGTCAATTCATCATCTTCTATGGAGTTTTCGAGAGTTACCTTAGAAGCATTTTCTCCATGTGCCATGAAGCACATGTGTGCGGCGTCGTTCTCCTCCTAGGATTCCGACTCTGTATCGTCCCACGTGGCCACCATAGCTTTCTTATTCTTTGGCCCATTCTTGGAGGTTGTGGCTTGGAGAGCGGGACAATCGGCAATAAGATGTCCGATTTTCTTGCAATGGAAGCAAGGACCGGGCTCCTCCCTTTTTCTTTCAAACCTTCCTTGAGGTTTCCCTCTTCGGAAGTTACTTTGCCTTCCCTTCTTGTAGAACATTTTGCCCACCTTCCGGATAAGCATGGCAAAGTCCTCATTGTAGTCTTCCGATGAGTCCTCCTCGTCATGGTTGGTTGGAGTGGCTTTGAAAGCGAGGGCTTTCTTCTTCGGCCCCTCCCTTTCTTCTCTAACCTTCATCTCCATCTCATGGGTTTTGAGATTGCCGATGAAGCCAGAGAAGTCCATCTCCTCCCGATCGTTGAGCTCCTTGAGGGTAGTTGCCTTGACTTCCCAAGCTTTGGGAAGAGCTCTAATGACCTTCCGAATCTTTTGGTCATTGTCGATCGTATCACCTAAAGAAGATAAAGCATTTGTTATTTTGGTGAAACGAGTGAGCATGTCATCAATGCTCTCATTCTCAAGCATATAAAAATTCTCATATTGAGAACGAAGCAAGTCAATTTTGGATCTCTTGACTTGTGACGTTCCCTCATGAGTCACAATTAAAACATTCCACACTTCATATGCGGATTTATAGTTTATGATGCGTGAAAGGTCATCTTCATTAAGGGCTTGGGTTAATGCATATTGAGCCCTAGCATTGGCCTCATAGTCCTTGGAGTGTCCTCGGACCATGATCTCTCATCGGTGAGAGGTTCTATAAATTCTTTAGTTATGGCCCTAACTACCCTAACTCCTAGGGACTTAAGGAAGAGGTTCATCTTGACCTTCCAAATAGGGAAATTCAAGCCATCAAACTTGGGTGGGGACTTGATGCTAGAAAAATCAACTGAAGCCATGAATAATGAACAAGATGCACAACAAATGAAGAATGCAAAAATGATATAGCCAAATACAAGGATCTCCCTAAGGTGGTTAAATTAAATAGTAGGGTTAGGCTCTGATACCAATTGAAATCACCTAGAGGGGGGGTGAATAGGTGATGGCTATAAAATATGACAAATATGCGGAATTTAAGACTACTTAAAATAATTAGCTCAAAATATGACACTTGCAAGATAGTAAGCAATAAATAATGCGAGTAATAAAGAGAGATAGAGTTTAGAGAAATTTGAGCAAACGCAAACACAGAGGTATGTTTCTGAGGTTCGAGCCACGCTCTACGTCCCCGCCTTCACACTTGAAGGATTTCCACTATTGGTGATCCCACTGGATCCTCAATACAAGGACACACTTGTCCTATCTCTCGATGTCGCTACAATACTCTGAAGCACACCTGCTCGCTTGAGGCCGATGCCTCTACAACTTCTCAAATGAAGGAAAGGTTGATCACACTTGATCAAAAAGCTCACTTTGCACAATCCTATAACCTTTATGAAAGAGATGATACTTGGGATTGTGTAGTGCAAAAGACTGGAGAGAAGTAGAGGGTTTGCTTCAAAAATGTGTTGGGAATTTTTGGCTTAGGAGAGAAAATCTTTTCTAGAAAGAAAACTAAGGTTTTAGCTTGGAAAATATTTTCTTATAAAATAACTTGTCAAATCTTTAGAAAATCTTGTGTCTTTTTTTTATCATGTTGAAATGACCCACTATTTATAGTGGATGAAAAACAAGGTGTACAGCTAAAAAGATTCGTTGGGGTGAAATCCCAACAAAAAATCTATCAGAAAATAGAGTTGTTGGAGTCTGTCAGACTTTCTGACAACTAACGGTCGACTGGCCCGATCGACCGCCAACGGTCATATTTCTGACCGTTGGGGGAAACGGTCGGCCGCTCCGGTCGATCGCAACTCTGCCTTAGAGAAAACTCTCTAACGATCGGTCGACCCAGTCGACCGAAATAAACAGAGGGCACTGACATAGATCCCGGTCGACCGGGCGGTCGACCGACGTGCACACATGCACTGCCGTGCACGTCGGTCGACTGGGTCGGTCAACCGGACTCTGTCAGATCTGTTTATTCAGAGTCTGCAAAAAAGAAAAGAAGGATATTTTGGTTCAAACATTTTTGTAAAAAGATTTGAGAACAATATTCTAGATCTTATAAAAACTTAGAGTGTGATCATAGATCAACACCCAAACATGTTAGTTCATTTTTGGTAAAAATCCTTCTTGATAAAAATGATTTTCTAAAACTGGTTTTTCCAAAACATGGTATTTTAAGAACTAAGTTAGAAATTCTGATATCAAAATTGTTTTGAAGCCATGAAGCAATCCTAAGTGTGTGTGAGTGACAATCCCAAGTATTCTACCTCTATCATCTAGGTTTTGACAAAATATCTAAAAATAAAAAGTAAATTGCAAATTTTGAGTCTTTCTTCTATGTTTGATCCCGAAGCTTTTCTATCGTGCAAGGCTTGAGAATCCAAATCTTTAACGGCGTCCAATTGTGAGTCTTGATGTGGAGCCATCAAATCAACTTGTTTTAACCTGAAACGCTTTTAAACAAGATTGTTAAAAAACATAACTAAATATGTTTGTTATCATCAAAATATCGGGCTAATGGCCTTTGGGCCAACAACCATTTCGGATATGGTTTCATTCTCCTCCATTTTGAATAATTCAAACCTGTGGACAAGAACAGATATTTTAGACTCTTTAACTTTGCTTGTGCCTTAGTGTGTTACCTGAAGAGTATGCCATATTTGATGTGCAGAAGTGGCTGTTGACACTCTGTTGAACTCTTCTTTGGTTAATGCACAGAATAAGGCATTCATCGCTTTGGCGTCAAGGTTCACATTTTTCTTTTGATCCTCACTCCAAGCATTGTAGTTGGTTATTGGCTTGGTGTACGATGCTTCTACAATGTTCCAAAGTTTGTAATTGAGCGATTGCAAGTAGATCTTCATTCTACACTTCCAATAGTTGTAGTTGGATCCGTCAAATAGCGGTAGACGTTGTGTAGAATGTCCTTCTTTGAATTGGGATGATGAAAACTCCGTTGCCATCCTTGTTGTTGACTAGGTATGCAGGGCTTGTACGCGGTTGGTGAAGGCTGTGATACCAAATGTAGGGCCTGCTCTGATACCAAATGTAGGGCCTACTCTGATACCAAACGTTGGTCCCGAGATGATGCCAATTGCGGAACTTTTTCTGTTGGCACTTATGGATCTAAAATACAAAGTCAACACAAATACTAAACAAAGAATGATTAAGTTAAATAAATAAATAAACTTACAAAAAAGAAATCAAATCTCAGAAAAGTTTAGACAAATGTAAACACGAGAGATTTATCCTGGTTCGGTACTCGTGACCTACATCCAGTCCCCAAGTCACCCGCTTGAGATTTCCTTTATCCTTGATTTTGTACACCCAAAATCACAACCATGCACACCACTTGACAAATCCCCTTTGCCAAATGTGTACACCTTCTCTTCCACCAAGAGAACAAACTCCACCTGTACAACTGCTTCTACACCAAGAAGACACCCGTGTACAATGATTGCTTTGAGTATTACAACCCTTTCCTATAAGCCTTGGTATTGTGTATGAACGTGGACAAGGTCTAGTATAGGAGAAAAAATTCAGAGAACTTCACAAAGGAATTTGAATTGGTAAAGAACTAAAGTGGAAATCAGTTTTCAAGTTTTGGCAGAATTTTGATTTAGAAAACTGAAGATTAGGATTCTAATTTGGCCTTTAGAATAACAACCCTTTATATAGCTGCACACTAGGGTAAGTTAGGGTAGTTATAGGCGCAATTCAAATGATTGAAACGTTGGAAAACGGGCACAAAAGATCAGATAACAGAAACTGTCTAACAGTCAGAAACTGCCTATAGTCGACTTGCCTTTTGAGTTAGTCGACTATATTAGGCAATTTTCCAAAGGTTAGTCGACTAGGTTTAGGTATTAGTCGACTAGGTCAAGGTAAGTTTGAATGATAGGTTTCTGGATAACTGAATCAAGTCGACTGGATCAGCTATAAGTCGATTAGGGGAATAGGGTTAGTCGACTACAAGGTCTATTAGTCGACTAATATTGTCTGTCAAGTCGATTAATGGACAAACAGAGAGTTGAGTTTATTTTGGACACATGACTAGTCGACTAGGGGTTGGGTCAAGTCGACTACACAATTGATTAGTCGACTATAAGAGACCATAAGTCGACTATAGGTCTATGATATGTGTGTGTGTATCAAGGCTTTTGACATGCTATTTCAAAATTACAAAACACATCATATCAACTCTCTTTGGGCAGTCTTGATCATGAAGAACTCTTGATAAATCTTGTGCTTGAGCTCCAAATGAAATGCTTCAAAAATGTCTTCATCAAAACATGTTCCAACAAAAACACCCCAAGGACTTAAGGACTCGAGCAAACAAGGCCACAAAACTAGGGATTTTATTATATGAACTACTTTTAGGCGTGAATACTTATGCTTTATTAGGCACAAATACCAAGCTTAATCAGATGATTTATATATATTTTTTCTCAAACTTATCTAATTATCTTTTGCATAATTACTAAGGCTTGCTTAGGCCAAAGCACCTAGCTAATCAATAATTAGATTTGTTTATCTTTTTTTCTTTTTTTTATTTTTTTATAAGGCATAAGAATCTTTGTTTTTGAACCCTAAGTGTGTAAGTGTATGAAGTGTGCATATTTCATCAAGGTAAAGATCAAGACTAAATTACTTTGACAAATTTTCTTCCTAACCCTAAAAATCAAACAAATAATTTTATTTTGACCAAGTATAAGAAATCCTAATTTGGATTTTCCTATTCCTTAAATTTGACTTAATTTCTTACAAAAAATATGTCAAAATATTGTTTCTATTTTTAAAAAGTTTTTAAAAGTAATAAAAATGTTAATTTTTATTTTTATTTTTATTAAAAAGAAAAACCTAAGTTATGTTAGAACCCTCCCCCACACCTATCTCATGCATTATCCTCAATGTATGAATTAATGCATAGATGCATGAAAAAGAAGAAAGGGAAGGAAAATGTTACCTTAAGGTGGTGGTTTCGGTGGTGGTCTGATTGGTCCACGAAATGCGGCCCAATCGACTTTTCGTGGAGTTCGGAGGAACCCACAAGAAATTTCTCTAATATAACCCATTAAAATGATATATGCATGAATGATTTTTATTAAATATTTGACCCCATCTAATTTTCAAATTTCATAATTAATTTCGGAGTCAAATTTGTCAACCGCCTCGTCCCAAAATGGATTGTGAAAAGATAGAATGATTAACTTGGACTCAGGAAGTACAGGAATTAATACCGACTCAGGAAGGTGACTTAAGTCAAGTAAAGGTTCAGGAGTCAAAATCAGTTTAGGAAGTGGGTCCAAGTCAAGAAGTTGAAACTCAAGTCCATATTTATTTTCTAACAATGGAATGTGACTTAATATTGGTGTTTCAAGTTCAAGAATGATAGTGTGGGAATCAAAACTAACTCTAAAATATTACTCAAGTTCGGTAACAAAACAGGAGTCAATATTAATTCAGGAATTTGAACTGGATCACAGATTTGAGAATCTAGGTCACATTTCTCATTGAGTTCAATGTCATAAAAATGAGAATTTGCCAATTTGTCAATAGGACTTTCAAAAGTGTAAAATTGGTCAAGTTCAATATGATCATCAAAGATGGGTGATTCAATTCATGATGAATTGGCACAGGATCCAATGTTGACTCAGGAAAGAGATTGAAATCAGGTGAAGACACCAGAGTCATTATTGAACCAGGAAGTAGAATTGAATCACAAAGTTGAGGTTCATGATCATATTCATTTACAAGTTTAATTTCAAGAAAAGGATAACTTGCCAAATTGTCATTGTCACTTTCAAATTTTGGAGTTTGAGCAAGTTCAAATGATTGTGCTGAAATAGAACCTTGTGTTCCAAAATAACATGACTCTTCAGCTCTAACAGAATGGTTACTGACATCAGAACTAGCCAAATGGTGAGAATGTAGAGATTGGACCATCATATCTATGTCATGATTATGAGCGTTTTGAGCCTGAGTGATGGCTTCAAGCATCTTTTCATAGTTGATGGGTTCATCGTCTTGTCGAAAAGATGAAGTGTTGTTTTGGAATTGGTGTTGAAATTGTGAGTCCATCAGATTTTGTGATTTTTGTTTGGACTCACGCATACTCATTTCCAAAATTGATGGTTTTCTATTTTGGACTGGTGGGACTGAGTATGAATCTTGAAAATATTGTGGACTAGGTGGATAAGGAGGACAAGTTGGTTGAAAATTAGACTCGGGGGAGGTGAATCCCTACTGACTCTGTGAAGAGTTGAAATTATTCTGAAAATTATGGTTATATGATTGGGGGCATGGGTTATATTGATTCAGATAAGACCAATCTGGCACACTAGGTTGGTTAAAGTTATGATATGCCGGGTTGATAATATCCGAAAAAGAGGTTGGTGTGTAATATGGATTACTATTAAATTGAAAAATTGTTATTATAAGCCATATCACACAATAGAATACAAACAAAGAAAAAACAAACAAATAAGCTAACAAATAAAAAGAAAAAATTCTAAACTTAGTTAGGGTAGACCTATGACCTAGATGACTCCTAACTAGTTAGACTATCCACGGGAGGTATAATGCAGACTTTGACCACAAGCTAATCGCCAGGTCAGAGCAAGATTGGTGGGAGGTTATCCGTCAAAGACGTTCCTTAATTAAATAACCACCAACCTTCGGGCTTTCGGCCCTTAATCTCTTTCCTAGACACTGATTTGGCAGGAGTCAAATTCCAACACCTTTCCCCCTTAGGATAATATCCTAATTGAGTCCAAGATGTCTCTAGGGCCAACGTCTACTCATTTTTAGTTAGACTCGGATTAGTGAGTGCTTGGAATCTGATTTTTGGGCCAAGGAAGGGTGATTAAATCCTCATCTTATCTTGTTATGGGGTGGTGCCCTTAAGATCAGCTTGTGCAAATGTACAAGATATGCAAACAAGATTCACTCAAAGCGATGTAAATCAACCAAGAGATGAGTCCTATTCTAAATGCAATGCGAACGTACCTTGCTCCAGCACTCTTCAACAGTAAAGTAAATGAATTGAAAAGACACATGCCTAAAATGCAAATGTCTAATCAATTTTTTTAACTTTTTCAACAAAAGTTTTACTGTTGGATTATTAGCAGGCTTCTGGAGATGGCATATAAGAAATAAAGTTTGCAGCAAACTATAATTTCGCAAAGCAAGCAGCCCTACAAAAATCCAGTCAGTAGTGAACTCTTCCTTGCCACGAAAACGCGGCTAGAGCCGAGCAAACGCGGCAATTCAGAGGGTATTTGGTCTCTGTTTTCTAGAACAGAGGCCCAAGGCCACTTATATGTTACTGCAATATATTTTTCCTGCTTTTCGTGCCCTAAAACCTGCACCAGAGAAGAAAATTTTGTTTTAGTTCTAAAAATTCAATAAAAACCATTACCCTCCCTGGAAACGTCGCCAAAAATTGATTTGAGCTTAAACCTGCACAAAAATACAGTATTTGAGAACTTTAAAATAGAGATGTGCAAGTGCTTAATTCTACCGCAATAGCAAGTGGCTATGCGGGTCGTGATCCACAAGGAGGGACTAGCGATGGAAGCTTTTTAGTAAGTCTTCTTTTAAGATACAAAGTTTGGTTAAAGTTCTTCTTAGTTCTTCAAAAGAAAAAGAGAAAAATTAGGTTAAAGTAAAGTGAGGAAGAAAGGTAGAATGAGAAGGTGGAGAAAATCAGAAAATGACTATGTACAAATAAATTGAAAAAGTGTGAAAAAGATTTGGAAGATGTAGTGTTGGTGATCTCAACTAAAAGTTACAAGAAAGAAAAACTAAAAATAAATACTTACCTCCTTTTGACCAAAAGCTTACCTTGAATCTTTTGCAATGATGTTACCTTGAAGCGAGACGATCAACGTATAACCCATAAGAGTTGATTCCCGTTTCCTCCACATTATATCATCAAGACATTGCAAGTATGAAGTGATACGAATGAAACTCAAAATCCATCGTCATGAGCTATCGGTGGCGCTCGCAAAGGCAAAGCTCTTTCGATGCTTTTAGACTCACTTGGAGAGCAATTGTACCGAAAAAAGAAAAGTAGAGAAGAAGAAGAAGAACACGAAAACAAAGTATATACAAAAGAAAATTACAGATTCGATTTCATAACAATAAGAGAAAAGAAGGAAATCTTATACCGGTGTTACTCTCAGCACAAACTTCGTTCGCATTCTCCTATGAAAGCCTGATCTCCTCTGAATTACATAAATGAGAACTAAAATTACATAAAAAGAAAACTAAAAACCTACACTAAAAAGAATGAAAACTGGCCTAAATCCTATCTCTGCATGGTCGCCCCCGGAGGCTCTGTCCCAGTATTTATAGGCAAAACCCAACCTACAGGATCCTATGAAGATAGGGGGAGCAAACGCTCCCCCTAACTCTCTAACAGAGCCGTAGAAATACGATTTTGGCCGCGTTTTTGCGGCCAGGGTGTGGCCAGGTGGCCACACCCTGTTGGTGGAGCTCCCCAGCTTCGCGAATTGTATTTATCTTCAGCTCTATTTGCAGTTTATGTCTGAGATTTTGATGAAATGGCCTTTGATCCTTGGTTTTAACCGATTGATTCAAGGAGGATTCTTCTTAACCAGTTTTTAACCTCTCTAATTTTGCCCTGATTCACTGAGTTCGAATTAATTTTGATTTAATTCAGAATTTGGTGGGCTTGGACTCATTTCTCTTCACTCTCCTTTAGGAATGGGCCTGCAAATAAATTAAACATTTCATTAGGAAAATGCAGAGTTTATTCCATAAAAAATATGAGAGTATGATAATAAATACGCAATATTAGTGACCAATCAGTGGCAAGCCTTTCAAAGACTAGTCTATAAGAAGACATTCCTAGAATCGTTTTAAAGGCGGTCCTATATGCCCATAAGGCATCTACCAATTTAATGGACCAATCCTTCCTGTTTTGATTCACAGTTTTCTCCAAGATAAGCTTAACTTGCCTATTTAAAACTTTTACCTGCTCATTGGTTTGAGGATGGTAAGGTGTAGATAACTTGTGTGTTATAGCATATTTTCGCATAAGAGCTTCAAAAGTTCTATTGCAAAAATGTGTAACATTATCACTAATTATGGCACAGGGGGTTCCAAAGCGTGAGAAGATGTTTTCTATCAAGAATTTGACAACAACTTTGTTGTCATTTGTCTTGCAAGGGATGGCTTCAACCCACTTGGATATGTAATCTACAGCCAACAAGATGTATTGGTGTCCAAATGAATTAAGGAAGGGACCCATAAAATCAATGTCCCAAACATCAAAGAGTTCTACTTCTAGAATTAGATTTAAGGGCATCATATTATGTTTCAAAATCCTTCCTATCATTTGGCATCTTGTGCAAGTTTTGCAAAAGTCAAATGCGTCTTTAAACAAAGTGGGCCAATAGAAACCACTCTGTAGGACCTTTTCTGCTGTTTTGCAGGGACCGAAGTGTCCACCACAAGCAAATTCGTGACAAAAGGCTAGAACACTTCTAGTTTTCTCATCGGGAGCACATCTCCTAATTATTTGATCGCTATAATATTTAAAGAGGTAAGGGTCCTCTCATATGAAATACCGGACTTGAGACAAGAACTTGTATCTATCCTGTTTTGACCAACTAGATGGTGTTTGGTTTGTGACTAAGTAATTAACTATGTCGGCAAACCATGGTTTCGTAGATATGGCTAGAAGTTGTTCATCAGAAAAATTATCGTTGATGGGTAGTTCGTCAGAATGTGCGTTTGGCACACGAGAGAAATTGTCTACGATGACATTTTCGACACCCTTTTTATCTCAAATTTTGAGATCAAATTCTTGAAGGAGGAGGATCCAACGAATGAGTTAGGCCCTTCACATTCTTTTTGAGCATTAGGTATCGAAGTGCGGAATGGTCGGTGAATATTGTGGTTTTGGTCCCAAGTAGGTATGGGCGAAATTTCTCCAAAGTGAACACTACTGCCAAGAATTCTTTCTCGGTTGTAGTATAGTTCACTTGGGCATCATTGAGTATCCTACTTGAATAGTAGATCACGTGCTGCTTGTTATCTTTATGTTGTCCTAAGACAGCGCCTTTCGTAAAATCGGAGGCATCACACATGATCTCAAAGGGTTTGGACCAGTCCGGAGGTGAGATGATAGGTGCAGAGATAAGTTTCAATTTTAGCTTCTCCTATATGCTACTACACTTGTCATCAAAGATGAAGGGCACGTCTTTGGATAAAAGGTTTGTAAGGGGTCTAGCAATTTTACTAAAATCTCTAATGAACCTACGGTAAAACCCGGCGTGTCCTAAAAAAGAATGAATGTCTTTCACGTATCGTGGAATAAGGAGTTTGGCTATGATCTCCACCTTAGCCTTATCCACTTTGATCCCTTTCCTAGATATCTCATGACCTAGGACAATCCCATGCTGCACTATAAAGTAGCACTTTTCTGAATTTAGGGTCAAGTTCTTTTCGGTGCACCTTTTTAGCACTAGCTTTAAGTGATGTAGACATTTGTCAAATAAATTTCCATAGACGAAGAAGTCGCCCATGAGGATCTCTAAGAAGCGCTCGACCATGTCGAGAGAAAAGGCTTAACATGCAACGTTGGAATGTGGTGGGGGCATTGCATAGGCCGAAAGGCATTCGGCGATAGGCAAATATCCCAAATGGATATGTGAACGTTGTCTTTCTTGGTCCTCTGGGGCTATTGGGATTTGGTTATACCCTGAGTAACCGTCCAAGAAACAGTAATACTCGTGGCCCGCTAATCGTTCCAGCATTTGGTCGATAAATGGGAGGGGAAAATGGTCTTTTCTGGTAGCAGCGTTCAACTTGCGATAGTCTATGCATACTCGAACCTTGATAGGTAGTCGTGTTTGTACTAACTCTTTCTTGTTGTTTTTCACCACAGTAAAACTGGACTTCTTAGGGATCACGTGCACTGGGCTGACTCATTCGCTATCGAAAATGGGATAAATGATCCCATTATCCAACAGTTTCATTATTTCATCTTGTACAGCCTCTTACATTAGTGGGTTTAGGCTACGCTATGGGTCCCTCTTCGGTTTAACCCCTTTATTTAGATGGATTCTATGCTGGACTATTTAGGGCTTAGTCCCTTGATATCGGCTATAGTCCAACCAATGACTTCCCTATGTCTCCTAAGGGCTGCCAATAGGTCTTCCTCTTGCCTATTAGTCAAATTGGAGGCAACTATGACTAGTAACGTCTCTGTTCACTAAGGTAGGCGTACTTAAGATGTTTAGGCAAGGTCTTTAACTCCAAGGAAGGAGGTGGCTCGATGGGTGTAGGTGTTATGCTTAAATTCTCCATCTCTATAGAACTTGGACTGGCTGCCCATTCAATCTCATCAATGTTGAGATCACTAGATTCTAACTCTTCCAAATCCTTTAATTCTAGTGTGATCTCCTCTTTGTGCTCACTAGTCATATTCTCAATGAAGTTGGCCTCAAAGGGTTAGTCGTTTATGTCGTAGGGGTGTTTACTTAAGTTGAAAACATTGACTTCCTTGGTCATATCTCCAAAAGTCAATCTCACAGATCCGTTTCTACAATTTATGATTGCGTTAGCGGTTGCTAGGAACGGGCGTCCTAAGATGATGGGAGTTTAGGAGCTAGGATTAGACACATGTTGTGTCTCTAAAATAATGAAATCGACTGGGTAAATGAATTCTCCTACCCGTATAAGGACATCATTGATCTCTCCCTTAGGAACTTTAATTAATCGGTCAGCTAATTGGATCATAAGTTGAGTTGGGTTGAGTTCACCTCAGCCAAGTTGCTGATATACGGAGAAGGGAAGAAAATTAATGCTTGCTCCTAAATCAAGGAGTGCTCGACTAATTTCAGCTTGATCTATTGTGCAAGAAATGGTGGGGCAACCAGGGTCCTTGTAATTGATTGGGATCTGGTTGGACAATAGCTCACTAATGTTAGTGGCTAGAAAAACCTTCTTAGACACATTTATCTTTCTTTTCTTGGTGTACATGTCCTTAAGGAATTTGGCATAACTAGGGACCTATTGGATTGCATCAAGAAGTGGTTTACTAAGCCTAACTTGATTAAACACCTCGAGCAGTTTCTCCATTTGAGCATTATTATTACTCCTAAGACTATTTAGAAATAGGGCTATAGGTTGGTGCACTTGTTTTGCTGACTTATCAACTTCAGTTTCTTTAGAGTTTTGTGGAGATGGAGTGGAGCTAGATGGAATGGACAATTGAGCTGGGCCATGTAGCATGGATACTTGATTATCAACTTGTTTCCCTAATCTCAATGTATGAACCAAGTTACACTGGTTTGGGTCTTGAGCCTCATTGGCTTGCGTAGGATTCCTAGGGTTTGGAAATGGTTGACTTGGTAGAGTTCCCTTTTGTTATTCTTGTTAATTTAGTTGCATCTCTATCCTAGTCAAGACATGAGCTAGTGTGTCTTAGTTCTTAACTAGAGTGTCCACCTTTCTTTCCATATTGGAGAGTCTTATTTCCATATGTGAATTTTGAAAAGAAGGTGGAGGATTCTGGTTGGGATAATTTTGTTGATAAGGAGAATTTTGAAAATTGTTGGAGAATTTGGGCCTTGTGTGAATATTGTTGTTTGGGCCCATGAGAAATTTAGGTGATTTCTCCAATTGGGATTATAGGTGGATGAATATGAATTGTTAGCGGGCCTTGTGAAGGCAGCACTCATATGCTCGGGCAAAGTTTGATGAGCTATAAAGAGGAGGCATTCTTTGAACACATGGTTCATGTCTTGACAATAAGTACAACCCGCCGAAGGTGTTGGGCTGACTTGGTTCACTGAGACTGGTTCTTTAGTTTTAAGAGCTTCTAGTCTTCGCACCACAGCAGCTAGTTTAGCTTCGGTAGCTATGTTAGCCTCAATGGAATGGACACCTCCTTTAGAAGAGTTAGGGCCATTAGTCCTAAATTTTTCCGGAGTCGGTTCCCATTGGATGGTATTATCAGCCAATTCTTCATATAATAACCATCCTTCATCCTTGTTCTATTTCAAAAATCCTCCTTCGTATATAGATTCTAGTAGTGTTTTTGTTTGATATTCTAATCCATCATAAAGAGCTTGGCAAAATCGTCGTTTCTCTATCCCGTGATGAGGGCATTGGGCAAGGAGGTCCTTAAAACGTTCGAAGTACTTCCAAAAAGGTTCATTGGTTGTTTGCTTAAACTGTAAGATGCTTTTCCTAATTAGTGTAGTCTTGTGAACATGATAAAACTTCTTTAAGAAGGCTTTGATGAAATTATCCCATGAGGATATGGAACTGGCCTCTAGACTATAGAGCCATTTCTTTGCTAAGTCTTTCAAAGAGAATGGGACAGATCGTAATTTGAGGCATCTACTCCTAGGCTGGGTATTTTCATCATTAGACATACTTCTTCAAATTCCCTTATGAAAAAGTATGCATCCTCAGATTCAAGTCCATGAAATTTAGAAAGAGTGTTAATATATTGAGGTTTGAGCTCAAATTGGTCAACACCTTCATCGGGTAACTGAATGCAAGATAGAAGAGAGGTCCTAATAGGATAGAACCTATCTTGCAGTGATGGTGGTTGTGCCATGTGTGAATCAGGTTTTGTTCGGGTGGTGAACTGGTCCTAGTTAGTCTAGATGTGACAGGGTCTCTCGACCAAGCTGACATGCACAGTTAACAAACAAGTTCACCCAATCAATCAAGAAAATGAAAAATAATCAAAAATCTTATTCTAGGGTAAGCCTTGACCTAGACGACTCCTAACTTTAGACTGTCTTTAGGAGGTATATTGTCGACCTTAACAACAAGTTAATCGGCCAGGTATGTAGCAAGATCGGTGGGAGGTTATCCGTCAATGACGTTCCTTAATTAAGTAACCACCGATCTTTGGGCTTTCGGGCTTTAATCCCATTCCTAGGCACCGATTTGGCAAGAGTTAATTTACAACTTTCTCCTTTAGCCAATCTCCTAATGAGTCCGAGTTAACCTAAGGCCAACTCTAGTCAATTTTTATTTTAGGGTTAGGGTTGTGAGTGTGACGAAGATGATTTGTGGGCCAAGGAAGGGTGATGAAATCCTCACCTTATCTTGTTTATGGGATTTGCCCTTAAATTGATTTAGTACACGTGTAAAGCAATAGTCAAGTATTCACTCAAAAGCAGTAAATCAACCAAGGGTTCTTCCTAGTCTATATGCAATGTGAACGTACCTTATCGCCAGCACTCTTCAATAGAAATTAAAAAAAATTAAATAGATACGTGCCTATGATGCAAGAGTCTAATTTTTTTATTTATCAACTAATAGGTTACTGTTAATTAGTTAGCAGTATGCAGGGTGATCTCAGAGAAAAATTATCAAAGTAGTAGCAATTTGCAGCAGTGATCGTACACATATTTTGCATTCTTTTCATTACATTCCTACATTTATCATGTAATAAATCTGCTAATTTCTTTGTCTTAAATGTCTATTTGTAGAAGATAATAATGAAGAGAAAGAGAATTAAACCAAATAAATACCAGTTGAAATCAGATTTAACTGGATCTATTTTGTTAGCTGAGGAAGATCCCAGATTTAGTTAGAACAAATCAAGGATTGGGGCAAATATTCAGCTGAAGATCAGAGCAAATCAAAAAGATAACACCAAATGGAAACCAGTAAAATTCAAATTTATATAAATTCATTTTGGTTAGCTAAAGATCAACTAAGGATCATATCAAATACAAAGAGATAAATGGATAGAGAGAAGATCAACGGATGAGACGAAGCAAGTTTGACTCAGATTCTGACTGGATACATTTCAGTATTTGAATTATAACTTTCGCTACCAAATTTCAAATTTGATAATTCAAGATGATCCAGAACGAAGACTTACATGACTACAACTCTTATTTTGATCACTATTTCTAATTCTTTCATTTGATAAGTGATATTCAGCAATCAACACGCCAACAAACTACAGATCAGACTGAATATCCACATCAAATCAAGTTTGGAGATAAGGGGAGGATTCAAATTTAGAAATAGCCAGCTTTCTCTATCTTCATACTCCTCTAACCTCTGCATTTCTTCTATAAATACCTGCAATCTCAAAGGGAAGGGGAAAAGGACCAAGCATAGATAGATTTTAGGCAAGTTTTTCATTCTTTTTAGGTAGATTTTTATTTTCTTTTTATGTAATTTTTAGTTCTTTGTAAGCATAGGTTAGATTGAGATTCATGTAAGTAAGAGAGAGAGGCTTCTGTTGAGAGTGACACCGATATACCCTCCTCCTTTCTTCCATCGTTTCTGCAAGCAATGAAGGTAATTTTTTTTTATGTTCGTCTTTACTTTTGTTTTCTTCTTCTTCTTCTTTCTACTTTTCCTCTTTTGGTTTTGATGAGTATCTAAGTGAATATAGAAGCATCAGTATAGCCATGTTTGTGTGAGTGTCACCGATATTTCATGATGATGTTCTCCTCCCCAAGATTCCGTATCATTTCATTCTTGTTCGTCTTGATAATGTAATGCGAATGGGGACTGAGCTCGATCTTATGAATTATGCGTTGATCGCCTCCAAAGTAAGGTAAAACATGCAAGGGTTCCAAGTAAGTCATCAACTAAAGGAGGTAAGTATTTCTTTTAGTTTTCTTTCTTTTAATTTTTTAGTTTAGATCACAACACCATCAACACCCACTTCTTTTATCACTCTATTTCGATTTCTTTATACATATCCAATTCTGATTTCTCCATCTTCCAAATCTCTCACTTTCTGCCTAACTTCATTGTAATTTATTTTTATTTTTCTTTTAAAGAACTTAAGAAGAACTTTAACCATTAATTGTAGCCTAAAATAGAACTTACTAAAAAGCTTCCATCGCTAGTCCCTCCTTGTGGATCACGACCCGCATAGCCACTTACTATTGCGGTAGAATTGAGCACTTGCACTCTTTATTTTAAAGTTCTGAAATTCTGTATTTTTGTACAGGTTCAAGCTCAATCAAATTTTAGCGCTGTTGTTGGGGAGGGACGGTAAGTAATTCTCTTTAAAGCTTACATTTTTGGTTAACTTTCTTCTTTATTTTTTGTACAGATTTAACAACAAGGAATTTGTGCTGCAGTAGACATATAAGTGACCTTGGACTCTACTAAAGAAAGCAGAGCCAAGAAGCCCTCAGATTTGCTACAGTCCTGTGGCAAACTGAGTGAACTACTAACTTGTATTTTCTGCAGGTTGGCTGAATTGCGTAGTTTAACTATCTGTAGCATTTATTTCCTTGTTTGACTCACTGCATATATATTTCTAACACAACAGTAAAAAGTTGATTGTAAATGCTAAAAAATGATTTAGACTTTGCATTTAAGTACGTGTCTATTTCATTACATTTTCTATTTACTGTTGAAGAGTGCTGGAGCCAAAGTATGTGTGCATAGCATTTAGTATAAGGTTCATTCTTGTATGAAATATTGCTTGAGTGTTACTTTTTTCTATATACTTGTACACTGCACTAAATTGATTTAAGGGCTTGTCCTATAAACAAGATAAGGTGGGGAAGTCATTACTCTCTCTTAGCCCACAAACAATCTCCTCACTCACTAACCCAAGCCTAACTAAAAATGAGTAGACGTTGGCCCTAGGGACATCTCGGACTCAATTAGGAGATTATCCTAAGGGGAAAGGTGTTAGAATTTGACTCCTGCCAAATCAGTGTCTAGTAAGGGGATTAAGGACCGAAAGCCCAAAGGTTTGTGGTTACTTAATTAAGGAATGTTTTTGACAGATAACCTCCCACCAATCTTGCCCTGATTGGCTGATTAGCTTGTGGTCAAAGTCTGTATTATATCTCCTATGCACAGTCTAACCAGTTAGGAGTCGTCTAGGTCAAAGGCCTACCCTAACTTAGGTTAGAATTTTTTTTCTTTTTTATTTTCTTGTTTGTTTGTCTTTTTTCTTTGTTTGTGTTTTATTGTGTGATATGGCTTATAACAACAATTTTTTCAATTCTAATGGTAATCCATATTATACACCAACCTCTTTTTCGGATATTACCAACCCGGCATATCATAACTTTAACCAACCTAGTGTGCCGAATTGGTCTTCTCCGAATCAATATAACCCATGCCCCTAATCTTATAACCATAATTTCTAGAATAATTTCATCTCTTCACAGAGTCAGTGGGGATTCACCTCCCCTGAGTCCAATTTTCTACCAACTTGCCTTCCTTATCCACCTTGTCCACAATATTTTCAAGATTCATACTCAGTTCCACCAGTCCAAAATAGAAAATCATCAATTTTGGAAATAAGTATGCGTGAGTCCAAACAAAAATCACAAAATCTGATGGACGCACAATTTCACCACCAATTCCAAAACAACACTTCATCTTTTCAACAAAATGATGAACCAATCAATTATGAAAAGATGCTTGAAACCATGACTCAGGCTCGAAACGCTCGTAATCATGACATAGATATGATGGTCCAAACTCTACGTTCTTACCGTTTGGCCAGTTCTGATGTCGTTAACCATTCTGTTAGAGCTGAAGAGTCATGTTGTTTTGAAAAACAAGGTTCCATTTCAGCACAATCATTTGAACTTGCCCAAACTCTAAATTTTGAAAATGATATTGACAGTTTGGTAAGTTATTCCTTTCCTAAAATAGAACTTGAGAATGAATATGATCTTGAATCTCAACTTAGTGATTCAATTCTACTTCCTGATTCAATAATTACTCCGGTATTTTCACTTGATTTTAATCTTTTTCCGAGTCAACATTGGATCCTGTGCCAATTCATCATGAAATTGAATCACCCATCTTTGATGATCATCATATTGAACTTGACCAATTTCACACTTTTGAAAGTTCTATTGACAAATTGGCAAGTTCTCATTTTTATGAAATTGAACTCAATGAGAAATATGACCTACATTATCAAATTTGTGATCCAGTTCAAATTCTCGAATCAATATTGACTCTTGTTTTGTTACCAGACTTGAGTAATATTTTAGAGTCAGTCTTGATTCTCACACCTGTCATTCTTGAACTTGAATCACCGATATTAAATCACATTCTATTGTGGAAAACTGAATGTGGACTTGAGTTTCAACTTCTTGATTTGGAGCCACTTCCTGAGCCAATCTCGACTCCTAAACCTTTACTTGACTTAAGTCACTTTCTTGAGTCCATATTAGTTCCAATACTTCCTGAGTCCAAGTCAATCATTTTATCTTTTCACACTCCATTTTGGGACAAGGCGGTTCACAAAATTGACTCCGAAATTAATTATAGAATTTGAAAATTAGATGGGATTAAATTTTTAATAAAAAACGTTCATATATACATCATTTTAGTGGGTTATATAAAAGAGATTTCTGGTGGGTTCCTCCGAACTCCACGAAAAGTCGATTGGGCCGCATTTCGTGAACCAATCAGACCACCACCGGAACTACCATCTTAAGGTAACATTTTCCTTCCCTTTCTTCTTTTTCATGCATCTATACATTAGTTCATACGTTGAGGACAATGCGTGAGATAGGTGTGGGGGGAGGGTTCTAACATAACTTAAGTTTTTCTTTTTATTAAAAAAATAAAATTTTAACATTTTCTTTACTTTTAAAAACTTTTTGAAAATAGAAACAATATTTTGACATATTTTTTGTAAGAAATTGAGTAAATTTTAAGGAATAGGAAAATTAAAATTAGGATTTCTTAAACTTGGTCAAAATAAGATTATTTGTTTAATTTTTAGGGTTAGGAAGATAATTTATCAAAGTAATTTAGTCTTCATCTTTACCTTAATGAAATATACACACTTCATACACTTACACACTTAGGGTTCAAAAACAAAGATTCTTATGCCTTATAAAAAAAGAAAGAAAAAATATATATCTATGAAAGATGAACAAATCTAATTATTGATTAGCTAGGTGCTTTGGCCTAAGCAAGCCATATTATTTATGCGAAAGATGATTAGATAAGTTTGAGAAAAAAATATATATATAAATCCTCTGATTAAGCTGGGTATTTGTGCCTAACAAAGCATAAGTATTCACGCCTAAAAGTAGTTCATATAATAAAATCCTTAGTTTTGTGATTTTTGTTTGCTCGAGTCCTTAAGTCCTTGGGGTGTTTTCTCACTCGGTGCCCTAAGACCGTTTGGTTTGGGAGTCATCGATTAAAGGCTCGTTACATGGGTAGATTAGAAATCCTAATAGTACTAAGGAATGATACCACCAAAAAATATGTATATATATATAAATAAATAAAACATAAGAGTTAGAGTTAAAGAACCCTTAGTCAAAATTTTCACGGTCACAAGGCGCATATGATTTAGGGTAAAGTAATAGACTAGATTAGAAGTATAATTTGACTCCTTACTTTGATTGATAACAAATTTTTGAATAGAGACTAAGTTTAGAAATGAAAAATTCAATTTTCCTATAACTTATAGATTACTTAAATATTACAATTATATTTCAAATATTTTTCTCTTTCAAAATGCCTTTCTAAAATACTAACTCTTTGTTTCTCTTTCTTTATGGATTTTGTGGGTGTAATCCACTGAAAGCTCTCACGAGACAAAATTCGTCCTCTAGGGGAAACCTAGAGGTTTAACGACTTGTTGCGCATGCTCAGTGCAATCGCGTGATCTGCAAAAGTGATCAATAATCTTTGATTTAATTTTGTTGTTTTGCTCGAGGACGAGCAAAAGATAGGTGTGGGGGTGTGATCGTACACATATTTTGCATTTTTTCATTACACTCCTACATTTATCATGTAATAAATCTGGTAATTTCTTTGTCTTAAATGTCTATTTTGTAGAAGATAATAAAGAAGAGAAAGAGAATTAAACCAAATAAATACCATTTGAAATCAGATTTAACTGAAGATGATCCCAGATCTAGTTAGAACAAATCAAGGATTGGAGCAAATATTCAGCTGAAGATCAGAGCAAATCAGAAAGATAACACCAAATGGAAACCAGTAAAATTCAGGTTTCTATAAATTCATTTTGGTTAGCTAAAGATCAACCAAGGATAATATCAAATACAGAGAGATAAATGGATAGAGAGAAGATCAATGGATGAGATAAAGCAAGTTTGACTCAGATTCTGACTGGATACATTTCAGTATTTGAATTATAACTTTCGCTACAAAATCTCAAATCTGATGATTCAAGATGATCCAGAAATAAGACTTACATGGCTACAACTTTTATTTCAATCACTATTTCTAATTCTATCATTTGATAAGTGATATTCAGCAATCAACACGCAAATAAACTGTAGATCAGAACTGAATATCCACATCAAATCAAGTTTAGAGATAAGGGGAGGATTCAAATTCAGAAATAGCCAGCTTTCTCTATCTTCATACTCCTCTAACCTCTGCATTTCTTCTATAAATACCTGCAATCTCAAAGGCAAGGAGAAAAGGACCAAGCAGAGATAGATTTTAGGCAAGTTTTTCATTCTTTTTAGGTAGATTTTTATTTTCTTTTTATGTAATTTTTATTTCTTTGTAAGCATAGGTTAGATTAAGATTCATGTAAGTAAGAGAGAGGCTTATATTGAGAGTGGCACCGATATACCCTCCTCCTTTCTTCCATCGTTCTGCAAGCAATAAAAGGTATTTTTTTATGTTCGTCTTTACTTTTGTTTTCTTCTTCTTCTTTCTACTTTTCCTCTTTTGGTTTTGATGAGTATCTAAGTGAATATAGAAGCATCAGTATAACTATGTTTGTGTGAGTGTCACCAATATTTTATGATGATGCTCTCCTCCTCAAGATTCCGTATCATTTCATTCTTGTTCGTCTTGATGATGTAATACGAATGGGGACTGAGCTCGATCTTATGAATTATGCTTTGATCGCCTCTGAAGTAAGGTAAAACATGCAAGGGTTCCAAGTAAGTCATCCACCAAAGGAGGTAAGTATTTCTTTGAGTTTTCTTTCTTTTAATTTTTAGTTTAGATCACAACACCATCAACACCCACTTCTTTTATCACTCTATTTCGATTTCTTTGTACATATCCAATTCTGGTTTCTCCATCTTCCCAATCTCTCACTTTCTACCTAATTTCATTGTAATTTATTTTTATTTTTCTTTTAAAGAACTAAAGAAGAATTTTAACCATTAATTGTAGCCTAAAAGAGAACTTACTAAAAAGTTTCCATCGCTAGTCCCTCCTTGTGGATCACGACCCGCATAGCCATTTGCTATTGCGGTAGAATTGAGTACTTGCACTCTTTATTTTAAAGTTCTGAAATTCTGTATTTTTGTACAGGTTCAAGCTTAATCAAGCAGCCTGCAAAATTTTCAGTCAGTAGTTCACTTCTACTGCCGTGAAAACGCGGCTATGGCTGCGTTTGTTCGGCTATGTAGTAGGCTCTGCTGCTCTGCCTTCTAGGGCAGAGGACAGAGTTGCTATATGTCCTTTGCTCCAGTTATAGTTCCTGTTTCTCTGATCCTGCAAACAGAAAGAAAAAAAAGAATTAGTTTTTGAGAATATCGTACCGTTCCCTCTCCGATAACGGCGCCAAAATTTGATTGAAACGGGAAATTGTATTGTAAATAGTTTAGAAAATCTTAGTCTCGTTTCAAGGTAACCACGTAGCAAAGGCTAGACGAGTCGATCCACAGGGAAGGATGCGATGGAAGCGTTTCAGAACGATCTTCTCTGTAATTTTCTTGGAAAAGAAAAGGAGAGCTTGATTAGATTTGATCAAATTTAAGAAATATAGTTTACTAATCATCTACCACAACACATGGTATTAGTCTCAAAGAGTGAATATCATATTGAATGAAGAAGCATCCATCCTAGGTTATTAATTGAGATTCAAGCAAGATGAATAATGTTGGAACCCTAACTAGTGTGCACTAATAAAGATTAAATAGTCGTTCATCCTAATTTCAAAGTATAACATAATAGAAGTTATTTTTCTTAAAATTATGCTATCAAAATTTTTAAGTATGAACTTATGAAGAATCATTTAAAAAGTGTAAATTGAATTAAGAAAACCTAATCATCGATTCATCTTCAAGAAGATCATTTCAATCCTAGGGTTTCTAACTATAATAGATATCAATCAATTCACCTTTTAAACTAAACTAGGGTTGATTGAGAGATTAGCAAACTATAGGTTTAATTTAGTTATTCATTTTTTTATTTTCAATTTTTATGTTTAATAAGAAAAAGTGCATGAAAACGAAAAGAAGAAAAAGTAATTAATCTAAGCAAAAAGAACTGAATTGAATTGCAAAGAAGAATGAGTAACCTTTTATTTGATGTCACGACCAATTACAAAGCTCCTCTCCTTCTTCAAAATATTCTTCTTTAAATAACAAAAACGAAAATACAAGAAATTTCAGAAAGAGAGAAAATCTAAAGAAAAACCCTAAGCTTCAGTCTCTGGATGCCCCTCTTGTTGCTCTGCAGGGGTATTTATAGCAGATATAAGACGTAGAGTCCCAGTACAACTCTCTCACAAAACATCGTAACTAGTTTTATCCAAATTACTGGCCACGTTTCCGTGGCAATAGCGTGGCCAATGGCCACGCGCTTTCTTGCGTGGCCTCCTCTGATCCGTTCATTTGGGCTCCTCCTTCTAGATTCTGTATTCAAACCTTTTATCTTGAGAACTCAGGATAACTTAGGAAGCAAGTTTTCACAAATCCAAATTTATAAAAGGATTTGTTCTTTATCTTTAAGCTTTTCTCCTCTTTTATCTTTATCCTGGTTTGCAAGCAACTAGGTTTGAGTAGAAGTCCATCTCATCTTATCCTTTTCCTCCTCTTTTTAGCAATTAGAAGTTCTATTTTATCCTTCCTCTTCCTCCCTTAGATTTTAAAATTCAAGTTTTATTAGGTTAGATAAGGTAGAAACTTCTAAATTACTACAATTAATTTTACATGTGGGCTTGTGGGATTCTTGGGCTTTTGGGTTTTATTTCTTTATTTTTTAATTACTCAAGGTCTGCACACATTAAACAATAAAACATTAGTAGCAGTGCTTAATAAAAGAATAAATAGGGAAATATGATGGGAAATGTGATGATAAATATGCACTTTTTACTACCTATCAATTCATCTGTCTGTATCACTTTACAACTGATGTGTTATCACCTGACATGCTATTGCTTGGCACCTGCTCCTGTTATGTTATCTCTTATCTCCTGTCCCCCGTTATGATATAACATATCACTTGTCACGTGCCTGATCACTTGTCATTGTCATGTTGAAACTTGATACCAATTATGATTAACTCTCAATCATGATTACCATATTACGGGAATGTAGTACCTGATCTCTTATTATGTACTCCCGTTATGCTTATTATGTACTCATGTTATGATTAGTTATGATCCTACTTGTTCCCGTAATCTGATAATTATGTTTAATAAGTTATAAAAGGGACAATTTACACGGGGAATGGGAGGAAGTCATGGATACGGGTATGCCTCACTTATAGTGGTGGAATACTAAACTGACGATTCGTGTTCGAGAGATTTCAGGTCCCCAAAAGATGCGTGTTAGGGGGATTTCAGGCCCCCAAATGGCTGTGTCCCGGACGGACGGGAATACTATAAGTATGAACTATTAGTTCTTCATCAGCTTCTAATAACCAACTTCGACTTACTTATATATGGATGTACGTGTGTTGAGATGTACAAGAGGAAACATACCTAGATATATGAGTCAGACGAGTAATAATAATAAGATATCAAGATAATAACTTGTTGTGTTGCTTTGCAACCTTTGTTATGTCACTTGTTTTGCCACAATTGCTTTCATCAGGTTTTATGATCACTCCTCGTTTCATACTGATTTCTGGTTCTCACTCATTACTTGATATCTCGTTCATATATAGCTTGCATGTGCTCACAACACAGTTTTCAATGCATTAATTCGGATTTATCGATACACGTGTGCTTGACCTTGCACGCCATTTGGCATTCACATCACCACTCCTTGGGGAGATCTGACTCCCTTGGATTCTCATGTCCAGGTTTCAGAGCTTGGAACTTGTAGATTCTGCTAGTTGTTGATCAGAGAAGCGCATCGGTAGCGTAGATCATTGGCTGACCGTCCAGAGCCCTATTCTTCTAACTCCCCCGAGCGTCTCTTGAGTTTTTCTTCTGTAAACTCGTGAGCGCCTTTTATACTATTCGTATTTATTCATCTCTTTGTATTCTCGCATTTGTGCCTATCGGTGATGTAATATTCTTATATTATTGTATCACACCTTGTGATAACTTTGTAATTGTATTCATATGTTGGAATGTATAATGCACCACGTGCTTCCATACTCCAATTTTACCTATACTGATGCCTAGTATATATATGTAAGGGTATTTCTAACCTGTATATATACGTCGCAGTAACGTCTTCATACCTGCGGGATCGGAACGTTACGGAACCAAGACTCGATCCTTTAACGATCTTGTCTTGCATATCATTTCAGACTCTCCAAGAGCTAAATATCACCAAAGTCAGACCAGCGTGGAACCCAACTGGTGGCCTGAGACCCATTTCACTCGTTGGTTCGCAGATCAAATTCAAGCTTGCTTGATTATTTGATTGAAAAATAGTATTTAATTTTATTAATATGGATATTGATCAGAGTAATAATACGAGTAATAATAGGAGTCCTAACTCACTCGCGATTGAAAATAATTCAATTAAGGAAATAATCGTTTGAGAATAGGATTCATAATGGTATAAATATAACCCATGTAGTAATAGAGTTTTTCCATCCCACATAATAAGAGTTAAACAATAAATTCAAAAAAAAAAGGCAGAGCTTTTGGAGGTTTGCAGTTTTGAGTCCAAGGGCGAGTTTTTATGCAAGTTATTTAGGCAACAAATAATTTGACTATTTAAGCCTTTGAAGCGCTTCCCCTTTCCCTGATTTGGGGGAAGATCGCCGCCTTACGTCGCCGTCCAAACCCTACCGGCAGTGAGAGTCTCTCTCTCTCTCGATTCATCAAGTAATTTATTTCTCTCTTTACGTTCTTGTTAGTAATTTCTCTTTCTTCAACGTCAAAAGTTGTAATTGATCATCAATCAATCAACTAGTTGGATGCATACCTTTGAAATTGAAACAGAGATTGATTGATTCACAGCTTCTAAGATTTAGCATCTAAGGATTTGGGGATCTTTTAGTTTTTCCCCCCCTTTTCGGCCTATCGATTTATTTATTGATCATTGCATTAGGAAATTACTGAGACCTTTTCCCTTCAATAATAGAAGAGAGGAAATGGGAGTTAAAGCGTTTTATCATCATAATCTTTGTCTCTGCCGCCGTTGTGATTTTGATTACTATCATATGGAGGAGAAGAGGAGGAGGAAACTAGAGAGCTGTTGCATTGGCCTTGATGGCGAGAGGGAGAAGATAGAAGAAGAAGAAGAAGCCATTGATTCTTTACTAGAAGAAAGAAAATCTCTTATTCTTTCCCTCAGGAAGAGGAAAAGATCTCTTCTTCTTCATATCAAACGGAAGAAGCAGCAGCAGAAGGTGGCTGATGATGGTGGGGGTGTTTGTGCTCTGACGGACGAGTTCATCGCCTTTGAGATCCTCACGAGGCTCCCGGTGAGAAGCCTCTTGAGATTCAGGTCTGTGTGCAAGTCTTGGCTTGCCACCATATCCGATCCTTCCTTCATTGCCGCACACTGGATCGGTCTGCGAGAAGAGCACCGCAGGTTCTCCTTGCAACCATTGCCCATGACCACCCGTGCATGATTGGCTTTCATTCTTATGATGAAAGCGAGCCCATGCTCGTCGCCACCTTCTTGTCTGGGATAAAATTCGCCAGGAAGCAGATCGTCCTGGCACTCCCCCACCACTGCAACGGGTTGCTTCTGCTGACCACGATGACCAAGCTGCTCGTGTGCAATCCCAGCACGCGAGAACTGGCAGTCCTGCCTGAAGGCAGCCACAATGTACTTACATGGCCGGGACGCCGTCTCAACTGTGACGCTGGTTTTGGTTTCGATCCCTGTACCAATTCGTACAAGGTGGCCCGGTACTTCTACCGTTGCTATGATTTCGCGGCAAGAACCTGTAGCATGGGCTTTGAAGTCTTTACTGTAGGAGGAGGGGAAGACTCCGCATGGCGAGTTCTCCCTGAGGATCCACCATATCCGATCACCAACATGGTGCCGAGCTTTGTGGGTGGGTCTATCTATTTTAAGGTCTGCAATCGTCTGCACTCGTCTGCTCCAAAAGCCTTCCTTGCCTTCGATCTGGAGGAGGAGAAGTTCAGTGTTGTTGATCCCCGGCTTCTTTAGGTCCTGTTGATGATGGTTGTTCGAATATGATAATCGTAGGTTTGGGAGGGAATCCATGTCTTGTTTGCTGGTCCAAGGACAAGACCAAGATTGACCTGTGGATTTCCGAGGACTGCAGCAACCACGCGTGGATCCCCAGCTTCAGCATTAATCTGCTGCAACCGGTGAAGTCTCTTTGTTTTCTTGCATATCACAATGGAAAGCTTCTGCTCAGATTAAAAGATGAATCTGAGAGGTTGGAGTATTATGATCCTCAAAGGAAATCATTTGAGCCGGTGGTTCATGTTCAAAAAGAGTTGGCCTTTTACGTTCAGGAGAACACAAGCATTCGTTTCTTCCCAGAGATGGCAGCAGTCCAGTTAACGTCTTATGCAGAGAGCTTGGTACCACTCCAGCCTAAATTAAGCTGACTACCTTTGTTGTCATCATGTTATTACAAATGTTTGATTCCAGTTTAAAAATTTTCTACAATCTATGTGAAAATTGCTCTGAAATGTGAATGCTTAAGGGACCCATATTTTCTTATCTTTCTTATATGATTCTAGTGAACATTCTCCTATAATCTGATAGAAAAGAGGCTAGAGGCTCAAGAGACATAGACCCTCAGTAGTTTCACTAGTACCTTAAATGTATCTCTCTCTCTCTCTCTCTCTAAGGAAAATGGTGGGATGAAACTCCCCCATTTTGTTAACATCCACACAGAAGAAAAGAAACAAACCATAAATTTAGCATTCTAATAGCTTCAATTAATTTATGTAACTCCACACTCTTTTACAGCCAAAACTATATGATACTTGAAAGCTAAGCTCAAAGTTTCATCCTTGGAAGTTAGAATTCAACAAAACGTGAGCCACAATAGTTTATGCTGGCTCTAATTTGGATCAAAACTCATGCGAACTGCTTTCCCACATGGCCTTGTTGTTGAATTGGATGGGGGTATAGCTGAAATTTTAAGTTTTTTGAGCATGGAAATTACATGAAATTAGAAAATATACTCCTTTCAAAATATTTCACAGTTTATTTTGGTGAAGATATTTCACAATTTTTGGGCTTTTACATCACGCCATTCTGGCTGTTTAAAGGGAAGTAGAAGCCTAATAAACACTCATCTAGTTTCTTTCTATTATATTGTGGAGTCTTAATTCTGTTCCTACATCGAGCTAATTTTCCTTCTCCTTTTGATTTTTCTTTGAGCAAGGCCAAGAGTTAATTTGATGAATGGATTACAAGCTTTAGGACTTCAAATAATACTTATGTTGCTAGCATTCTGTATATGCATTAGGTATATTTTGACATTTAAAACTGAAATTCATGGGTACTTCTCCACCTTTGTTTTTTTTTTTTTTGTAAAAGTAGTTATTATAGTTGACTAGTGAAATGTTGGAGAAAATTGTAACGCCCCTGGAATCCATACACCAGCTGCAGTCTGGATGTGACCCTAAAGTGGCTAAACTCGCCATGTATACCAAACAGTGGCCATAGGGTTTTTAGCTGTTAAGGGATACAAACTCAGGCAGATATGGTTACTCAACCAAAAGTCATATATAATAGAAAATCAGACATGAACATATCAGAAATGGTGGGTGGAGGACTTTGTTGGAAATTTGGGTCAAACAAGTAGTCCCACATCTGCTAGACACAGGGATAGTCTTGAGTTTATAATGATTTGGGCAACTCTATCTAATAGACTAGTCTTTTGGGATGGTGCCTCAAGTCCTTACAAATGGTATCAGAGATATGTTTCAAACTTAGTCGTGTGTGTGAAGATATTCAATCCCCCCAGTGTGCTAGCGGAAGGTGCAGTGGGCTCTTGTCAAGCTGGATCTATAAAGATTGAGCTCTCGAGGGAGATAACCATGCTCCAAATCCTTCATGTAAGACATGCTAACCAACGCAGTGAAGAGGAGTGCTCCAAGTGCTTTAATTGGTCGCTAATGTTGCATATTTAATATCATATTTCCATACTTATTATAGAATAAAAGCTGCATTGTCCTAATTAATTGTTTAATTTATTTTCAGGTCCATTTCTTAAGGAGATGAGAGAAATGAGCCCAAAAGCCCACCAAAATTCTGAGTTAAATCAGAATTAATTCGAGCTCACTGAATCAGGGTAAAATCAAGAGGTTGAAAACTGGTTGAGAAGAATCCTCTCAGAATCGATCGGTTAAAGCCAAGAATCCAAGACCATTTCATCACAATACTAGACTCAAACGAGAATATCAACTGAGGATAAAGGCAGAAGGAATTACCATGGCGACCCACCAACAGGGTGTGGCCACCTGGCCACACCCTGGCCGCGGAAACGCAGCCAAAGCCGCGTTTCCGCGGCTTGGTGGGGAGTTAGGGGGAGCGTTGCTCCCCCGATCTCCCGGGATCCTGCACGTTGGGTTTTTGCCTATAAAAAGGCAGTCTTTGCGCTGAAAATTGGACGACCATGCAGAGATAGGATTTAGCCTAGTTTTCATTCTTTGTAGTTTAGTTTTTTTTTTCTTTTATGTAATTTGTATGTAAGCTTAGGTTAGATGAAGATTCATGTAAGTAAGAGAGAGGCTGATGTTGAGAGTGACACCGATGTACCCTCCTCCTTTCTTCCATTGTTTCTGCAAGTAATAAAGGTAAAAGCTTCTCTTTATGTTCGTATTTTCTTTTATTTCTTTCTTCCTCTATCTACTTTACCTCCTTTGTTTTTGATGAGTTTGCAAGCTAGAAACATAAGTATAATGATGTTGTGTGAGTGCCAACGATAGTTCATGAAGACGTTATCCTCCTCAAGATCCACATCACTTCATTCTTGCTAGGCTTGATGATATAATGCGAACGGGGACTGAGCTCGATCCTATGACTTATGCGTTGAACGCCTCCGAAGTAAGGTAGAACATGCAAAGGTTTCCAGGTAAGTCATAAATCAAACTAGGTAAGTATTTCTTCACTTTTTTTCTTTCTTTCTTTTATTTCTTTAGTATAGATCACCGCCTCTTCCAAATCATTCTTTTCCAACTCATTTGTACATAGTCGCTTTTTTTCCCCTTTCTTTGTAAATAGTCATTCTCCATTTCTCTCCACCTTCTTCATCTCTCGTTTTCTTTCTAACTTTAACATAACTTTTTTCATTCTTATTTCTTAAAAAAACAAAGAAGAACTTTCGTTTTATTTTCATAAAGATTTCAACATAAAACTTTGAACGCTTATATCGCAAACCCTCCTTGTGGATCACGACCCCATGCATAGCCACTAGCTATAGCGGTAAGAATTGAGCACTTGCACATCTTCATTCTAAATCTCAAAATTCTTTATTTTTATGTGCAGGTTTTGCATCAATCAAATTTTGGCGCCGTTGCCGGGGGGGAGGTAACGTTTTTATTGAAATTTGATTTTTATTGAAATTTTTTTAGAACTAAAACGAATTTCTTCTCTGTTGCAGAATATAGGGCAAGCAAAGCAGGAAATCAAAATTGCAGTAACATATAAGTGGTATTGGGCCTCTGCTCTAGAAAGTAAAGACCAATTGCCCTCTGCTTTGCCGCGTTTTCGCAGCCAAAGCCGCAGATACCGGCAAAAAGGAGTTGACTACTAACGTTGTTTTTACAGGGCTGCTGACTTACAAAATTCTTTTTCTGCAATTTGTTTTTTTCTTATATGCCATCACCAAAAGCCTGCTAATAAACCAACAGTAAATACTTGTTGAAAAAGATAAAAAAATTGATTAGACGTTTGCATTTTAGGCACGTGTCTTTTCAATTCATTTATTTTTACTGTTGAAGAGTGCTGGAGCAAGGTACGTTCGCATTGCATGTAGAATAGGACTCATCTCTTGGTTGATTTTCATTACTTTAAGTGAATCTTATTTACATATCTTGTACACTTGCACAAACTTATCTTAAGGGCACTAACCCATAACAAGATAAGGTGGGGATTTAATCACCCTTCCTTGGCCTAAAAATAAGATCCCAAGCACTCACTAACCCAAGCCTAACTAAAAATGAGTAGACGTTGGCCCTAGGGACATCTTGGACTTGTTTTCCATTATTTGCAAAGGGGAAAACTTACAATAAAAAGAGTTTGAGGAGCTAAATTACAAGTATTCTTAAAAAGATTACAAGTAGATCTCCTCAGAGATTCTGGAGAAGTGTGCCGATAGGAGTCTGGTCAGCGCACGACCACTTTGTCCCTTTGACGATGCGAGCGATGAGATTCCCTTCTCGCCTGGTTCCGGGAATCAGAGAATAGAAGGTTGGTAGAACCCTCTGCTGCTTCTCAAAGATCGCCTTCAATTAGGAATTCCTTCTTGCCTGGTTCCGAAGATTCCTTGAGAGGAAGGACGATGTTAGGGTATCAACACCCTGAATAGAGAAAGCAATTCTCTAAAAGGTCTCTGAATTCGAGAACGCACGGTGCGTTATGAAGAAGCCTCTGCTTGCGGAGTCCTCTTGTGTGTGGTCTTTTTCGTCTGTGCTCTCGTCTGTCCCTCTGTACTTGTACCCCTGGCGGGCTATTTATAGGGAGAGCAAGGGTATAATCGTCCCTTGAAAATATGGAAACAGATTGAATCAAATCTGTTTAAATCTGGAAAGTAGCCTTGCTGCGAGGCTAGATTGGTTGTAGGTCGGTTGATCTTCTTGATCCTTTCCATATCGTTGGAGGATTTCCCTTGATCTTCTTACTCGTTTTAGGAGAGTCAAGAGATTGTGGCAATCAACTGCCAAATTTGATCTCTGATTTGATCTTAATTGGATTTGATCTTGATTGGATCCGATCTCATCCAGAGATTTGATTGGTCAAAGGTTGACCGTAGACCAATAGCGGAGAAGCCCGCATTGAGCTCGTAGCGGAGCTGGAGGCAGCTTCTGGCGAAGTCCGAAAGAAACCCTTTGGCGGAGCTGAAAGTCCTCTGTGGGAAGTTGCAAGTTAGCTTCCTGGCGAGGCTTTGAATGGCTTCAAGGCGAAGTTGGGTGATTATAGTCTCTCAAGTGAGGCTATCCCTTTGGCTCATGCGATGCTAAGTGCTAGCATCTTAGACCTGCTGAGGTCTGTTTAGAAACAATCTGGGTTCACTGTCTGCTGCTCGATCAGTGGAGTCCAAGTTGCTTCCTTGTCCCTCGGAGATGGGTGAAAACTGGTCTTCAGCTCGTCTGTCACTTGTCTTTTGTAAATGTCAACAAGTTTAGACATTGTTCGGACCAATAAAAATCTTGTCTTTTTAAGTGTCAACAAGACCCCCTTCAAAGTTTTCGAAAGTCTGCAATGGCTCAGACTTCGAAATACTTTGAACTGCGTTGATCGGTGGTATATGGAGTATGAACGTCGCCATGATGGTTGAGTTCGATTTCGCCTTCAATCCTGCTTTGGGATAAGTTTGCCGAAGAATTGCACAAGTTCGCACTTCTGAATGGCTTCGCATGCGGGTAGCCTCGCGTCTGGGCTTCCGAAGATATGTTCGCTTGGGAGCGCATGTCGCTTTCCCGAGACCAACTGCCGTGGGTCGATTTTCAAGGAAGTTTTTTCTTCTCTTGCGCTGACCGGGGAAGATATTCTCCGATTTGCACGTTTCCAAGGGAAGATATTCCCTATCTTCAAGGCGCCATAAGTGCCTTTTATGAGGGAGACGTTTTCTTCCTTCGCATGGTTCCAAGGGAAACCGTCCCTTTTCTCAAGGCGCAGTAAATGCCTTAAATGCGCTCGTGTTTCCACGCTTGAGGCGGCAGCGCTCAGGTCATGGGGCCTATAAATAGGACACCTTGAAGTCCTCTGAAGAGAAGTGCTTTGCCTCTCTTCTCTTCTCTTGGTTTGAAAGAGATACTCAGATCTCTGAACTAGTGGGAATGCCCACTCTGGTTATTACCCGGCCAAGGACCGGTAAGTCTTGATCATTCGACGACTTCACCGATTTTAGGGAATTCATCTCCCTTGATTCATCTTCAGCAGCTGCTTCAGGGATTAGCTTCCCTTGTTCTCCATCTAACTGATCTGTAGAGAAGGATTTCAACATAGCTTTCCAGTGAAGCTATCATCTTGACTTGGTCAAAGAAAGATCACCGCATGTTAAGTCCGCTGCACAGGTAGAACTTGGGATTTGGTTTCTTCAAAGTTGAGCCAGTCTTGCCATATAGGCGGGGCCAAGACTATGTCCCATAGGATCAGTCTGGCTTAGCCGTATAGGCAAAACTAGGACTTGGCGTTTGTTGAGCCACCTCATCAGTGCTGTGCAAGCGAGGCTTATCCCTGCTTTACTGAAACTGGATTGCTTCGTCCCAAAAGATTTGGCTTTGTTCTTTTGTAGCCTCTCCTGTGCTTAGTTGCTAATCTGTTCCGTTTTGCCTTGCAGTGGGCTATGTTTGCCAATCTTGTGACTTGATGGAAGGAACCATAAAATCGCCTTATGCTTCCCCGGTTGAAGCTTACTTTTAAGCAGGAGGAACAATTCGGGGCAGCGGGTGCGTGTCCCAGAGGCTATTGGCAGCCTCTTATACGAGATGATTCGTTCTAATGTGAGGCTGGTAGCCGCTTTGTCGGAGATGATCCGCTTCGGGGTATTGGGCGTCACCTGTGAGATCACTGACACCATTGCCAACTTTCAACTTTGGTGGCCTCTGTCGCAGTTGATCCACTTCGGGAAGGCGGGCATCACACTGTCAGACCACTAATATCAGTGCCAATTCCCATCATAGGTGGTCTGACGTGTTGGCGGCGATAAGTTTTATTGCCAGGCTTCAACAAAAATGACCTCGCTTTCCCGTGGCAAAATCTGTCATTTTTGTGGAGAATAGTGGCCGTGTCCGGTGGCAGAACTGGTTACAGCCTTGTGCAGGAGGATGGCCTTTCGTGTCCAGTCGATCTGAATTAGAAGCAGATAAAACCGCTTGTATGCTTTTTGTGCAAATGACCCTGTCGAACCACTGAATGTGTTGTAAGAAACACAACTTTGATGTAATATCAATGTACCCTTCCTTTTAAATCAGTGAAAGTTCATTTCTTGACTATCTGATCTTTGCTTGCTTTCATTGAAAATTTGGCTATAGCGGAGCTAAACTGTATGCGGAGTAAGGACATAGTCTCCTCTTGAATGAACTTCGCGAAACTGTCATGTCCCGCGAACAGCGCCTTTTTAAGGGGCTAAGTTAAGCCTTTCGGCGAAGTCCTGAAGGGTTGCGCGAAGTCCGCATTTTGAGCCAGGGCGAAGTTAACCCTAGTGGGTCGAAGCAGCGCTTCTCGGGAAGACGCTTCGGGTGTGGCGCTTAGAATTAATTTGAAACGGCGGCATATGCCCTTTTCGAGGCCTCGTTTCAGGCGCTAATTGGGCCTATAAAAGCCCGATCGGGCTGAGAAGGAAAAGATCTCCTTTTTCAGAGAAATTTCTTGACTTTCCTCTTCCTTCCTCGTTCAGAGAACTTTGAGAACTCTTGCAGCTCTTCAATGGCGTCCAAAAGACGAGCGGGGAAGGAAGTGGCGACTTCTGGAACGGAGGGTCCGCCTCCTCCTTCGGTCATCGAGCGACCAATCGCCGGTAAGAGACTTCCTCTCCTAATTAGAGACTGTGGCCTCCTTCTTTTAAAGCAAGTATTTAACTTATCAGGACGATCGAATATGATCTGTCCTCGTTAGGAACTCGTTTCCCTGAATTTCCCTCTTCTTTGTTCAGGGAATTAAGAACTGAATAGTTCTTCTTTAGGCCTCCGTACGAAGCCATTACTTGGGTTGTCTTCGTCCTGTTTGAGGAACAGGACTCGGGGTCATGGCCACGTAGGATGACTCTTGACCACAGTGCCCTCTTGGTGACGTCAGCCCTTAGGGCTATACCACTTCCTGCTTAAGCGAAGTTGGTACTTAGACGTTTTCTGCAAAATATAGATTTGTCTGCGAGATCAAGCTTTGTCGAGGCTGTCGCCTTACTAGCCTTGCTCACGGGGCGAGGCTATGCCTTGATGAATCTTATATCCATGTCTGCTTGACTGTTGAATAATCATAGTTCTCCTCCTTTTTCTTCTTGCAGCGCCTTACACCCCTGGTCCCTTGAATAGTTTGTTTGGGATGACCAACCGAGCGGATGGCAACATCAGCCTTCAGTTCTATGGCCAAGCTTCTCTCTTTAGTGAGCGGTGTTCCGTTGTACGGGACACGCTTATCCATGGTGGTGACCCGCTTACATGAGGAGTATTCTAACCACCGCTCCTCTCGAACACATCGACCGTCGGACTTATGAAAAGCCCAATTTCATGTTTGGAGATGCCGCGCCCGATCCTGATCGCCAATTGCAGGCGGGCGAGGGACAGTGGATCTTTGAGTTGGATGACGAGAAGTTTTATCTTCCGTCTAACAAGCGGCACTTTCCTTTGTCTTCTTTTGAGTGTGTAACTCAGGCTCGGAAGATGACATGGGGCGTGAGCCGAAGTGTCGAGTCTGTCCACGTTGGGAGATTGAAGTCTCAGCCTCCTGGTTTTTCAAGGGCGAGCCTCCTCACAACATAATAGGTTTATATCCTGGGAACGTGTCGCGGGAGCTTCCGGTAGGAGAGAATCCGGCTGCGGCACAGACCTTTGGCACCCAATTCTGCGCAGTTGACAGGAATTATCCTGCCACTGCCTTCAGGGCTCCTGGTTGGGTTCACCCGCCAAAGACATGGTGGGCGGACTTGACCAACTATATCCTTGCTCACTTCGAGGAGGACTTGGAGGGGTTAAACTCTATGAGGCCGTAAGGGCGACCTGTTACGGCATTGATATGAAGGTGGCGTGCTTTTACGCCATCCTTGAGTTGTATTGCCCAGCTTCGGGGACCTTCTTCACCCCAGTGGGCGAGTTGGGCATGGCCTTGCACGAGATGAGGGAAATCTCTGCCCTGCCTTTCGGGTCTCTCCCGTATGAAGAGTACTTTCCATGCGAGACGGAGTTGGCTCTTCTGGCGAAGCAGGAGCCTGCTTTATTTGAGACTTATCAAGAGTAAATGTGCCATTTGCACATTTGTTCTAGCATCCATGGTGGCGGCAAGGGTAGCTCGAAGAGCTTGAAGAACTGGGGGAGTTACCTATTCCCAGATATGAAGAATACTCTGAGGCAGCTCATTGCGGAGTTGCAGATGGCGACATTTTTGAACGGATGGAGGTATGCCTCCAAAGGATGGATTGTCATGACAGAAGACGATGGTCCCTATAAGAAGGGTGATGTCCTTCGGAGCTTTCACCATCAGGCTCGTCAGCCGATGTCTCGGAAGGCACTGCTCGCCGGTTTCTTAACCGTCTGGTTGAAGAAGTGCGTTAGTGCCATCTTCCTCGGGTGACATCGTCCACCCGAATGTTTTGTTGCCTGCCGTTCGCTTGGTCCATGGCCACCGTCTGGGTCTTTTTCCGGCCATGGTATGCTGTATTCAAAGAGGCCTTCGTGCATTAACGGAGGCTTTCTGCAGGCCACCGCGACGAGGCGTGGGAAGGGTGCCACTCTACCTGTGATGGACCCAATCCTAGGGTGGGTCTGCCGTACACTTACTTAATGGCGTGGGTTGCCTTGCACTGCCCTTCTTTGATTGAAGCAGGAGAGGACCCTCCGCAAGGTGTTCGAATGGCTCTTCTCCGCCGATTCGAAGGATGTTCCTGGCTGAAGACCTACGTGGCGAGGCCCGCAAGTTAGTGCGTCATCATGACGCTTATAACCTATTCCGCTGTTTTTCTCGCATTCGGAGGCAGGATACGACGAGGAATCCGAGATGCGGAGTCAGGACGGTCTCCCATGAGTCGGGGGGTTTTGAGTGGCTGGTCAGCATCCGGCCCTCGCATTTGTTGTACAGAAGCGGGATACCTGCTACTGGAACCTATGTTCCAAGTCAGTTTGCCCGTCAGTTTGGGTATGACCAACTGTACGTGGGCAACCCAAATCTCAATTTGGCTTTCATGGGGAGCCTTATGATGGGGCCCGTGCCTGGCGATTCTTTGCCGCGGGCGGCACTGGGACGTGGCTTCTCACGCCGTGAAGGATCCCAATCTTTTGACGACCTGTGCTTTTGTCAGTGGTATGCGGCTTCCAACTCCAACCTCCTGGGTTCAATGCCAACCGTTGGGTGTGAAGTAATCTCTCATCGACTGAAGCGGAAGGCTTCTGAGAGGAAGGAAGGCAAAGGGTTCGTGTCCCTGGTTTAGAGGAGTTCATCGCCGTAGATGATAGCGAGGCTTTGATGCAGGGAGTCCTCGCTTCGAGGCGGG
>JAVJIF010005832.1:0-194632 GCA_038442645.1 Agave tequilana | reverse complement strand
CGAATAGATGATCTAGCCATATTCCACCGGACACGATAGTTGACATACAGTGCATTATATTCACGTCCATCTGTTACATGAGACTTATTAGATTAAACAGTAGCGTGCATATACTCGGAACCCGTGACTTACATATCCTGTCACACGGGACACTATTATCTCATGTACATGTATCACCGATACACATACTATGACACGTCACACTATTAGTTCGTATTCATATCCCACCGATATATAGATACACCCGATGCACGGAATACCGTCATTGCATATATTGTTATCATCGTTACATGGATTCTCGGCATATCACTGTTACACATGCATGCATGGTTTCTATATTCTTGTCATATGGATCACCGTTCATATTGCATGTTATTGATTGTTTCCCGTTACATGGATGTTTACACATCACCGTTTTACTTACCTGATTGTTTCCCGTTACTGAAAATCACCTAGAGGGGGGGTGAATAGGTGATGATGCTAATCAATGGAACTAAATGCGGAATTAAAAATCTAGATGCAATGAGCACTCAAGTGTGATCCACTAGTGATGCACACACACCAAGCCAAGCAAATATGATGAACAATATGAATATAAATGCAAGGCACAAAGTAAATAGAGATAGAGAGAGAGAGCCATCGATCAAACGCAAACGCCAAGATATGTTCTCGAGGTTCGAGCACCCAGCTCTACATCCCCGCCATCCCCAGATGGATTCTAACACTCTCACTATCACAAAGAAAGTTACAAGGACCACAACCTCCTCTTGAGGCAAAAGGCACAAAGCCACACAAAGTAAAGGATTACAACTTAGTGGTATACAACAACAACCACAAAACAAATTCTTGCTACTTGGTGGTTTAAAGCAACAACCACAAACAATCTCCTTTTTCTCACACAAAGCCTATAGACAATATAGTAGATTGTAGCTCAAGTGTGGAGAAAACCAAGGGATTTGAAACCAGCAACACAAAGAAAATCTTGGGAAATAAATCAAATTAAGATAGAGAAGTTCAAATAGAAAGCCTTTCCCAAAATCCCTTTTCTTGGTTTTTCAAAACCCTAATCAAAACACAAAAGATTGTTAACTTTGAATCCAAAAACCAATTTTGATTGCTGCATAAACTCCAGAGAGATATAAGATTTAAGCCCAAAAACTTTGAAGAAAAAATAAAGCTCTTTGAATTTTTCTAGCAATCAATAAAACCTCTTTACTCTTGTTAATGAATCTCTCCCCAAACACCCCTATTTATAGGAGAGGGCTAGGTTAAGAGATAAGAAATAGTTACTGAAGTTTAGGAGGTGATTAATTCAAAATAAAACCTTAAACGGATTTTTAAAACTCAAATTACAAATAACAGCTCATTTAAAAATCTGCCCGTTCACAGTTTAACGGCTAGATCGGTCGACCGGCCGGTCGACCGGTAGTACAAAATATCCGACCGTTACAGGCTATCGGTCGACCGATCCGGTCGACTGATAAAAACAGTGAGCAAAACAAAGCTATCGGTCGACCGCTCCGGTCGACTGATGCCTGACTGAGACTCAAAATAATATTTCGGTCGACTGTCGGTAGACAGCCGGTCGACCGACAGACATGCACACGGATACGTGCATTCTGCCAGGATTCCGGTCGACTGGTCCGGTCGACCGGACCAGCCTGACACAGACACGGTCGACTGTCGGTAGACAGCCGGTCGACCGGTTCTGGTCAGAAAACCAAGTAAACAATATTTTAATAAATCTCACAAAATCTCTAAAATTCCACAAAAATAGTTTTGTCATATTATATTGAAAGATGAACTTGTGTTAAAAATCCCAACACAAATTTCAAACATATTTGACTATTTTTGTGTCAAAGAAATTTTGCCAAAAAACAAAACTCGTATTTTCTAAAACTTGGAATCTTAAATAGAAAATACGTTTTGTCTAAAACTCTTCCAAATACAAAATTATGATATTTAAACACTTTTGAAGCATGTTGTATATGAATAGAAATTCAATATACAAGAAACATATATATATATATCATAATTTTTGTCATTAAGTCCAAAATAATGTTTTGATAAAAATACCAAAACATAAAACACATGAAATAGAATATCAAACTAAGTTTGTTTAAGCAATAGAAGCATGCATGTATATAGAACAAATCATATATACACTAAACCATGTAAACTTGTTTTGATATAAAATCTATTCATGAAAATCAAGATCGGTTAAACCAAAAACCGAAAATATTCAAAACGTGAAACATGTGTGTTGTGAACTTGAGCTTATCATACTATACTAATCTTTACAATTAAGATCTAAACCCAAACTAAACTATGGATACCTAAGTCTTCTTGTAGAGCGCAATCTCCAAGTCTTCTTGTAGAGCGCAATCTCCAAGTCGGCTTGATCCAAAACTCCTTTGAATCACCGAGCAATGCAATATATCATCTTTGATGCTTAGGCTCTTGAATCATCATGTGCAAGCTTCCAAATCATCTTGTTGAAGCTAAACACCAACTAATATCTTGATTAATGATCTGAAACTAAAACACAAGATTATTAGTACACATAACTACATGAGTTAGTCATCATCAAAACTAGAGTGGAAAGCCTTTGGGCCAACAATCTCCCCCTTTTTGATGATGACAAAACTCATGGAGTTATATATGCATGGATTAGAGTAAAGCTTCAAGGAAGCTCCCCCTTAACTCATGCATAACAATAAACATAAAGATATACAATGAATGTTCATAAATATGTATGCATCAACATGCATAAAACACATAAAAACATGCTCTAGATACCAAACATATAGACATGCTCTAGATACCAAATTGAAACACATATTAAAATGTAACAACACAAAATACATGCATAAAACTATCATGCATATAAACTACAAATTCTTCTCCCCTTTTTGTCACTCATCAACAAAGGGGTAAACCAAACAAAGTGAAATCAAATTCCTCTTCCCCTTTCAAGGGGTAAAAATCAAAAACAAAGCATGATATCAAATAAAGATGGGTCAATGAGGTGCATTGAGATACCAATTGAAATTATCAATACCAAAATTATACAAGGCATTGAAACAAGAATAATCATTTTATGTTAACATGAAAACAAGCAATGTAACCATGATACCAATAAACAATAAACCAAAGTTGATACCAATTTAATAAACAAGTGACCTCTTGATACCAAAAGAAGAAATTTTCATTAAAAGCTCATGAAACCAATTGAAAAACAAAATTGCATCTTAATACCAATTACACTACAATGTTTAAATCATTTTCCATCATAAAGTTAGGGAGTGGGAAACAAACACAATGGTAAACCAAATACCAATTGAAATGTAAAATACGAGTTTTCTCCCCCTTTATGAAATACCAAAAGAAGATATGCATAGGCTTGAGATAAGATACTAATTGAAAATTAAATCAATTGAAACATGATATTCATTAAAAATTCAAGCTTTAGCAAACTCAAAATTATGAAGAAGCTTGTATAAGGATACCAATTTAAAAACTTAAGCTCATCATAGCCAACATTTGTGCTCTAAGACATAGGAATATAATAGGCACAAATAAATCATCTATATATGTATGTAGGAAATAGATACCAATTGAAATTGATACTATATGGAGTGTAAGCATACATACATAAAACAAACACATATGAGTATACAAAAAATATGTCATATTGATACCAATTGAAAGAATTCAACGATACCAATTGAAATAACAAAAGTAAGAACAAGTGTATGACTCATATCAACTACCACCCACCAAGATAAGTTTAAATGATTTTCAAGATGAAGCATACTTGATCATGGTCTCCCATCCAACCGCCCATTAATGGTAGGGGTTTTCAAGATTAGATTTGAAAATAGAGTATGTTTGAAAATCACTACCAAAGTGAAGAATATGAACTAGTTTATGAAAATTTGAAAACTAGTAGAAATCCTTCAAGATAAAACAAAAGGATTTTTCATGAAACATGGAAATCACAAGATCACCAAACACTCAAAAATCTATATGGCACAATTGGGACTCATGAAGATCAAATCATGAGAAAACATCAAATAAGGTGAGTGTACAAGTGTTGTGAAAATCATATTATCATGAAAATTGACAGTTAAGCTCAATATGAAAATCATTAATTGAAAATTTGAAAAATCACTTATTTGAAACAAGAACTTTATCTTAAATGGGAAATCACATAGAAACATGAAATCCATCCAAATATGTGAATACAAGTCAAATGCAATTAATTGAAATCACCATCAAACATGGAAATCATCACAAATGATCTAAACTTCAAGGCATATGTATGTCATGTACAAACTAAAGTATACATACATATCCCAAACTTAAAGAGTCCACAAAAGAGTATGCATGAAGGCACGTGGCTCAAGGATGTACATGTATAGCTAATAGTTTGGACAAAATAGACATATACATGAAGTCAAAACTCAAGATCATAAAACATATCCAAAATGGGTCATTCACATAATTCAATACAAGTTAGAATACATGAATCATCAAAACTAGACTATACTAGTACATCAAATAAACACAAATGAGCATTCAAGCACAAACATATATAAAGGTTTATTTGTAACTCATTAGTTGCACAAGTATAAATTCTAGTCTTAATGAAAACAATTATTCAAGCATGTAGTCAACATATGAAGCAGCAAAACGAGTCAAGAATCAACATGAAAAATAATCATCCAAAACATGGAATATCAAAAACAATCACACAAATCCACATGATCAATATGATAAGAACATGTGCATTAGATCTTATGATTAACATGATAGCTAAAACAAAGGAGAACACAAGATATAGGTCCATATTAAACATGGGTGAGAACTAATCATGTAAAGCATAGTTCTAATAAACATGGTCATTATCTTACTAATCATGAAACTCTAAGCATGCTATAAAAGATGAAATGAAAAGCATGCAAATAAAAATTAGGAGTTAGAAATGATACCAAAAACCAATGAAGGTGCATTTCAAGTTCTCCAAAACATGGTGGTCCTTTCCACCAAATTCCCTTGAGTGTGAAGCATCCAAATGATTTTCTTTTAGGCTAAGAACGCATCCACCTCAAGGCACCAATACTCTCACGTGATGCGAGAGCCTCCACCTACATCAAACATCAAAGTGGTGGATCTTGGTACCCATTTTCTTGTGGGTCCACGGGGGTTAGTATCTTTCCTAACCCACACAAGATTAGTTGCTAAATTTTCATGATAAATGCGATCATAACAAAATCTAGCAAGGTGGCCTTTTCGACCACAATGTGTACATGTGTACACGTGAGCATACATATGATGATGGTGATCATGAGAAGCATGTGTATGCATAGAAGAGTGTGCATGCAAGGTTGGAACTTGTTTCTTGCGAACCAAGGTTTCCAAACGTGAGTGATTCATGGCACAATGGCTCAAAGTGGAGCCTAAACAATCAACACTTTTCTTCAAAACATTTATATCATTTTCTATGTTAGAAGACAAAGTGGAGCATGCAATAGGTGTGCTAGAACAAGAAGCAATACTATCATGGCACACATGCATATCAATCTCATTTTGCAAAGATTTATTTTTAATCAAAACCAAATCCAATTCTTTTGAAATAGAATCAATTTTATTTTTCAAAGTAAGATTTTCCTTGAAAACAAGATCCAATCTAGAAGACAAAACCTCATTGTGCTCAACAATATCATCACAATCATCAAGATCATTTTTATTTTTCAAAACTTCAATCTCTTTTAAGGCAATGTCTAGTTGAGATTGTAGTGAGTCACGTTCACTAGTAATCTCTTCCTTCTCTTGCAAAACCGATTCAAAAGTTGAACATAAATCCTTTAATTCTCCTTTTAAATCAAAATGTTTCTTTTTCAAAGAGTTATGTTTTTCCATAAAACTTTCAAGTTTAGAAGCAAGTTCAACATTCAAATTTTGAACTTCAAAACAACCATTGCAAAAAGAACTAGAGCTTTCATTAAGAGGGGAATTTGAATGTACCTCATGAGAGTCATTCCCATATGCCATAAAGCCAAGCTCTTCGGAAGCTTCTCTTTTAGATTTCCTTATCTTGTTGATGATCACGGGTAGCTCCGGAGAAGTTAGAATACTCCAAACTGCAAAAGCCGAATCATATTTAGCAAATATAGGAAAAAGATGTTCATTTAACGATGCTTGAAGTTCCTAAGGGCTAATGCATTGGCCTTCTTATGCTTACTAGTATTTGGGTGGTCTTCTATAGTGATGGCTTGATAAACTAGATGACCTAGATTCTTTAAATGCCTAGTCATGTCTACCTTCCATGCATCAAGTCTAAAATGGTCAAACATAGGAGGGCTAGCCATGAATGCAATCTAAGATGAGTGCAAATGAGATGCAAAAGAATGATTAGCAAACCAAGATCTTTTACTCCTAGGTTGTTAAACCAAAATATCAGGAGCACTAGCTCTGATACCAATTGAAAATCACCTAGAGGGGGGGTGAATAGGTGATGATGCTAATCAATGGAACTAAATGCGGAATTAAAAATCTAGATGCAATGAGCACTCAAGTGTGATCCACTAGTGATGCACACACAACCAAGCCAAGCAAATATGATGAACAATATGAATATAAATGCAAGGCACAAAGTAAATAGAGATAGAGAGAGAGAGCCAATCGATCAAACGCAAACGCCAAGATATGTTCTCGAGGTTCGAGCACCCAGCTCTACATCCCCGCCATCCCCAGATGGATTCTAACACTCTCACTATCACAAAGAAAGTTACAAGGACCACAACCTCCTCTTGAGGCAAAAGGCACAAAGCCACACAAAGTAAAGGATTACAACTTAGTGGTATACAACAACAACCACAAAACAAATTCTTGCTACTTGGTGGTTTAAAGCAACAACCACAAACAATCTCCTTTTTCTCACACAAAGCCTATAGACAATATAGTAGATTGTAGCTCAAGTGTGGAGAAAACCAAGGGATTTGAAACCAGCAACACAAAGAAAATCTTTGGGAAATAAATCAAATTAAGATAGAGAAGTTCAAATAGAAAGCCTTTCCCAAAATCCCTTTCTTTGGTTTTTCAAAACCCTAATCAAAACACAAAAGATTGTTAACTTTGAATCCAAAAACCAATTTTGATTGCTGCATAAACTCCAGAGAGATATAAGATTTAAGCCCAAAAACTTTGAAGAAAAAATAAAGCTCTTTTGAATTTTTCTAGCAATCAATAAAACCTCTTTACTCTTGTTAATGAATCTCTCCCCAAACACCCCTATTTATAGGAGAGGGCTAGGTTAAGAGATAAGAAATAGTTACTGAAGTTTAGGAGGTGATTAATTCAAAATAAAACCTTAAACGGATTTTTAAAACTCAAATTACAAATAACAGCTCATTTAAAAATCTGCCCGTTCACAGTTTAACGGCTAGATCGGTCGACCGGCCGGTCGACCGGTAGTACAAAATATCCGACCGTTACAGGCTATCGGTCGACCGATCCGGTCGACTGATAAAAACAGTGAGCAAAACAAAGCTATCGGTCGACCGCTCCGGTCGACTGATGCCTGACTGAGACTCAAAATAATATTTCGGTCGACTGTCGGTAGACAGCCGGTCGACCGACAGACATGCACACGGATACGTGCATTCTGCCAGGATTCCGGTCGACTGGTCCGGTCGACCGGACCAGCCTGACACAGACACGGTCGACTGTCGGTAGACAGCCGGTCGACCGGTTCTGGTCAGAAAACCAAGTAAACAATATTTTAATAAATCCCACAAAATCTCTAAAATTCCACAAAAATAGTTTTGTCATATTATATTGAAAGATGAACTTGTGTTAAAAATCCCAACACAAATTTCAAACATATTTGACTATTTTTGTGTCAAAGAAATTTTGCCAAAAAACAAAAACTCGTATTTTCTAAAACTTGGAATCTTAAATAGAAAATACGTTTTGTCTAAAACTCTTCCAAATACAAAATTATGATATTTAAACACTTTTGAAGCATGTTGTATATGAATAGAAATTCAATATACAAGAAACATATATATATATATCATAATTTTTGTCATTAAGTCCAAAATAATGTTTTGATAAAAATACCAAAACATAAAACACATGAAATAGAATATCAAACTAAGTTTGTTTAAGCAATAGAAGCATGCATGTATATAGAACAAATCATATATACACTAAACCATGTAAACTTGTTTTGATATAAAATCTATTCATGAAAACCAAGATCGGTTAAACCAAAAACCGAAAATATTCAAAACGTGAAACATGTGTGTTGTGAACTTGAGCTTATCATACTATACTAATCTTTACAATTAAGATCTAAACCCAAACTAAACTATGAATACCTAAGTCTTCTTGTAGAGCGCAATCTCCAAGTCTTCTTGTAGAGCGCAATCTCCAAGTCGGCTTGATCCAAAACTCCTTTGAATCACCGAGCAATGCAATATATCATCTTTGATGCTTAGGCTCTTGAATCATCATGTGCAAGCTTCCAAATCATCTTGTTGAAGCTAAACACCAACTAATATCTTGATTAATGATCTGAAACTAAAACACAAGATTATTAGTACACATAACTACATGAGTTAGTCATCATCAAAACTAGAGTGGAAAGCCTTTGGGCCAACAGTTACTTCTATTGATATTCTTGTTATTGATATTCCCGTTACTGGATGGATATATGAGCTGTTGATATGCGATGTGTGCCATCCCACATCTACTGTTTCCCGTTTCCCGTTATCCTGTTAGCGCATGTTCTATTCTCATATTACTTGTACCATGCACTGTTCTAGTACTCGATATACTGTGTAGTTCATACTTGTATTCTGGTACACCAGTTATTAGCACAGTTACGCCAGCGTCCGGCAGAACATGTGTGGAACTAAGTGCCACACGGAGCAAAGTGCCACATCACACCTATCCATGGTGGGGGCCACCTCTTGAATCCGTGGGGGCCACCTCTAGAATCCCACATCACGGGGTGTCGGCATGATGGAGGCATCCTCAGTGCACTTACTATGCAGACCCAGTACATGAGACATTTAATAACCCAACAATAGTGACGTCAGGAACACTTGTTATTTGGTCACTCTCTCGTTTGGATAATGGTACCCGTATGTCATGTCCGTAAGAGTTCGACTGGAGTGCAGGCTCCAGTATGGACTGCCAGTGGTATGGGACACTGGAAGAGATTGATTAAAATGCCAGGTGGTACTGATTTTGATTATTGTATAAAGAACATGACTTGCCTGATACATGTTTACTATTGTATAGTTGTACTTGTTACTGTTCCTGATCATTTATCCGCTATCATGTTACGTGTATGATCGTTACTTTACCTGGTACATGTTATACTTTCTGTGGTGGCATCCTACTCATGTACATGTTGCATTGCATATATTCTGTTTCATGTATTCCTTGCAGATATGCACGACACCGTAATATGGGTATATTGCATATGCACATCTACATGTTCACTTCAATCACGTCACCACTAGCATGTTCATTTCTAGTACGTCACCACTAGACAACAGTAATTATTATATAAACTGGATATGACTATAGACCCGATGATAATCGGCTAGGTAGTGATGGTATTAAAAGATAACATGTCTATATATTTCTACTGCTTCTTCTATACTTATTATATAGTATCACTATTACAACATCATGTATTATATATTAGTATCATGCTTGTATTACTATAGTATATATTATTGCCTCCTTCATTTTACCACTCACTAGGTCGCTTTCTGACGACCCTGGGTTTGCGTGCCCAGGTTGGAGATCCGAGTTACCGTATTATCAGATAGTGCCCTGGATTCTTATCATCGAGACCATTCATAGGTATCTTTATATTTGTTTCTGTTAGCTCATTTATCCCTATTTTCCTATCTGTTATGATCGCTAATCTCTTCCTGCAGGTACTCTTGTACTTACTTTATACTGGAACTCATGTATCTATGGAGATTATTTACTGTACTGAGGCTTAACGTACGCGTGAGGGTGTTTTCACCTCGCGTATGTACGTCGCCATAACATCTCCGTATCCTTGGGATAGGGGCGTTACAAAGTGGTATCAGAGCCTACGTTCACACCTGGTGTGGGTAACCACCTGGGTCAATGCTTGGGCTCTTACCAACAGTACAATCAGATTCAGATTCAAACTTGTCTGTATCTGAATTTGGGATTCCAGCAACGAGTACAAGAATACCATGTCATTGACAATTCCTTCCTTGACTCTTTTGTATTCCTTACTTACAGTTGTCAACCAGAATTTCCGATTTCCTTCTCGTTTTCTTTGCCTCTTATTGCTTCCAATTCGTTTACTACCATACTTCTCCATCCCGAGTTCCTTATAGATATCAGAGTGCGCAGCGGAAGTGTCGTGGACCCGTAACTTTTTGGCTTTGGGGTTGGAAATATTGTTTTCCTACCTGATTTGAAATTTCGAGGACGAAATTTTTTGTAAGGTGGGGAGAAATGTAACCCCCTGATCCCTGATGTACGTATCACAGTATAAGTACGCGATACGACGTATAAAGTTGATTTGACCTTTTTGGTATTCATATTGAGCCGATATCAGTTTCAAAAATTATTTTATAATATTGTAAATTTTTCAGGATTTTCTGGAATTTTTCTGGGTTATTTTGGAAACTCTCCGTAGTCGGTGTCGACCGATACCGATAACCGGCCTTACGATTTTTATTTCCCAAACAGAATTGTATTTTGAGAATCCCCTTTCACCATGTATCTTCGAATCGTATTATCTACGTTAGGATATTTTTGGGGATTTTTCTGAATTTATCGGAAATCCGGCCAAACCGGTGTCGCCCAGTATCGGCGAGACACTCTGGGATTTTAATTTGCAAACTGGATTCTCTCTCTCTCTCTTCTTTATAAAGCCAATCTTTCTCTTTCTCTCTCTCCCAAAAACTCTCTCACTCCTAATTCTCTCTCTCTATCACTCTCTCTCTCTCTCATCTCTCATCTCTCTCCCGTCCAGAGAAACTGGCCCATGCCCCGGGCGGTGGCCGGCGCGCCACTGCCGTGCTTTCACCCGGCCACGCGCCGCAGGCGCGTGCCCGGCCGGCGCCGCGGTCGCGTCCCCGGCCTTGGCCGCCGCCGCTCCCAGCCTTGGCCGCCACCGTCCTCTCTCTTTTCTCCCTGTTTTCTTTTCCTTTCTCCTCTCTCTGTAAACCCCTCTCTCTCCCCCCCCCCTCTTTCACTTTCTCTCCCTCTCTCTATCTTGTGGAACCGCCGCCGGCGGCCAGGACCGCCGCCGGCAGGCGGCCAGCGCCGCCGGCCAGCTGGGCTGGCCGACCGGCCGCGCAGGAGCAGCAGCAGCAAGCTGCTGCTGCTGCTGTTGTGGTTCCTTTGGGTTTGGGTAAAACCCAAACCCAATAACCCTATTGGGTTCATGGTTAAACCCAATTAACCCCCAATCCAACCCGTTAACCCATTACCCGTTAATTTAAGTTAATTGGTATGGGTTGTGGATCTAGACCCGACCCGTTATGAGCCAAACCCGTATCCGAAACCCAATAAAGGTAAATTTGTAGAAAACCCCCTGATTCAATTTATTAATTGCAATTGAATTATTTTTATTTACATATTTAACCCATTTTGATTATTTTTAGCGTTCGGGCGATATCGGGAGCATCCGGACTCCGATTTGAACGATTCTGAATCCGTTGCGATCGTGGGAAAGAGAGCTACCTTCCCACGGCTAGTTTGTGAGTGTTTTTCTTTTATAAATTATATTTTTACCATGTTTAGTGAAAGTGATTGATAGTGTAATTAATAAAACTTGATTATCGGTAAATCATTATACTTATTAAACATAATAAAAACCTGATTTATTATATGAGATGATTGGTATGTTCATAAGTAAAACTAGTTACGAATTGGATAATTAAAATACTTTGGTGATACATATATTTAACACTCGAATAGATGATCTAGCCATATTCCACCGGACACGATAGTTGACATACAGTGCATTATATATTCACGTCCATCTGTTACATAGAGACTTATTAGATTAAATAGTAGCGTGCATATACTCGGAACACCGTGACTTACATATCCTGTCACACGGGACACTATTATCTCATGTACATGTATCACCGATACACATACTATGACACGTCACACTATTAGTTCGTATTCATATCCCACCGATATATAGATACACCGATGCACGGAATACCGTCATTGCATATATTGTTATCATCGTTACATGGATTCTCGGCATATCACTGTTACACATGCATGCATGGTTTCTATATTCTTGTCATATGGATCACCGTTCATATTGCATGTTATTGATTGTTTCCCGTTACATGGATGTTTACACATCACCGTTTTACTTACATGATTGTTTCCCGTTACTTCTATTGATATTCTTGTTATTGATATTCCCGTTACTGGATGATATATGAGCTGTTGATATGCGATGTGTGCCATCCCACATCTACTGTTTCCCGTTATCCTGTTAGCGCATGTTCTATTCTCGTATTACTTGTACCATGCACTGTTCTAGTACTCGATATACTGTGTAGTTCATATTTGTATTCTGGTACACCAGTTATTAGCACAGTCACGCCAGCGTCCGGCGGAACATGTGTGGAACTAAGTGCCACACGGAGCAAAGTGCCACATCACACCTATCCGTGGTGGGGGCCACCTCTAGAATCCCACATCGCGGGGTGTCGGCATAATGGAGGCATCCTCAGTGCACTTACTATGCAGACCCAGTACATGAGACATTTAATAACCCAACAATAGTGACGTCAGGAACACTTGTTATTTGGTTACTCTCTCGTTTGGATAATGGTACCCGTATGTCATGTCCGTATGAGTTCGACTGGAGTGCGGGCTCCAGTATGGACTGCCAGTGGTATGGGACACTGGAAGAGATTGATTAAAATGCCAGGTGGTACTGATTGTGATTATTGTATAAAGAACATGACTTGCCTGATACATGTTTACTATTGTATAGTTGTACTTGTTACTGTTCCTGATCATTTATCCGCTATCATGTTACGTGTATGATCATTACTTTACCTGGTACACGTTATACTTTCTGTGGTGGCATCCTACTCATGTACATGTTGCATTGCATATATTCTGTTTCCTGTATTCCTTGCAGATATGCACGACACCGTAATATGGGTATATTGCATATGCACATCTACATGTTCACTTCTATCACGTCACCACTAGCATGTTCATTTCTAGTACGTCACCACTAGACAACAGTAATTATTATATAAACTGGATACGACTATAGACCCGATGATAACCGGCTAGGTAGTGATGGTATTAAAAGATAACATGTCTATATATTTCTACTGCTTCTTCTATACTTATTATATAGTATCACTATTACAACATCATGTATTATATATTAGTATCATGCTTGTATTACTATAGTATATATTATTGCCTCCTTCATTTTACCACTCACTAGGTCGCTTTCTGACGACCCTGAGTTTGCGTGCCCAGGTTGGAGATCCGAGTTACCGTATTATCAGATAGTGCCCTGGATTCTCATCATCGAGACCATTCATAGGTATCTTTATATTTGTTTCTGTTAGCTCATTTATCCCTATTTTCCTATCTATTATGATCGCTAATCTCTTCTTGCAGGTATTCTTGTACTTACTTTATGCTGGAACTCATGTATCTATGGAGATTATTTACTGTACTGAGGCTTAACGTACGCGTGAGGGTGTTTTCACCTCGCGTATGTACGTCACCATAACTTCTCCGTATCCTTGGGATAGGGGCGTTACAGAGAGAAAGAAAGAAAAAAGGTAATAGAGGGGAGGGGGTGGTGGCCGGCGGCCTGGGAGCGCTGCCGTCGTCTGACGGCGGCCGGCGAGGAGGGGGGCGGCAGCTAGGGTGGAGGAGGGGTGGTTGGTGTTATTGTTGTTGGTGTTGTTTGTTGTTGAAGGAGGTTTGGTTGGAGGTGGTTGATGGTGGTGGTTGGTGGTTGTGGTGGTTGTTGGAGGTGGTCGAGAGTTAGAGGAGGAGGAGGAGGTGATGATGGGGTGGTGGAAGTGGTGGATTTGATAGAGGTGGTGGTGAATTTTGGAGGAGGAAGGGAGGTGGTGGTGATGGGTTTTGGTGAAATTGGAGGTGGTGGGTGGTTGATGGAGATTGAAGGAGGTGGTGGAGTGGAGAGGGGGTGTGGGGGAGTGGATGGCCGGCCTAGGGGCGGGCGAAGGCGGTGGCTCTGGTGGTGGAGGCGACGGTGATGAAGAGGGAACGGTTGGTTGAAGGAGTGGGTTTTGTTTTGATTGAAGGAGGTTGAAATTGAAAATAGTAATGAAAAGGAGAAGGGAGGGAGTATTTATTAGAAAAGAGGAGAAATGGGAAGAAGAGGGGCTGCTGCTGCAGCAGCCCATCAGGTCTTGGCTGCTGCTGCAGGCGGCGGGTGGCTATGGCAGGCGGCAGTTGCAGAGGAGGGGGAAAGTCAAAAGGGAAAAAGAAAAGAAAGAAAAGGAAAGAAAATAAGGGAAAAGGAAAAAAATAAGGAAAAAGAAAAAAATAGTAAACAAATTCTATCATTAAATAATTAATTTATTAAAATATATGAGAGTATAAAGTAGGGGAGTAGACAAGGAAAAAGTAAGAAAATAAATTGTTGGTAAATAATATTATATTTAAATAGGGCGAAAATTCGACTGTTTCAGAAACGTTCTGAAAAATTCTCAAAAATAGAAAATATTATTTAAGATGTCTAGTGAAATCGGATTCAAGAAATTTAATATAATTTTTAAATTAAAAATCTTAAAATTTTTCGGCGATATTGGCCGACACCAGAATCGGTGAAATTTTGATAAATTTAGAAAAATTCTAAAAAATGTATTTAGATAGAAAATGAAATTGAAGAATTAATGTAAAAGCTATTTTTGAAAATTCAATCCCATTTGAAAACTAAAAATCTAGGAATCAGTCAGCGATGCCGACCGACACTAGTTTTGGAGATTTTGCAGAAAAATTCTGAAAAATTCCCAAAATTCATGAAAAATCTAAAATATTAGAAAATAGTGTTTGAAACTGAAATTGGTCAAATCGGACTACCCAAAAGGCCAAATCGGGCGGTATGCCGGTATCGGTTTCCCGGTCCGGGTCAGGGCTGACTCTAAGACTGAGAATCCAGATCCGATACCAAAAATATGAGAATTCACAATTTAAATACAAATACTGGAAAGAAATTGAAACAAAACGGTCAAATAATTTAAGACACGCATCCGGGTACGTATCCCGAGAACAGGGTGCTACAACCGTCCAGAGAGCTTTGCTCTCTGGATCTGGCCCCGGTCGACCAGCAGGTCTAGCTCAGGGCATGGTCGACTGGCAGGCCCCAACGATCAAAAATATGACGTTGGCTAGTCGCCGGTCGACCGACATGTCATTTTGACCTGCAGTTTGTCCCAACGGCTATATTTTGAAGCCTATTTAAAGGGGGCTGTTTTGGGTTGTTTATACAAGATTTTAAGAAAGTTTTAAAGCCAGTTTTTCCTACCACTCTTAGGGTTTTTCTCCACTTGTTTTAGGGCTAATACTTTCATATCAAAAGGAGAGTTTTTCAAGAGTGTTTTCAAAAGAGATTTCTCGAGTTTTTCACCACAAATCTATCCTAGTTTTTCTCATGCATACTGGAGCTTTCCATTGTTATATCAATCCTATAGGAGCTTTATTGTGAGAGTATTTTTTTGGTTATCAAAGTGTTGAGATCAGCAAGTGTTCATCTTGTATTTGAGGAGGCGAACTTGCGAGTTCGTGTTTGTGATGAGTTCTTGTGGGAGCTCGGTGTAGAGGTGCGGCCTCGGCAAGCTAGTGTGCTTGCGTGTGTTATTCTTGCGGGAACAAGATAGGGACTAGTGAGTCCAAAGGTTCTAATGTGAACTCATTATAGGTGTTGCAGCACCGAGTGATCTTGCGGGACGTAGAGCAAGGGTGCTCGAACCTCGAAACAATTCTCCTGTGTTTGCGATCGCGCTCTCTCTCTCACTTATGTTTTTATTTCTTGCATGCTTACATTGTTTATCTCTTTATATGCTTGATATATCTTGTGCTTGATTGATATATGTTTGGATTGTTTGCTCACACTTGTATTCAACCAAGAGAGCCATAGTGGCACCTCAACTCTTAATCTAGAGGAATCTTGAGGAGATAGTCCAGAGCCCTTCACCGAAAATTCGGCTACATTCTTGTGTTATACTTTGTGTATTTAGCTTAATAGCTTTAGTTTGTTTAAATAGTTTTTAATTCCGTAACATTCATCACTAGATTAGCTAGTATTCCTATTCACCGCCCCTCTAGGTGTATTTTCAACTTATTCATTTCTTATTAATTAGTTATTATCCAAAATTCAATATCAATTTTCTCTTTATCACCAAGTAGACTGGCTACTAGTTATAATCGGTTAATTTTTCAATTCCTACTGATATAAAATATTAGTTGCATAACAATTTCGATATCGCAAAGATTATCAACAATTTCTTTCGATTATGATCATTAATACAATTGAAATTAAAACAAAAGGATATATCTTTAAACAAACTGTTTTAGGACTTTAGTATCCTTTATATGTAGGTTAAGCTCTCAATTAAGTTATTGATATTAATCTTCTTTAGCCTAATCAATTTCACCCACACCACTGGTTATTCAGTATTTAATATAAACAAGTAATCATTTTGACTTCATCACTTGTATTTTATGATTGTAAGGATGAATAATCTATCATGATTACAAATAAGTATTTATATATGAATTTCATAACCTAGTTCTTAGTTCTCTGATTATTCATCTAAAGAATATCCATTATAGGCATATATACTATATTTCAAGTTAACACTATTAATTATGATTCAATCTATTATCACATAAGGATTTTCACAGTTATAATAAGACTTATTAGTTACTATGGCGCCACTGATTATCATCAGTTTAATTTAATATATTCAATTTAATTATCTATTACCCTACCAATTTGTCCATTACTTTTCATACGAGAGTTATTCATCATTAGCATCATAATAATCAATTCACATATCCGCACACATTAATATGTTCATGCGCATGCATACATACATACATATATACATACATACATATTAGTATATTTCACAAAACACAACAAATCCAAAAATAGTATCAATAACAATTAATACTCAAATAACATAATATTCTATTATCTTGTGCATTGAGTTTAATAAAGAACTTTTGATTTTCTAATTATTTATCAAATTTACCCAATAATGTCAAAGTTATTTTTAGTTACTCTTATTCAGCTTATTTCCAATTATTTTTATCAATTTCGCAATTATCGGTTCACATTCACAGTTACAAGTTAACATAATCACTCCTGATTCCATTATGGTTAGTCATATCAATAGGTACTTATAAATAATTCAATTATTATGCTACTCATATCATACTGTATCCATTTCATGTATCTTTTTAACAGAGATTCCTATATTACAGTTATCATCAATTATTCCGATATTAATTTTGGTTTCATTTAGTTGATCCAGTTCTGGTATTAACTCTGAATTATGCTTATACTGGTATCAACATCAATGGTACCTTAAGTGATCGTTTATCTTAGTTGATTTCTATTTATCTCTTATTATTTAGCTAGTATCCTCTTCCGTAACTGTTTAGCCTACTCACTGGGTATATTCGGTGTAAATAAATCATTAATACCCCATTATTAATCATAGTTATTACTAGCACAACAGTTTTGATATCACATGAACTTACTATTAATCTTCTCTTGACTATAGCCCTCATTATAATACGAATTAATACACGAACCATAACTTTTAATTTAAAATTGGAGACAGACTTTACTCACTTCTTGGGGGCTATTGGTAATTGTTGATTCTCTGAATACTCGATACCATATAACCAACACTGCAGATGCGTAGCTTTCGTCCCTATGAGTCCAACAACGCTAGAATCATGCAATTCGAATAGTCGAGATATCGCTCGAATACCCACGAGATATAAAACGAGGTTAGATACGTAATAACTGAAAATATTCAGGGAGCTATTGGTAATTTTCGGGGGTCCAAAATTAAGTAATTAATTAGGGGCTTAAATAAAGTTTTACAAAAGCGAGTTGGGTTGAATCCTCAACGGCTCGAGTTTGTTTTGAACCCAATACCCGATATGAGTTTTTCACCCGTAAATAGTAGCAGCCCGCGCGTTGCCCGGGCATACGACCGCCGTCGCCGTCTCACCGCCATCTACCTGGAGTCGTACCCTATCGCCGCCTCCGACGCCCTGCCGCCGACCAAAGCCCAGAAGAGGGAGGGGGAGAGGGAGAGTAAGGGTTAGAAGAAGAGAGGTAGATCAAGAGAGGGAAAGAGAGAGAGAAAGGGGAGAGAGATGTAAATCACCTAGAGGGGGTGAATAGGTGATGGCTATACTAAATGACAAATAATGCGAAATTAAAATTTACTTGCTAGCAACCCAGCAAATACCAATCACAACACAAAAAATACTTACAAATAAGTAAATAATATAAGTGTGCAAGTGGGTAAAGAGAGAGTAGAGTGAAGAGAGAAAGAGTAAGCAATCGCAAACATGATGATTGTTCTGAGGTTTGAGCTACTGCTCTACGCCCCTGCCTTCAACACTATGAAGGATTTTTACTATGACCGATCTCTCACTAGATCGTCAACCATTAAAAGTTCTCACTAGAACTTAATGGACTCACAAGTACTCTATCGCGATGCCGCAACACCAACACGGAGCTCACTAGCTCACTTGAGGCTGCAACCTCTACAACTTCACAATAGAAGGAAATCAGTGATCTTCACTTGATCACAAATAGATCACAAGCACAATCCTATAACCAAGATGAGGAAGTGAAATTTTTGAGATTATATAGTGGAAATAACTTGTAAAGATGTAAAGCGAAGGCTCAAGCTAAAAACAAGAATGATAAATTTTGGCTCAAAAGAAAATCTTTAAGAAGAAGACTAAATTTTATTGTAAACTTGTAAAAACATAACCAAAACTTGTTAAAACTTGTTAAAGGATTTTCTACAGTCCCACAATTTATAGGAGATGAAAACATGAGGAGAAAAAACAAAAGTTATTGGAAAAAGACCTAGAAAAAAACAAACTGGAATATTGCTGATGGAAAAAAATCAGAGAGAAATCCTTTTGTCGGTCGACCGGCCAGTCGACCGCCAACGGTCGAATTTCTGACCATTGGGGATAGCGGTCGACTGGTCGGTCGACCGTTGTTCCCAACCAGAGAGCAAAGCTCTCTGTCGGTCGACCAGGGCGGTCGATCGAGGCCAACCGAGAGCAAGGCTCTTGCAATCGGTCGACCGCACAGTCAACCGAAGTGCACACAATGCACTTTGGTACATGTCGATCGACCGCTCGGTCGACCGACATAGCAAATCTGCTCTGCCTACGTCGGTCGGTCGACCGACCTTAGGCCAAAAGCTTGTTATAGAGATCTTTTTGAAATCAAGCTTTTTCGACCAAAAAAAAAACTTTGTTATTAAACACAAAATAGAGTTTTAGGGATTTGATAGAAGCAGTGTGTGATCATAGATCAACACAAACAAAGTTAGAACTATATTTTATAAAAACAATTTTCTAAATCAAAAACCGATTTTTTCAAAACTCATTTTTTTTTAAACTTGATCTTTAAAACGGAAAAGAGAAATGTTTTGAAATACTTTAGGAATGTGAAAGATATTTGTGTGTCAATCCCAAAAGAGCTATCAACCCATATCATCTTGGTTTTAACAAACGACTATAAATCCTATCTAAAAAATAAAAAGTAAAAATACAAATCTTGATATAGTCTTCTCTTGCAATCTTGATCCTTGAGCTTTTCTGTGTACTTAGGCTCTGAGATCTATATATTCTTGGCTTCCAAATGTGTGAGTCTTGTGATGGAGCCAAAATGCAACAAAAAGTTAACTTAAAACTTTGTTAAACAAAATTGTTAAAAACATAACTCCATATGTTTTGTTATTATCAAAACTAGGGCTAATGGCCTTTGGGCCAACAATCTCCCCCTTTTTAATGATGACAAAATACATAGAGTTTTCACAAATAATTTGGGAAGAGACTTCTAGCGAAGCTCTCTCTAAACACATGCATATATCAAAATGTGACATATAAGTAAAAAAGCATATAGATAAGATATATCAATTAAGCTCTATGCTACCCATATATGCATACTAAGAATACAAAATTACAAAGATGTATGCACAAACGGTTTCCTCCAACCAACTAACAACCTCCAACCCTCAAAACAAGTGGTAAATGGTTGGTTTACAAAGGATACATAAGAATACAAACGCACCACATACCACACATAAAAGATATGCATCAAATATCAACCAAAAAAAGAGATACATAACTTCCCAAAGACAATAATGATTTCATAAAGGAAATTTGTTCATACAAAGGTTCATGTCAACCTCAAAATAAGTTCCAAACCATAAAAAAGTACTAAATAAATACAATAATATAAAAACACATGTCCAAATGCCAAATACTACATGTCTACATAAAAGAGTACATAAATAAAGACATGAAAATAAAACTCCCAGATAACTCCACAAAATCTCTCTCCCCCTTTTTGTCACTAACACAAAGGGGTCAATCTTCCTGAAAATCTGGATCTTCAGAAGGAGCGGTGCCTCGGAAGGAGCTGGAGGAGGTACCAGGTGTCAAACGGAGAATCTGGTGTAGGAAGAGGGTGCGTGTGACCTCTCGGAAGAGGAATAGGCCAAGTGTTTCTACTATAGGTCTCGTCAACGCATGTCTGGAGATAGCGAATAGAAGAGCAAATATATTGCAGGTCACTCTGAACTCTGTGCTCTATCCTTTCCAAATTTGTGATCATCTTCAGATCATGCTCCCGAAGCTGAGTAGAGAGAGCTAAGTATGGGTCAACAGAGGCTGAGGAGGCTAAAGAAGATCCAGAGCAACAACAGGAATGATAGGAGGGGGCTGAGGAGCACGCATCCTCTTTAGGAGAGTGTTGTTGATATCAAGAGACAGTTTGATGGATCGTTCAGCAGAAAGATCAAATTTTAATTATTTGAGGAATCAGGTAATGAGCATCCCAAATGATAAGTGTCGGTTTGGGACCAGGAGATGCTCAGAGACCATGAAATCGATGATGAGCTTAGGAATATTAACTTTAATACCTTTCAGAAGGCAATAGATCAAGAGGGGAGCAGAACCCCGTGCATGAATATTCTCCTGATTTTGGCAGGAGATTATAGAACATTATTTTAGCTAGGACCTGGGCGGCGAGCATGTAATACTTCACCTCCTCGTTCCTAACTAAAGCAGGGTTATTATCATCGTGAAGTAAGAGAGATTCGGTGAGGGCAGATTCACCATCAGGATATTCAAAATTATATATATCAACATTATATATATCTACACCCTCATAGGATAGCAGATGGGCAAATTGATCTAAAGAAATGTTAATGTCTTTTCTCAGAACCCTAAATCTGATATGATTATTTTGAAAAATCAGATTAGAGTAAAAATAATGCACAAGTTCAGGGTAGACGGGTTCCTTAATGGTGACTAGGTAATCAAGAGAGCTCATGTTCAAAATGTTTGCTAGATTTAAGTAGTAAAAATCAGCAAGCACAACAGTTCTACTAGAAATTACATGCTTATTATGGATCACAGAAAATCTATGAGATGCATTATAAGAAACAAAGGGGTTTGATGATGATTCGGGTTGTTTACCCTTCTCAGATCTAAGCCTTTTTGACATGGTAAAGATAGGAAGATGATAAACAAGAGTTTGGCATAAATTTTAGAAAGATTTCTAGAAAAAAATTATGAAATAAAGAAGATTTTAGGAGATTAGGGATTATACCTTGAAGAACCCAAATTTCTCCTTGAAAACAGGTGAATCTGAAGTTTTGAGGAGAGATCCGACAAATTTTAGAGTTTAATTTAAGTTTGAAAAGGATTTAGAAGAGATGGGAGGAAGGGAAATAGGGAGGATAAGAAGAGAGAGACGGTGGAGAAGAGAAAAATGAGAGAGAGATAGGGATTTAGGGTTTTTAAAACGGGCGAAATACTCACGGTCGATGCCCGGTCGACCGGGGTCTAACCGTGAGCTTCTCGGTTATAGTCGGTCGACCAGTCGGTCGACCGGTTTAGACCAAAATTTTTTTCTATTTCAGGTTCCTTCGGTCGACCTCCCGTTCGACCGGACCTATATCTAGTCAACGCGATCAACAGGTCGATCGACCGTGACTGCCCAAAAAACAGTTTTAAAAATATGAATTTAGGGCTTTTGAAAAATACTTTTACTTGGATATTTTTATACATAAAATAGAGAAATAACACCAAAAATCTTATAGGCATGAAAAAAACATGAAAATAATATCAAATTATATTTTTTTATTATTATTATATTAAAATTATATTTTTCAACAATTAAATCATATATTAAGCAATTAATAAAAAAGATATTGAAGCTGAATACCCTTAACGGGTTCTGAACTTCTCCTCGTCATTCCTCTAGATAAGAGTTGAGGCGCACAATTGCTATCTTGATTTATTGCTTAAATATAGTTTAAATGTGATATCCAACCACAAGATAGATATATAAACATATATATATATATATATATATATATATATATATATATATATATATATATATATATGTATGTATATATTTATATGAGCAAATAAATTAATCTATGTATACATGCATGCAAAGATATCTATCAACCAAGTGAGCATGGGAAAATACTATAAACATGGGCAAGCAATTTATAGGCTAGTAAAGAACAATAGCAATGTTAACGGACTAGCTCAAATATAAGCAAACCATTAAAAAATCATGCATACATAACTAAAGCATATTAACACAATAGAAAAAGCTAGCTATTCCTACGCATGCATAGACTAGCTAGAAATGAAATTTTTAAATGGAGAAGTTACCAAAGCATAGGCACTCTCTAAAATAGGTGCTTCTTGATAGTGATGCAATATGACGGTTGATCCTTTGAGCATCGATGCATCTACCACCAAGGCACCATCTCTCCCTATGTCTTGGAGAAGGACGACACACCTACATCAATCAAATTAGGTGTGTTCCTTGGTATCCAAATCTTTTTGGGTCCTATAGGGTTAGTACTTTCTCGAACCCAAATATTTTTATTTAACATGTCAACTTAGCATAACGAAATTTTGCTAAATGGCCTTTGCAGCCGCAATGTGCATATCTGTACACTTTACTCTACATGAAAGTATGCTTATGTTAATGTGTATGTGCATATTGTGCATGTTTTTCATGGTGTGTGTGAGATGAATAAGGTGTATGTTTCCTTTGGGCTTTTTCCTTCAGAAATATAGAAGCAAATTTGTTCATGTCAAATGCACACTTTTTCAAAGTGGTATCCAAAACATCAATACGTTTTTGGATATCCAAAAATTCATTTTTAATATTAGGCCTTTTACCCTTACAAACAAGTTTGTATTTATCAAAATCTTTTTTCGTTTTCTCAAAAGAAATAGATAAGTCGTTTTTCTCTTTAAAAACAATTTCTAGCTTATTCTTCAAAAAGTCATTTTTCTTTTTTAATTATTTATTTTGTGCAAGAGGAATTTCATATATATTTGTAATTCTTTAAAAAATTGTGCAAGTTCATCCATAGTTAAATCATTATATTCTAAAAAGGTTTTGAGATTTACCATGGTCTCTTCTCCGTTTGCCATGAAGCAAACGTGTGTGGCATCAATCTCCTCTTCGGAATTCGTTTTCGAATCATCCCACATGGCTACCATCGCCTTCTTCTTCTTATGCACGTTCTTGGAGGTAGTGACTTGAAGTGGGGGGCAATCCGCAATTAGATGGCCCATCTTCTTGCAATGAAAGTAAGGACCCATCTCCTCCTTCTTCTCTTCAAATCTCCCTTGATGTCTTCATCTTCGGAAATTGCTTTGTCTTCCCTTCTTATAAAACATTTTGCCCACTTCCTAATGAGCATGGCAAAGTCTTCATCTTCATCTTCGGATGAATCTTCTTCATCAATGGTGGAGGTAGTAGCTTTGAAAGTTATCGCTTTCTTCTTGGGTGTCTCCTTTTCTTCTCTCACCTTCATTTTCATCTCATGGGTTTTGAGATTTTTAATGAAGTCAGAGAAGTCCATCTCTTCTCTATCATTGAGCTCCTTAAGGGTTGTCGTCTTGACTTCTCAAGATTTAAGGAGAGCTCTAATGATCTTTTGAATCTTTTGGTCATTATCAAGGTGTCACCTAAAGAAGATATCCATTAGTAGTCTTGGTGAATCAAGTAAGCATCTCATCAATACTTTCATTTTCAAGTATAATTCTCATATTGAGAACAAAACAAGTCAACTTTAGATCTCTTGACATGCGACGTCCTCTTATGAGTAATGATTACATCATTCCAAATCTCATAAGCAGATTTGTAATTAATTATACGAGAAATATCATCATCATTTAATGCTTGTGTAAGTACATATTGGGTTTTAGCATTAGCCTCATAGTCCTTAGCGATTGCTTCGGATCATGTATCCTCGTCACCGTGAGGTTCAATGAATTTCTTGGTTATGGCCTTAACTACTCTAACTCCTAGGGACTTGAGGAAAAGGTCCATCTTGACTTTCCAAATAGGAAAGTTCAACCCACCAAATTTGGGTGGGGACTTGATGCTAGAGAAGTCGTGTGATCCCATGAAAACAAATATATGTGCACAAGTAAATAGAAAATGCAACAAATGAATAGAGCCAAATGAAAGAATCTCCTTAAGGTGGTTAAACCAAAATTAGGGTTAGGCTCTGATACCAATTGTAAATCACCTAGAAGGGGGTGAATAGGTGATGGCTATACTAAATGGCAAATAATGCGGAATTAAAATTTACTTGCTAGCAAGCTAGCAAATACCAATCACAATACAAAGAATATCTGCAAATAAGTAAACAATATAAGTGTGCAAGTGGGTAAAGAGAGAGTAGAGTGAAGAGAGAAAGAGTAAGCAATCGCAAACACGATGATATGTTACGAGGTTCGAGCCACTTCTCTACGTCCTTGCCTTCAACACTATGAAGGATTTTTACTATGACTGATCTCACTAGATCGTTAACCGTTACAAGTTCTCACTAGAACTCAATGGACTCACAAGTCCTCTTTCGCCGTGCCGCAACACCAACACGGAGCTCACTAGCTCACTTGAGACTGTAACCTCTACAACTTCTCAATAGAAGAAAATCGGTGATCATCACTTGATCACAAATGGCTCACAAGCATAATCCTATAACCAAGATGAGAAGGTGTAGTGGAAATAACTTGTAAAGATGTAGAAGGAAGGCTCAAGCTGAAAACAAGAATGTGAAATTTTCGCTCAAAATAAAATCTTTTAAGAAAAAGACTAAGGGTCTAGGTTCAATGTATCTTCTAGGAGATCCCTTGCTTGGCCTCCAAGAATTGCGGATTTAATTACCCAAAAATGGGTTTAATTAAGCTCTTATTACCCATTTGCCCTCCTTGTCTTGATTATCTGCAAGAGAGACCAAAACACAGTTTAGACCGACATTTTATTCATAAATTGGTGGGAAAATGCGATATAATAGTGCAGAATTGTAGACTAATAAAAAAGCCTTGCTCTCTGTTGGGTCTGGTCGACTGCCCCAGTCGACCTACAGAGAGCTTTGCTCTCTGGTTGGGAACAACGGTCGACCGATCGATCGACTGCTATCCCCAATGGTCAGAAATCTGACCGTTGGCGGTTGACCGGCCGGTCGACTGACAGAAGGATTTCCTTCTGATTTTTTCCCAACAGCTATATTCCAGTTTGTCTTTTTTTGGGTCTTTTCCTAACGACTCTTTTAGGTTTTGTCCTCTTGTTTTCATCCCCTATAAATAATGGGGTTGTAGAAAAACCCTTTAACAAGTTTTATCAAGCTTTGATTAAGTTTTTACAAGTTTACAATAAGATTTAGCACACGTCAGACGAATATGTAAGATCACCTAGAGGGGGGGTGAATAGGTGATGGCTAATCTAGTGGTCACTTATGAACAAATAATGCGGAATAAAGCTAAGTTGACCAAATTAAAACTTCTTTTAATTGAACACTTATGTATAACACAAGAGTGTTGCCGAATTCCCCTTGCGAGGCTCTGGACAAACTCCTCTAGATTCCCCTTGAATGGGTTGAGGTGCCGCGTTGGCTCTCTTGGTTGAATACTAGTGTTAATAACAATCCCAAGCAAGTATAGCAATTATGAGCACAAAGGTATATCATGCATATAAGAGATAAAGACTATAAAGTAATGCAAGATATAAGTGAGACAAAAAGGGTAAGAGAGCAAGAGTGAGCAATCGCAAACACAAAAGGGTTTGTTTCGAGGTTCAAGCACACTTGCTCTACATCACCGCCTTCGACACACGAAGGATTTCCACTATGCACGATCCAACCGGATCTCTCCTTGGTGCCGCAACACCTACAAGCCCTCGGACTCCCAAAGTCCCTTACACACCACAAGCCCACCGGCTCGTCGAGGCCGCACCTCGTACAACAAGTCCGCACCCGAACTCAAAACACCGCGAGCACACTTGCCCGCTTCCTCAAATACAAAGAAAGATCTTGGTGATCTAAACACTTGATCACCTAACAAAACTCTCACTACAACACTCTCCTATAGGATAGATATAACTATGGATGCTCAAGTGTAGTGTGAGAAATCAAGGAAAGAACTTTGATGGAAATCTTAAGAAATCACAATAAACACTCTCTTGATAAAATCCCTTTTGATAGGAAATATTGGCACTCTATTTTGTGGAGAAAACTCTGCTAAAAGAATGAAAATAACTGGACAAAAGCTCTCCTAAAATCTTAGCTTCAAACAATGACAAAACCCCCTTTTATAGAGGCCAGAAAAATCTGACCGTTGGGCTCTGTCAGAGCTGCCGGTCGACCGGTCCGGTCGACTGCCAACGGTCAAGAATCCGACCGTTGGAGCCTCCGGTCGACCGGCCCGGTCGACCGCGCAACTGGAGGAGAGAGTAAACTCTCTGTCGGTCGACCGGCCGGTCGACCGAGATTTCCTGAGAGCAAAGCTCTCTGAAGCGGTCGACCGGCACGGTCGACCGTTCTCCAGTGCACACAGGCGTGCACGTCTGTGCACGTCCGGTCGACTGACCCGGTCGACCGGCCACTGTCAGTTCTAAAAAATCAGAACTGCCAGAACCTGAAAATTTTGGGATTAAAGATTGGTCTTTTTGGCTTAATAAAAAATCCCATAAATACTTAGAAATTCTACAAAAAATAGTTTTATGATATAGAAACATGCTTGCACAAAATCAAGGCATGTTATTAAAGATTTGACTATTTTTTGTAACTTGGAAATATTGGCTCATAATAAAAACTATTTTCTAAAACAACATGTTTTTCCAAATTTTCATCAAATACAAAAACAAGATATACTTTAAAGCATAGTGTGTATGGATATGATCCACTACACAATCAAGATGAAATATCTAGTTTTTGACATAAAGCACTAAACTTGGTTTTGGATATAAGATATGTAAACTTGAAATACCAAGAACCAAATAGAATCTTGTCACAATGAAAATCTTTTCTTAACAAGAAAATCTTTTATGAAATGAAATTTTTATCATGAAAACAATTCTATCAAGAGTGTGTGTGTGATATGACTTGAGCAATCCACCAACTATTCTATCCTTTACATTTTAACTAAAACAAAAACAAAATCTTATACCTAGACACAAGTCTTCATCTTCTTGAAGTCTTCCCTTGAAGTCTTCTCATCTTCTTGACTTGGTCCACATGCAATCCACCGAGCTCATCTCTAGATGTGGTCTTGATGCATAGGCTCGTGAATCGACCGGTGCTAGCTTCCAACTTGACATTTTATCCTTTGTTGAAGCTCCACACCTACTAAGATCTTGATAAGGAATCTGTCACTAATTAAACACAAGATCATTAGTAAACATAACTTCATGAGTTGATCATCATCAAAACTAGGGTGATAGGCCTTTGGGCCAACAATCTCCCCCTTTTTGATGATGACAAAACTCATGGAGTTATATATGCATGGATTAAAATAAAGCTTCAAAGAAGCTCCCCCTTAACTCATGCATCACTAGAAATAAATAGATATGACATTAAAGCACATAAATATGTATGCAAATGAATGCACAAATCTTTTTCTCAAGCTTTTATCTTATTATATTATTGATATGCATGAGTAAAAGCACAAGTATAAAAACTCAAAATCATCTCAAAATCTTTCTCTCCCTTAAGTAAGGAACAAATACTTCCCCCCTTAAGGAAATCATGCATATAACTCAAATACTTCTCCCCCTTTTGTCAATCATCAACAAAGGGTTCAAAGTTCAAATCATCAAACAAATTTTCTCCTCCTTTTTGTCAAAAATAAGGAAATCAAGGAGGGTAAAATCAAATCAATCAATAAGATTTATATGCGATATACATTCATGAAGAGGAAGACGCTAAGTTAGCTTCCCTACACATATGCATTACATGAAAAAGGGATGACAAGCCTAACTCACATAACACACATTATGTAATGCATAAGAGGAGATGTGAAGCTCCCCCTACACACGTGTACCATATAAAGAAGAGATGTTAAGCTCCTCAATACACAATACACTCAACATGAATCTATATGTAAGCAAAACACAAGTTCATATCAATTTTTTTTTTTTTAAAAACCAAAATCTTGATAAGCAAACATATAGTATATAATATACGTGTGTAAATCAAGCACAAAAGATCACATATATGTATGAAAAGATAATATCAATTGAAGTAGATGCATACATACATGAAAGAACAAAATATGAGTATATACAACATGAATCAAATTGATACCAATTGAAAATATCTAATGATACCAATTGAAAATTAAGCTTAAGTGTATATATATCATATAATCGACCACATGAAGAATTCGAACTAGATAAATGAAGGTGTTTAACAACTAGTACGGAATCCTTCAATCAAGGAATAAAGAAAAAAGTTTTTCATGAAATATCAATGAAACACAAGGCACTAAAAAGCACTCTATCCATAAAGTCCATATCAAAAAGAAGTGAGTGTGATAGTGTTATGTGGAACATGGTATCATGAAAAATAGCCATAAAACTCAATATTCCTTAAAATTTTGAAATCATGAAATCCATCACAAAAATTTTATTGAAAAATTACAAAATTTTTATTAAAAACAAAAATTTATATTTCAAGATATATGTATGTTTTGACAAGACATTAAGTATACATACATATCCTTAAAACACATTTGAGTCTATATATAGATTTGCATGAAAGGCAAATGACTCAAGAAGTATCCATGTATATCTTAATATTTTGGCAAGACAAACATATACATGAAATGAAGGCACATGATCATAGCATAAATCCAAAAAGGGAATACAAGTTTAAAATGTAATAATCGTCAAAACTTAGGCTATACTAACACACCTAATGGGCACAAATAAGCATTCAAACCCAATCATATATAGATTTATTTGTGATCCATAATGTGTATAAGTATAAATCTAAGTGTTGACAAATGCTAACATTTAAACTAATATTCAAATCATGAAGCATCAAATAAATTTTGAAAATACAAAAGAATTTATCCATATGATTAAAAATAGGATCATGTGAATCAACTTGAAGAATAGATAACTAGTTTAAATGGATTTTTGACAAACTAGTTAAAGATCCTTCAAAAATACAAAGTCAAATGTTTTCCATGAATAATACTAAATACATAAAAGTTCAAGCACTCATAGTCCATAAATCTCAAAAATTATCTTTATCATAAAAGATGAGTGTTCAAAGGTTATGTAAATGGTATTTTCATGAAAATAGAAAGTGAAGCATGAATCTCATGAAAATCTTATTTTTCTTCTTAAAACAAATCATATATTTTTCATAAAGTATTTTGTATTTAGCAATGCTTTATGAAAATAGTCATTCAAGCTCAAAAAGATCATAAATCACATTTGTTGTACAAATGAAAAATCATTTTTTTATTATTATTTATTTAAAATACTAATCTTCATGGTATATGTATGATTTATCCAATTCTAACAATACGCAAACATATCCCAAATATGAAAAGAGTCCAATATATATTGCATGAAGACAAATGACTCAAGGGGTATACATGTATATTTATTAGATTTGAATTAAACACACATATACATGAAGTAAGATCAAAGATAGGCATAACAAGTATAAATGACCGAATCATCAAAACTAGTCTATACACATGCATATAGTGGATACAAATGAGCATGAAGTTCAAATATGTATGAGTCAATTGTAGTTCACTATACATATATGTATAAATGCAAGTTTTGACACATTCTACATTTAAGCATGTAAATGCCACATGAAGTACCAAAAAAAAAAAATCTTAAAACATGAACATGTTATGAATGATATTATGAAAATAAAAAAAACATGTACATAAATAAAATAGAAGTTTAGAAATTGTTACCAACTCCAAAACTCCAAGCATGGTGGTTGACCCACCAAAATTTCTTGATAGCGGTGCTCCAAGTATGTGTCATTTTAGTTCAAATGCACCCACCATCAAGGCACCAAATCTCTCACGTTTTGAGAGATTCCTCACCTACATCAAATACACAAGGTGGGGATTTTGGTACCCATATTTTCTTGGGTCCTATGGGGTTAGTCTTATAAGGAACCCAAGCATTTTTATTTTTATCAAAAATAAGAACATTTAACCTTTCATAACAAAATTTTCTTAGATGGCCTTTGCGGCCACAATGTGTACATGTGTACACCTTAGCATACTTATGAGTGGGAGTGTGAGCATGATGTGCATCATAAGCATGGTCATGATGATGATGTGCATGAGTATGAGGAACTTGTTTCTTTTGAAACAAGGATTCCAATCTAGTATGATTGAATGCACATGAGCTCAAATTAGAGCTCAAATTATCAATTTTATTTTTCAAATTTTTAATCTCATTTCGATCAATGTGAGCATGAGAAGCATGATGAGATATAGAATCACTTTTCTTTTTCTTTTGTGAAACAAAATCTTTTTCTTTTTCACAAATTTTTCTTTTCAAAGATTTATTTTCTTGAAAAACATCTTCCTTTTGTTTTTCCACCAAATCAATCTTATTTTTCAAAATCATATTTCCTTCACATAAAACATTCAATTTAGACATTAAGAAAATATTCTCATTTTTCAAATCTTCATTTTCTTTTTCTAAGCATGCCATTTTATTTTCTAAAGAATCTTTATCATTAAGCATGGCATCAAAATTCTTTTTCAAAATTTTATTATCTTTTTCTAAACATGCAATGTTACTTCTAAAAGAGTCATGTTCTACATGCATGCAATCAAGTTCCTTTTTCAAATTTTTATTTTTCTTTTTAATCATGTCATATTTTTCAAGCACAAGATGACAAAAGGTAGCAAGCTCATCATATGACATGTCTACATCCTCATCATCGGATTCGGTGTTTACCTCAAGGGGGTTATCCCTTGGACCATATAGCATACGTTGGAGATGTCGCTTCCAACGTCCGAATCGCTCCCCGCATAGTATAGGTCCTTTTCGCCAAGGGAGGTGATGATGTTCCAAGCTACAAAAGCCGATTCAACATTAGAAACCCTAGATAAATAATCATCATTTAGGGTTGACTTAATAGCATGAAGGGCTTTTGCATTAGCCTCAATGTTCTTACCATTTAAGCAATATTCTTTATTAGTTGTGGCAAGATATACACTAAGGCCAAGTCCTTTGAGGAACAAAGACATCTTAACCTTCCAAATTTGGATGTTAAGAATGTCAAAGGTGGGTGATGACATGAAGTCCATAGTGTGTGTACAAATCTTGTGATTAGCCTAAAAGAGGATCTTTAACTCTTAGGTTGTTAGACCCAATATCAAGAGCACTAGCTCTGATACCAATTGTAAGATCACCTAGAGGGGGGGTGAATAGGTGATGGCTAATCTAGTGGTCACTTATGAACAAATAATGCGGAACTAAAGCTAAGTAGACCAAATTAAAACTTCTTTTAATTGAACACTTATGTATAACACAAGAGTGTTGCCGAATTCCCCTTGCGAGGCTCTGGACAAACTCCTCTAGATTCCCCTTGAATGGGTTGAGGTGCCGCGTTGGCTCTCTTGGTTGAATACTAGTGTTAATAACAATCCCAAGCAAGTATAGCAATTATGAGCACAAAGGTATATCATGCATATAAGAGATAAAGACTATAAAGTAATGCAAGATATAAGTGAGACAAAAAGAGTAAGAGAGCAAGAGTGAGCAATCACAAACACAAAAGGGTTTGTTTCGAGGTTCGAGCACACTTGCTCTACATCCCCGCCTTCGACACACGAAGGATTTCCACTATGCACAATCCAACCGGATCTCTCCTTGGTGCCGCAACACCTACAAGCCCTCAGACTCCCAAAGTCCCTTACACACCACAAGCCCACCGGCTCGTCGAGGCCGCACCTCGTACAACAAGTCCGCACCCAAACTCAAAACACCGCGAGCACACTTGCCCGCTTCCTCAAATACAAAGAAAGATCTTGGTGATCTAAACACTTGATCACCTAACAAAACTCTCACTACAACACTCTCCTATAGGATAGATATAACTATGGATGCTCAAGTGTAGTGTGAGAAATCAAGGAAAGAACTTTGATGGAAATCTTAAGAAATCACAATAAATACTCTCTTGATAAAATCCCTTTTGATAGGAAATATTGGCACTCTATTTTGTGGAGAAAACTCTGCTAAAAGAATGGAAATAACTGGACAAAAGCTCTCCTAAAATCTTAGCTTCAAACAATGACAAAACCCCCTTTTATAGAGGCCAGAAAAATCTGACCGTTGGGCTCTGTCAGAGCTGCCGGTCGACCGGTCCGGTCGACCGCCAACGGTCAAGAATCCGACCGTTGGAGCCTCCGGTCGACCGGCCCGGTCGACCGCGCAACTGGAGGAGAGAGTAAACTCTCTGTCGGTCGACCGGCCCGGTCGACCGAGATTTCCTGAGAGCAAAGCTCTCTGAAGCGGTCGACCGGCACGGTCGACCGTTCTCCAGTGCACACAGGCGTGCACGTCTGTGCACGTCCGGTCGACCGACCCGGTCGACCGGCCACTGTCAGTTCTGAAAAATCAGAACTGCCAGAACCTGAAAATTTTGGGATTAAAGATTGGTCTTTTTGGCTTAATAAAAAATCCCATAAATACTTAAAAATTCTACAAAAAATAGTTTTATGATATAGAAACATGCTTGCACAAAATCAAGGCATGTTATTAAAGATTTGACTATTTTTTGTAACTTGGAAATATTGGCTCATAATAAAAACTGTTTTTCTAAAACAACATGTTTTTCCAAATTTTCATCAAATACAAAAACAAGATATACTTTAAAGCATAGTGTGTATGGATATGATCCACTACACAATCAAGATGAAATATCTAGTTTTTGACATAAAGCACTAAACTTGGTTTTGGATATAAGATATGTATACTTGAAATACCAAGAACCAAATAGAATCTTGTCACAATGAAAATCTTTTCTTAACAAGAAAATCTTTTATGAAATGAAATTTTTATCATGAAAACAATTCTATCAAGAGTGTGTGTGTGATATGACTTGAGCAATCCACCAACTATTCTATCCTTTACATTTTAACTAAAACAAAAACAAAATCTTATACCTAGACACAAGTCTTCATCTTCTTGAAGTCTTCCCTTGAAGTCTTCTCATCTTCTTGACTTGGTCCACATGCAATCCACCGAGCTCATCTCTAGATGTGGTCTTGATGCATAGGCTCGTGAATCGACCGGTGCTAGCTTCCAACTTGACATTTCATCCTTTGTTGAAGCTCCACACCTACTAAGATCTTGATAAGGAATCTGTCACTAATTAAACACAAGATCATTAGTAAACATAACTTCATGAGTTGATCATCATCAAAACTAGGGTGATACGCCTTTGGGCCAACAAAATATACGGATGAAAAATACCCGAAACGGACTATACCAAGAAAGTCCTAGAAGCGACAGGCATCTCTCGCCAAAAACTAGGGACCTAAGTCTATGGTTTTGCCGCGGAAATGCGGCATATGCCTCGTTTCCATGGCAAGGTAGTAGGGCCACGCGTCGATCTTCGACGCGTGGCCCCGTCTCGTCTTCTAGAATCCCCTTTTCGCCTATAAATAGCCCTGCAGAGGCCGGAACGCAAGCAGATTTTGTTTTTAGGCTAGGTTTCTCTCTTCTAGTTGTAGATTAGGATTTTCTTTCTCTTTTATTTTGTATTTTCATTTTGTTTTTAGATCTTGTAGTAGGGCTGAGAGATTCAGAGAGAGATAGAGAGATATTGATGTAATAGATGGTGACAATCTATGTAAAGGTGCCTCCTTTCTTCTCCAATGTAATCTTCTCCATCTTCTACATGATGTTTAGCTAGATTTTTCTTCTCATGGTGACTAACTATTAACCACTAACCATCTAACCACTTACTTGATAATTCACATGAATCTAGTAGCCTCTACAAGGCCTTGCTCTTGCAAGAGTCATTGGTGGCTCATGATGATGGGTTCTAACATCTAACTTGCTAACCAAGCTAACTCTCATATTTCATGCTTGCTTCTAATGGTTTAATGATGTAATGTTTGTATTAGCTTGCTCTTGATGCAAGTTTAAAATTTGAAGAACCATCTTATTTGCCATGCTATGTATCATCTCTTAAAGCCAAGGACTAGTGATGGCCAAGGATCCATGTGAGGCAACTATCACTAAGAGGTTAGCAAGTTAGTGGAGTAATTAGTAGTTAAAAACCATGAAACTTCTTTCATAGTATTCTCCTTTTTTTTACTTTATTTTAAGAATCATTTTCAAAACCTTTTTATCATTTTCTTATCGATGTTTTCACCAACTTCTTAATTCACCTTTGTTTCATCTTCTTTTCTATTTTGTTTTCCAAACCACTTCTCTTTTATTTTTACATCATCATTTCATCGCCTTCTCTACCTATCACTTTCTGAATTTTCTTTTCTTTTCTCTTTTTTAATTCTTTAACAAGAAGACTTGTTAACAATCGACGTGAATAAAAACTATTAATGCTTCATCGCTCCCGTCCCTGTGGATTCGACCTGTTGAGCCAATGCTATATATAACGAAAGTATCGAGGGAACATTAGCACACACAAGTTTTTCATTGATTACATAAAACATACATTTCGAATGCTCGTTCCGCCTCGATCACTTTTGCAGTCGGTCGACCGCACGGTCGACCGAAGTGTGCATAATGCACTTTGGTGTATGTCGATTGACCGCTCGGTCAACCGACAGAGCAAATTTGCTCTGCCTACGGTCGATCGGTTGGTCGACCGACCTGGGGCCAGAAGCTTGTTATGGAGATCTTTTTGGAACAAATCTTTTCGACAAAAATAAACTTTATTTTTAAACACAAAATAGAGTTCTAGGGACTTGATAGAACCAGTGTGTGATCATGGATCAACACAAAGTTAGAACTATATTTTGAAAAAATACTTTTCTATATCGAAAATCGGTTTTTCTGAAACTTGTTTTTTTTCCAATCGATCTTTAAAACGGAAAAGAGAAATATTTTGAACTCTTTTAAAACACTTTAGAAATGTGAAAGATATGTGTGTCAATCTAAAAGAGCTATCAACCCATATCATCTTGGTTTTAACAAACGACTTAAATCCTATCTAAAAAGCAAAAAAAAAAATACAAATCTTGATGTAGTCTTCTCTTGCAATATTGATCCTTGAGCTCTTCTATGTGTTTAGACTGTAGGATCTACATCTTGTTGGCTTCCAAACGTGTGATTCTTGTGATGGAACCGAAATGCAACAAAGAGTTAACCTGAAACTTTTTTAAACAATTGTTAAAAATATAACTTCATATGTTTTGTTATCATTAAAACAAGGATTAATAGCCTTTGGTCCAACAAGAGAGACAGATCCTCCTCCTCTACTTTTTTTAAATTCTCACACCGTACTCTCTCACCTAGCCCCCATACCTCATAAATGCATCCTATCTCATTTTCATTTTTTCTTCATCTCTCTCCAATTAAATAAAATATAAATTCAATTAGAATTTAAATACCGATACTTTGTATATATTCAAGCATTTCATGAAATATACATTCATATATTTTCACATATTTTTCGTCCTTCGCTACTCAAAACAATTAAATAAATAATTTCAGAAGAATACCCAATAATATACTGATTACCGATTCTCGTTATCGGTATAATCCAAAATTTAGAAATATAAGGAATGAATCAAGATTCAAATGATCCAAGTGTTACATGTACACACTTATATCAACGTACAATAATATTTAGATATTAATATTTCTCATATCAATTGATCCAGTATAATTTATAAAAATTAAATTCCACTCCATATTTCTCCTAATAAATTACCAAATTTCATTTCATATAGAAATAATTAATTTAATAATCGTAAGAATTTTCAAAAAAAATCTTATTAACCAAATTTTAATATATTAATCCAGGATTTAATATCTAGGGTGTTACACGTACTACCATAATCAAATACTCAGCCTTTACCTTGAGAAGTGTTGTCTTCAATGTAGGAAGTCATTAATACTTTGGTGTCAATACCGCTCATTGCTACGTTTATCTCCGCAACTTACCCCTTCTTCTTTAATCACTCTTGCCGATGCCTACAGTCTTTTTTCAATGACTTTCCTGCTGACAAAAGTGACATGCCTTCAACGACCCGGACCTTCCTTTCCTCCTCTTTCTTCCTTCCTGTGACTACCAAACATGAACCTTCTTGCCCCTCTTGATTCGGCCTTTTCATGATCTCGTTTGACAACAGAGTGAAATACACCTAGAGGGGGTGAAATAGGTGTACTAAATAATCTAATGACAAATATTGCGGAATTAAAACTCAATTGCAACACACTATGTGTAATCAAAGAGTGTACACGAATTCCCGGTGAAGGGCTCTGGACTATCTCCTCTAGATTCCTCTAGATTAAGAGTTGAGGTGCTATATGAAGCTCTCTTGGTTCAACACAAGTGTGGGCACACACAAACTATATCTAGCATATGAATATGTGCAACATAAAGCAATGTAAGATATAAGAGAGATAAAGTTTAGAGAAAGTGGATCAAACGCAAACAATAAGATATATTTCGAGGTTCGAGCCACTACTCTACGTCTCCGCCTTCACACAGAAGGATTTTTACTATGTTCACACAGAACCTTCCACAAAGGAACCTCCTCTGAGGAATTACAATACTACACTTGGAGTACACTACTCCTCTTTTAAACACAATCACCTCTACACGAGAGGATAGGCACAAAGTTAAAGCAAAGAAAAGATTACAATCTTGGTGATCCAATGATCACAAATAACACTTGGTGATCACAATAGACCACAAACAATTTTTTTTACAAAAACAAGATTCTATAGATAGGATTAGAGATGATAGCTCAAGTATGAGAAAGCAAAGTGTTTGAAAAAGAGAATAATAAAGAAAAATACTTGGGAAAAACACTAAATAGATATGTAAAGAAAGATCGAAACCAATTTCCCAAAGACTCCCTTTCATTGATTTTTCCAATACTTTAAAAAGAAATAAAAGATAAAGATTTTAAGCTCAAAAACTTCTTTTAAACTTGCTACAAACCACTGAATAAGAGATCATAAACACACTCTTTGCAACTCTCTTATAAAAATCCTATAGAGTAAAATGTAAACTTGAAGCTCAAAGAAGTAAGTGAGAGTGAAAATCAAAAAGAGAGATTTTAAGAATAGAAAAACTCAAATAAAACTTTGAAAAAAAGAGCACAAAAGCAAAGTTGAAACTTTTTCTCTTTGAAAGCAAAAACTAGATTTTCAGTAGAATTTATCATTGTGAAATATTCAATCCCAATGACCCTTTATTTAGGTTTTAGAAAAACACTTTTAGAATAGTTTTACCAGGTCTAAAAAGGAAGAAATCGACCTTAAAAATTCAATTTTCCTCGTTTTAAAAGAACTATGTTTTAAAATAATTTTTAAAGGAGCTAGCTGTTACTGCCAATAGTGCAGTCTGTTGGTCAAATTTGAGTACAGTGTTCAGGCCTAAAATGTTAGAATTTAGAAATAAGTATATAGGAATAATTTGTAAATCCTTATGTCTTCTTTCTAATGCAACTTAAATCAACTTAATATAATTTCGGTGTAGAAAATTATCAATAATAACTGAAAGGTGTCAAATCAAAAACTATAAAATATTTTCAGAACAAGAATAGACTTTAACCCAATATTTAACATCCTTAACATTTGAATCAAAAAATTATTATTAAATAAGAAATGTAGCCCGGAAAGTTATCTTTGAAATGCAATTAAAATAATATTAATTGAATAAAAGAATAAAACATTATAATAAGAAATCTATAAGGGTGTCGAGCAAATCAGTAGAACGGTAGGCCGCCCAGTCAACCGAGAAAACCCGAGAACCAAACATATTGAACTTGTGTGTGTATGTAAACTTGAGTATATCAACACTAGTATATCTTACACAAGATCTAAACATAAACTAAAACTAAACAAATCAAAGTCTTCTTGTAGAACTCCTTCAAGCCGACTCGATCCAAAAATGATCCAAAGAGCTTGACTCCATCGAGTGCTAGAAGCGATCTTGACGCGCGAGCTCTTGAATCTATATGTGTTAGCTCCAAAACTCCTTTGTTGAAGTTAAACACTTACTAAGATCTTGATAGTAACTCTGAAACTATATTAACACAAGATTATTAGTACTATAACTGCATGAGTTAATCATCATCAAAATTAGAGTGATGGGCCTTTGGGCCAACAATCTCCCCCTTTTTGATGATGACAAAACTCATGGAGTTATATATGCATGGATTAAAGATAAGCTTCATAGAAACTCCCCCTTAACTCATGCATTGCAATAAATAAGATTATTCAATGAAATGCATAAAGTAAATACAAACATATATGCATAAAGACCAATAAACATGCATATATAAACTATCTAAATTCTTCTCTCCCTTTTTGTCAATTCATCAATAAGGGGGTGAAGAGAATCAAATAATAAAGATGTATATGTGATGTACACTCATGAAAAGGAGAGACGATAAGTTAGCTCCCCGTGCATACATGCATTACATAGAGAAGGGAAGACTAGACCCTAACCCACATAAAGCATAATATACAATGTATAAGTGGATATGTTAAGTTCCCCTTACACACGTGTACCACATAAAAAAGAGAGGTCAAGCTCTTCAATATGAAAAGTACACCCAACATGAATCTATATATAGAGGAGATGTTAAGCTCCCCTTACATATAGGCAATATATATCAACAAATTTGAAAACACTTTTAAAACAAAAATTTGAAATTTCTTGAAGTCAACAAAATGAATTATGATATCAATGAAAATCAAATAGTAGTTGACAAAAATAAATATTGGTACCACTTCTTAAGAAAAAAATTTGTAAGATACCAATAGTAGATTTTGATACCAATTGAAGGTGAAACATGAAGTACATTTCGATACCAAATAAATACCAATTGAAATACCAATTGAAATAATTAGCAATTGAAATACCAATTGAAATTAATGCATAAGCTCGTAAAGATACCAATTAACATTTAAGATAAAACAAGCTTAATATAAACATAATTTGTGCTTTAAAAATGTTAAGACATTGTAAAATAAGCACAATCAAATTAAATATATGTATGTATGAAAATAGAAATATCAACTGAAATTTGAATTATACATATATAAGAAACACATATGAGTGTACGAAAATAAAATTCCATGAAGATCATGTGTATAACTCATACCTACCTCCCTATTCATGCACAAGTTTAAAAGATATTCAATAAGGGTATACAAGACATGGTCGCCTATCCAACCGCCCTTAGAAGGTAGGAGTTTTCAAAAATATAATTTGAAAATATTTTGGCATAGTTTAATAACTCTACCAATTGAAGAATAAAGACTAGTTTTAAAGATAATTTTGAAAAATAGTACAAAATCCTTCAAGTAAGAAATAAAACATGAATATATCCATGAGAACATGAAAATCACACAATGATTGACACTCAAATTTTATAAAGTAAAAGAGATTATCATGAATCCAATATCATGAGTAAACAAGATGATGTAGAGTGCAAAAATCATGTAATAAGTATAATCATGGAGATAGGCAATGAAGCTCATATGAAATTCTTTTATCAAAAACATGAAAATCATCAAAACTAAAATTTTCATCAAAACTAAACAAGCATCAAGGTATATGTATATTTTGTCTATACTAAAGTATACATACATATTCAAATATAGACTAGTCCACAAAAGTATATTACATGAAGGCAAGTGGCTCTAAGATATACTTATATATCTTTTAGTTTTAGACAAAAATAACATATACATGAAGTTAAACATGTACAAAAATAGGAAAAAACAAGTATAAATGAAAGAATTATCAAAACTAGGTTATACATGTACATGTAATGAGTACAAATGAGTAATAAAGTACAAACATATAATAATCAAGTGTAGTTCACTACTTGTACAAGTATAAGCACAAGTTTTAATGAAAGTTTCATCTAAACAAGTAATCAAAAACATGAAGTACAAAATCATAAACAAACATGATCACTGGGTAAATGCACGTGCTTTAGAGTTAGGATATACACAATAGCTAAAGTATACTGAGAACACAAAAATAATAGTCTATATAAACATGGGTGTATCTCAAATACTATGTATATCACATGTCTAATTAACATTGCATTTAACATAATGAGCATTAAAAAAAACATGCCAAAAATTATCAATGAGAAAGCATGTAATCATAAATAGGGAGTTAGAGATAATTACCAAAACCAATAGGGCTAATCTCTAGATCTTCAAACCATGGTGGTCCTCCCACTAAACATCCTTAAAGGTGATGCATCTAATGTAGTATCCATTAAGCTCAAACGCATCCACCATTTAGGCACCAAAATCCTCACGTCAAATGAGAGCTCACACCTATATCAAAAATACAATAGGGGTGAATTTTGGTACCCACACTTTCTTGGGCATGGGGGTTAGCACCTACCCTAACCCAAACAAACTTGTTTGCAAAATTTGAATAATATATTCTATCATAACAAAACTTTGCATGGTGACCCTTACGTTCACAATTTGTACAAGTATACAAACTAGTATACAAGGTGTCATGTGTGTGAACGTGAGAAGCATGTGTATGCCGCGGTTTGTGTGCATGAAATGTGAAACTTGTTTCTTTCGAAACATGAATTCTAATTTCTTATGATTCATAGCACATTGGTTCAAAGTGGAGCCTAAACATTCTACACTATTCTTCAACATGCAAATATCATTTTCAATTGTTGAAAAAGAAGTGGAGCATGCATTCTTATTAATAGATGGTATAACAATGGAGTCATGACAAGAATGAGAAGCTAAATCATTTTTCAAAGAATTATTTTCATTTGAAATATATTCTAATTCTTTTGAAACCAAAGCAATTTTATTTTTCAAAGAAGTGTTCTCCTTTAAAACAATATCGAGTTTTGAAGACAAAACCTCATTATTCTTCAAAATATCATCACAATCATTTTTATTCTTTAAATTTTCATTTTCTTTTAAAACAAGGTCAAGCTGAATTTTCAAGGAGTCTCTTTCACTTGAAATCTCAACCCTCTTGTAAATCAGTTTAGCTTTGAAAACAAATTCTTATTTCTTCTTTAAATTTAAAACTTTTTTTTTTCAAAAGTTTATTTTTCTATCAAGTTTTCACAAAATAGGGAAAGCTCTTCATTTAATGCATGAACATCCATACTATCTGTTGGCCCAAAGGCTCATCACTCTAGTTTTGATGATGATTAACTCATATAGTTATAGTTTACTAATGATCAGGTGTTTATATAGTTTCAGTTATTGATCAAGATATTAGTAGGTATCTAGCTTCAACAAAAGATTTTTGGGAGCTAACACAATGTTGATTCAAGAGCTCGCGCGTCAAGATCACATCTAGCACTCGGTTGGAGTCAAGCTCATTGGATCGTGTTTGGATCGACTTGGAGAAGGAGTTCTAGAAGAAGACTTCAGTTTGTATTTAGTTTAGTTGTGTTTAAATCTTATGTAAAGATAAATAGTATTGATATGCTCAAGTTCACACACACAAAAGTTCGATATGTTTGGTTTTAATCTGTAATACCCCGTTCCCGGAATACGTACTTAGTTGCGTATTCAGTTTTCGATCGTATTTTTCGATTTACTTCCTGTATTTGACCGATTTCAGTTTCAAAAATCATTTTCCAATATTATATATTTTCTATGATTTTCTGGAATTTCCTGAATTTAATTAAATATTTTCAAAACCGGTGTCGACCAGTACCGCCGATCGATTCTCGGATTTTTAATTCACAAACAGTTAGGAATTTCTAGAAGGTCCTTTAGACTTTATTTCTTAGAATCATATTTTCTATCTAAATACTTTTTCTGAGAATTTTATGAATTTATGAATGTTCCAACGGAGTCGGTAGATAACTGATTCCGGGATTTTTAGTTTTAAAACTATAAATTATTTCTTCAAACGAATTTCACCATGAGTCTTAAAATGTTATTCTTGATTTTTAGTAAAATTTTCGGGTCGTTCCGAGATACTTGAATTTCGGACGATTTCGGCATTTTCCGAAACATTTTCCGCATCTTCGACTTAAACCTAGAAACTTGTCTTTTCAACATTCTTAATTTTTCAAACCAAAGAAAATATTTTCCTTTTATAATTCCCTTCTTTTTCCTCTTCTTATTTTCCTTTACTTCCTTCACAAACCACATGATTTTCCCAATTTTCCAAAATTCCCTTTCTCCAAATTTCCAAAGAATCCCACTCACTTCCACTTAATTCCTTTTTAATTACCACTCATTCTCTCTCTCTCTCCCATGGCCGGCCAAGTGGCCAGGTGAGGGACACCTCACCCTCTCCTTTCTTGCAAAAACCCCCTCCCTTCTATCTTAATTCCACTTCCTTTACAAAATCCCAACCCTATATAAACTAGTTCCTTTACATTTCCATCCTTTTCTTCTTCCTTTCAACAAGAATAGCCTTCTCCCAAAGTTCCTCCTTCTTCTCAACCTCAACCCTAACTCCAAGAGCTCCACCAGGACATCATCTCCACCTCAAGCAATCACCTTGGAGCTTGGATCGTAGCTTCCTTCGCCGTCGGAGACCACTTGGGTGATTTTCGTCGACAACGATCCTACCGAACTCGTAAAGCTCCAAAAATAACCAATCCTAGTGAGTATTTTTACTCACCAAGACTCATACCATCCTTAGTATGTCCATGCTTCCATATCTTGTGCAATGGTGCCTCCAAAATTGTATTTTTAACCATCAAGAACAACCACCAAATTCTGTTCTGTAGACTGTCCCCAGACCACGATTAGTCGACTTAACCTAGGAGTTAGTCGACTAGAACCCTTAGTTGAAACTCAACCTTTTTCTGAAAACACAGTTTTAGTCGACTTGCCCAGATTATTAGTCGACTAACCTTTTCTGGAAATAAATCTCAACTCTCGGGAAATCACTGTTAGTCGACTCCTGTTTCTACCCTAGTCGACTAACCCTTTTTGAACCAGAAACCCAACTCTCGGCCCTAGTCGACTTATCCTAATTATTAGTCGACCATAGACTACTAGTCGACTAACCCTTCTCACCTTAGTCGACTCCTGAAACAAACTTAACTCTCTGTATCCCAGTTCTAGTCGACTTAGCTTGACTATTAGTCGACTTGCGTGTCTGTTAGTCGACTACCCTTTTTACCTAGTCGACTAACTTTCCCTGAAACAGAATATCAACTCTCTGGAACCCAGTTTTAGTCGACTAATCCAGACTGTTAGTCGACTTAAGACCCCTACCAGTCGACTACACCTTCCACCTAGTCGACTAATTTAAGCTGTTTATTATAGTTGATTTCTTTTCTAAATTTGGATCTTACCCTGATACATGTGTATTATATTATGCTTGTTCATGCTTCATAACTGATACTACTTGACCTATTACTGGATGGATGTTATCTCTTGTAACTTCATGACTTGTTATTACATATTCTCGTTTCATGACATGTTAAATAGTGAATATCACCACTTATCATGCCATCTCTTGAACCAAGCATGATGCATTCAACTTTTGTATAAAATGAACCAACTTACATTGGGTCAGGGGGAAAACATGCGGATATCGATATGTGTTCGTGTTTACAGTGGCATTAGGTATATTGTACAATTATATTCCGGTCTAACCTGAGGGCCTCCAGGAGACCGAGGGGAGTGCTTGCTCCCTCTTCCTGAGTACTATCATGATAAGGGCATACATAAGTCCCTCCTGAATAGCCTAGCGGCTGGCTTCCGTCACCAAGCAACGGAACAATCCTGGACCGTTATCCCGGGCATGTACGGGGTCCACTGTAAACATAGTTCGTTGATACCCCCGCTGTTTCCAATAACAACCTTGTATTACTAGGATATGGATCTATGTGCGCTGGGACGCTGGGTCACATAGCTAGATATCACAGTAAGACAAGTAATAATAATAATAGTAGGCTTTAACTATGCATCCATTCCTTTCTGACTTAGTTCTTTACGCTTTCTTTACTTGTTGATTTATATTCATTATGCTGTCCCATCCGTATTATTCATATCTCTTAGCCACTTGGCTATAACCTGTCCATTTTCGGGAGGTCCTGACCCCCTTGGATTTGCATGTTCAGGTTCCGAAGCTTGGAACGAAGTGGAGCCATCCACGGAGGATCAAGCTTATTTTAGTGAGCAGGCCGAATAGTTCCAGTCCCTTCGTGCTAGATTCTCTCTTTTGACTCGCGAGATCTTCATCCACCTCGTGAGCTTTTGTACACATATTGTGTATTTTACTTTTGGACTTGGTTGTGATGTAATACACATGTATTGTGTAATACTTTATCATATCTTGTATAACTTTGTATGTGTACTTTTTAGTTGGCATATGTATGGATACCACGCTTTGTCGTGTACTCTGATTCTTGTTGTACCTATTTGCTTAGCGTATATACGTGTGGGGCATTTTCTGACCTACGTATATACGTCGCAGTGACGTCCCCGTATCCGTGGGATCGGGGCGTTACATAATCGGTGTTTGGATTTAGAATATACATATATATGATTTTCATGAATAGATAGAATCAAAACAAGTTTAGATGGTTTAATGTATATTAGATTTTATCTATATACATATATGCTTCATATATTTAGAAAAACTTATTTTGATGATCCTATTCATGTCTTTTAGAGTTTTGTAATTAACAAAACCTATTTTGGATTTCTTTTCAAAAACATAGATATATCATGTACATGTGTATTGGATTCTATCCATACATAATATACTTCAAATATGTTTCAATATCTTGTTTTGTATTTATGCAAGTTTTGGAGAAAATGGTTTTTCTTTTCAAAATCTAAGTTTTGAAAAATACAGTTTTTGTTTAAGGCCATATATTTTATATCGCAAAAATAGTTTGTAATATGTGTTGATTTTGGTCACACATATTTGTTATTCAAATATCTAACAAGAATTTATTTTTATAGAATTTATAAGATTTTATGGGATTTTATTGGAGTTAAAATGTCTAAGTTTCTAATTCTGAAATCCCTGCCAGAACCAGCTGGCGATCGACCGGATCGATCGGCCGATGTGCACGGAAACGTGCACAGGACCAGTCAAGTAGGTCGGTAGACCGCGCGGTCGACCAACTGAAAGTACCCCACTTTCGGGTACTGCCGGTCGACCGGGCGGTCGACTAACATGCTGTGTCTAGTTGACTGGGCGGTCGACCAGAGGCACAACGGTCAGAAATATGACTGTTGTGCCAGTCGACCGGAATGGCAATCTGGACTTTTCTGCTGCCAACGACTATATTTCTTGAGAGGCTATAAATACGCCATCTCTTGGATTATTTTTAACAAGATTTTAGAAAGCTATTTTCCCATCTATTCAAGAGTTTTCCAGCAAGTTTTTAGAAGAGTTTTTGAGCCAAAAGATTTATTTTTATTTGTTTTCAAGGGTTGAAAAAATCAAAGAAAAATAGAGTCTTTGGGAAATTAGTTTTGATCTTCATTCTATCTAGTATTTTTTCAAGTATTTTATTTGTGTTTTTGATTTTCAAACATCTTGTTTTCTCACACTTGAGCTATCATATCTAATCCTATCTATAGGATCTTGTTTTTGTGAGAAATTATTTGTGGTCTATTGTGATCACCAAGAGTTATTTGTGGTCTATTGTGATCACCAAGTTGTAATCTTTCCTTTGTTTTGGGTTTGTGTTCATCCCTCTAGTGTAGAGGTGATTGTGGTTTGACTTAGTGCCTTATCCCTCTTGTGTAGAGGTGATTGGAGTTTGGCTTTGTGCCCATCCCTCTTGTGTAGAGGTGATTGGAGTTTGGTTTTGTGCCCATCCCTCTTGTGTAGAGGTGATTGTATTTTGGCTTTGTGTCTTGCCTCTTGAGTAGAGGTGATTTTGTTGGAGAGAGGAGTTGTATACTGCAAGTTTTTAATTACAAATTCCTCGGTGGAAGTTCCCTTTGTGGGAGATCCTGTGTGGACGTAATGAAAATCCTTTTGTGTGAAGGCGGGGACGTAGAGCAGTCTCGAACCTTGAAACATATTGTGATGTTTGCGTTTGATCCACTATCTCTTACTCTATCTCTCTTATATCTTGCATTGCTTTATATTATTCATATCTCATACATCTTGGTATTGTTTGTGTGCCCATACTTGTGTTGAACCAAGAGAGCTTCATATAGCACCTCAACTCTTATTTAGAGGAATCAAGAGGAGATAGTCAAGAGCCCTTCACGGGGAATTCGACTACACTCTTTGGTTACACATAGTGTGTTGCATTTGAGTTTTAATTTCGCATCATTTCTCATTATAATAGCTAATACACCTATTCACCCCCCTCTAGGGTATTTCACTATCATGATCATCATTAGAAGGGCTAGCACTATCATCTAGATGAGTATCTGAATGTACCTCAAGGGAGTCAATCCCTTAATCTATATAGCAAGTTTCGTCGGACTAATCCACCAAGGGTTCCTTCTCCACATAGTTTGTCGTCTGTAGCTCAGGAGAGATCAATGTGTTCCATACTGCAAAAGCGGAATCACAATGAGAAACAATAGAAAGATAATATTTGCTAAGTGTGTGCCTAAATGCCTCTAAGGCTTGTGCGTTGGCCTCTATATGCTTATCATTACCGAGATAAGATTTCTTGATAGTGGCAAGGTAAACATGCAATCCTAGGGATTTAAGGTATGCACTCATCTTATACTTCCACATATCGATGTTGGTAACATCATACATGGGAGGGGTCATGAAATCCATATGTGTGTGTAAACAAAATGTGTGCAAATACAAATCTAGATTAGCAATCCAAGATCTCACTCCTAGGTGGTTAAACCAAATATCAGGAGTATAGGCTCTGATACTAATTGAAATACATTTAGAGGGGGGTGAATAGTTGTACTAGCTAATCTAATGACAAATGATGCGGAATTAAAACTCATTTGCAACACACTATGGGTAACCAAAGAGTGTAGCTGAATTCCCGGTGAAAGGCTCTGTACTATATCCTCTAGATTCCTCTAAATTAAGAGTTGTGGTGCTATATGAAGCTCTCTTGGTTCAACACAAGTGTGGGCACACACAAACTATATCTAGCATATGAATATGTGCAACATAAAGCAATGCAAGATATAAGACAGATAGAGTTTAGAGATAGTGGATCAAACGCAAACAAAAAGATATATTTCGAGGTTCGAGCCACTACTCTACGTACCCGCTTTTACACAGAAAGATTTTCACTATGTCCACACAGGACCTTCCACAAAGGGACCTCCACTGAGGAATCACAACACTACATTTAGAGTATACTACTCCTCTCTCAAACACAATTACCTCTACACAAAAGGGATAGGCACAAAGCCAAATCAAAGAAAAGATTACAATCTTGGTGATCCAATGATCACAAACAACACTTGGTGATCACAATAGATCACAAACAATTTTTTCACAAAAACAAGATCCTATAGATAGGATTAGAGATGATAGCTCAAGTGTGAGAAAATAAAGTTTTTGGAAAAGAGAATAATAAATAAAAATACTTGGGAAAAATACTAAATAGATTTGAAAAAAAAGATCAAAACCAATTTCCCAAAGACTCCCTTTTCTTTGATTTTTTCAACACTTTAAAAACAAATAAAGATAAAGATTTTAGGCTCAAAAATATCTTTTAAACTTGCTGCAAACCGCTGAAAAAGATGGGAAGAATAGCTCTCTAAAATCTTAGTGACCAAGAAATCACAAACACTCTCTTTGCAACTCTCTTATAAAAACCCTATAGAGTAAAATGTAAATTTGAAGTTCAAGGATGTAACTGAGAGTGAAAATCAAGAGAGATTTTAAGAACAGTAAGACTCAAATAAAACTTTGAAAATAAGAGCACAAAAGCAAACTTGAAACTTTTTCTTTTTGAAAGCAAAAACTAGATTTTCAATAGAATTTGTTGTTGTGAAATATTCAATCCTAATAACCCTTTGTATAGATTTTAGAAAAACACTTTTAGAATAGTTTTGCCAGGTCTAAAGAGGAAGAAATTGACCTTAAAAATTTAACTTTCCTCATTTTAAAAAGAAACATGTTTTAACAGTTTTTAAAGGAGCTAGCCGTTACTGCCAATCTGGCAGTCTGTTGTCAAATTTGAGCACAATTTTTAGGCCTAAAACGTCAGAATTTAGAAATAAGAATTAGAAATAATTTGTATATCTTTAAGTCTTCTTTCTAGTGCAGCTTAAATCAACACAATATAATTTCAGAGTAGAAAATTATCAATTACTAAAAGGTGTCAAATCAAAAACAGTAAATTGTTTTCAGAACAAGAATAGACTTCAACTCAATATTTGACATTCTTAACATTTGAATCAGAAAATGATTATTGAATAAAAAATGTAATCTGGAAAGTTATCTTTGAAATGCAATTTAAATCATGTTAATTAAATATAAGAATAAAACGTTATAATAAGAAATCTAAAAGGGTGTTGAGCAGATCAGTAGAACGGTCGGCCGCCCGGTCGACTGAGAAAACCCGAGAACCAACCTATTGAACTTGTGTGTGTATGTGAACTTGAGCATATCAATACTAGTCTATCTTATATAAGATCTAAATACAAATTAAACTAAATAAACCAAAGTCTTCTTTTAGAACTCCTCCAAACTGACTCGCTCCAAACACGATCAAAAGAGCTTGACTCCATTCGAGTGCTAGATGCGATCTTAACGCGCAAGCTCTTGAATCTACATGTGTTAGCTCCAAATCTCCTTTGTTGAAACTAAGCACTTACTGATTAGTCTACAATTCTGTATTATTATATCACATTTCCCTATTGATTTATGAATAAAATATCATTTCTAACTATGTTTTGATCTATTTTGCAGATAATCAAGAGTCTAGGAGCAAAGGAGTAATAAGAGCTTAATTATACCCATTTTGGGTAATTAAATCCGAATTTCTTGGAGGCCAAGTTAGAGAGTTTCTAGAAGATACATTGAATCTATACGTTGGCGGGTGTATGACAGAAATCTGGATGCAAATAACCGAATCTGAGCATATCTAGAAGGTCCCTGAAGCGAGAAGAATCCATGCACCAAAACTAGGGACCTAAGTCCCTGATTTTGCCGCGAAAATGTGGCAATTGCCGCGTTTTCATGGCAATATGGTGGGCCCACACACGTGGCCTCGTCTCCCCTTACAGATTCTTCGTTTGCCTATAAATACTGCATGATTTGGCCAGAAACGAAGCAGATTGAGAAATAGGTGAGGTTTTCTCTCTTTTAGCGTAGGTTAGTGTAGGATTTCTTCTTTTCTTTTCTTTTCTTTTCTTTTGTAGTTTCATTTCGTTTTTAGATCATGTATTAGGGCTGAGAGATTCAGAGAGAGATTGATGTAATAGATGGTGACAATCTATGTAAAGGTATCTCCTTTCTTTTCCTTTGTAATCTTCTCCATCTTCTACATGATGCTTAACTAATTTTTCTTCTCATGGCAATCTAATTACTAACTACTAACCATCTAACCACTTACTTGATAATCTACATGAATCTAATAGCCTCTACAATGCCTTGCTCTTACAAGAGCCATTGATGGCTCATGATGATGGATTCTAACATTCTAACATTTCTAACATCTAACCCGCTAACTTTCTAACTTGCAATGTCTTCTTTATTTCATGTTCACCTGTAATCGGTTTTGATGATTTAATAGTAGCTTGCAATTTGTTGTGTGGTATGGATGTGTTATTTGAACATAGAAGAACAATCTTATGAGCCATGCTTTGTATTGTCTCTTGAAGCCAAGGACTAGTGATGGCCAAGGATCCATGTGAGGCAACTATCACTAAGAGGTTAGCATGGTCAGTGGAGAAATTAGTAGTTAGTAGCCATGAGTTTTCTTTTATCTTATTTTGAAAATCAATTTTAAAACCCTTTTATTATTTTTCAATTGTTGTTCTCACCAACTTCTTAGCTCATCTTTGTTTCTTCCTTTTGTTTTCAAAATCATTTCTCTTTTATTCTCACATTGTCGTTTTACCGCCTTCTTCACCTATCACTTTCAGTTTTTTTTCTTTTTCTTTCCTCATTCTTTAATAAAGAAGAACTTGTTAACAGCCGACGTGAATAAGAACTGTTAATGCTTCTATCGCTTACCGTTCCTGTGGATTTGACCCGTTGAGCCAATGCTATAATGGAAGTATCGAGGAAACTTTAGCACGTTTGCTTTCATACTGATTTCATAAAACAAACATTTTCCAGTACTCGTTTCTTCCCGATCACTTACTAAGATTTTGATAGTAAATCTGAAACTATATAAACACAAGATTATTAGTACTATAACTACATGAGTTAGTCATCATCAAAACTAGAGTGATGGGCCTTTGGGCTAACACAGAGTTATCTACCTTCTTGATTGGTCACGTATATTGCATATATAATGTCACATTCCCATAATTATTATCTAATAAATCATGTATTTAGTCTTATATTCGTCTTTATAAAATGCAAGCCCATTACTAAAGGAAAGGGAAGAAAAATGAGCCCAAAGCCCATCAAAATTCTGATTTAATTCAGAATTAATTCGTTAATTCAATTTTAAAGTCGCTCTTATTTAAACGCCACTGTGACCACATTTTAAGGGTACTTTGATTCGTTAATTCAATTTTATGTAACACAATTTTCGAAATGAATATACTTGACTTGACTGAATCAAGCCACAGTTGCGTAAACAAATTGCATTAGTCGATCTCAACTTGTTGGATGAGTTATGAACCGTGTGACTTGTGATACAAGATCTGTAGCTTCAAATTGTATATAGAAATTAAATGAATCTTAAGCAAGTATCCAAGGTGTAAGCATTATGCCGAACGAATTTCATCTTCCAATTGCGATATGACACGTCAGCGTCTAAATTGACTGAAGAAAAGACAAGGGCTTCCGCTTGTTTTGTGGTATGACAATATTACCCTTTTAGTCAAACGGTCAACCTAACTCATGTTCCGAAGCATTAAGGTGCACAATTATTCATAATGAGACGCTGCCCCTAACTCAATTCTGTGTTCCGAGGGGCCAAGGGTAAAATGGTCACTGTCAGTCTAAGATGAAGAGGGAAAGGGGATTCGGTTCATGCTTGTGAGTCACAAATATATTATAAGAAGGTTAATTTCGTGTTGACACGTAAATAAGATGTTGGGCTTCAACGAGACAAAAATTTAAAATCTCAGACTTCTTATAATATTATAAGAGGAACAATCTCACGCACCAATACGGAATTGCCCCTTTTATAATATATATGTGTGAGTTATACACATAAACTGAACCCGGGGCAAGGGTACTTTCAAGATTTCAAATTCAACTGCCAACTTTCACTTTTCGTATCGTTTTGATTGAAAACTAATTTTATTATTGAATAAATTTTGTCTGCCATTGGTTTGTCATATCCATTATATTTTGTTTTGTTCATTGCAATATTTGTTTAATTCATGTGTTAAAAAAAGAAAATAGCCCGAAAACAAATAAAAAGTCTACGTCAAAACAAATAAAAAGATGAAAAATTATTATTGACAATGTAATGTCTTTATCTTTTCATCCTGGAAAATCCAAAACTACCCCTCATTCCGTTCCATTAATAACTATCATTATCGTAACTCTGTTCTTTGACCAGTCTCTCTTTGTCCCCAGCTCATTCTCTGGCGCTGTCTCCTCTTCGCAAATCCATCCAAAGAATTTTTTTTTTTAATATTTTGTTTAAGCACCAAAACAATCTAACCCTAAATAAAGCAAAAAGCCAAAACCTACGGTGCCCTCACATTCTCTCTCTCTAAAATTCCTCCCCGCTTCTCTTCTCCCCTCCCCTATCTCTCTCTCCCTTCTGTCTCTCTCTTCATTCGCTCTCATGGGCGAGATCGTCAGGGGCTACCGCCCGCCGGAGCCCAGCTACTACGGCGATGACCGCAACCGCGAGATCGTCGTCGGCAGGGTCTTCACCACCAACCACCCCTACGTCATCAAGTCCTTGCCGCCGCCGCCGCAGCAGCAGCCGCAGCAGCGGTCGCAGGATCTGCCGCCGTACTTCCGCTCGAAGTACGATCTCGACTTCCAGAGGAGGGACTGTAAGCTCACCGGCGGCGGCGGCCGCGGGGGATCTCTGTGGTGCTTCAGCGACCCGGAGATGAGGCGGAGGAAGAGGGTGGCGGGATACAAGGCGTACTCGGTTGAGGGGAAGCTCAAGGCCAAGATCCGGCGAGGGCTGAGGTGGATCAAGACCAGATGTCATGAGCTTGTTCATGGATATTGACTGATGAGAGAGGGAAGGAAGAGAGATGTGGTCACCGCCGGTGATCTTATGTAATTTGTTCGTCTTCTTGAAATCGGCCGTTGAATTTTTAGGGATTTGGGATTTGGACCAGGTTAAATTGATCTATTGATTGTGTTTTATTTTTATTTTTGAACTGTGATGCAAAAATCGAAGTTTGCAGGTTCTGTAATGCAAATATGCAATGGAAGAAAAGAAAACAAAACAAATGTATTTTACAGTTTGGTCGCTCGAATGAAAGAAAAAAATGCTAAGAGAGAGAGAGAAAGAGAGAGAAAAATAGACATAAAATGCGAGAAGTATTACACACATATATATGAGTAATGTTATAATAGGGCCTATGTGTAAATAATTTAGTTACACATAGAGATTTTCACCACACAAAAATAGTTTTTAAATAGATTATTAATATTTTGCGGAGATCATATACACACAAAAATAGTTTTTAAATAGATTATTAATATTTTGTGGTGATCGTATACTCTAAATTTTGCTTGTATCTCATCTTCAAAAAAATTGTATGATGAAAAAAAAAATGTGTAACTTAACTTTACTTACACATATATTTATTGTAACTCTGCTATATATATGTTAGAAGAATATGTTAGAAGTATGTATATTGTTATGATAAACGTCTGAAATTGATAAGTAGGCTGATGCTGGTCGTCATTTATTGTGTATGTATGGGGGCAGACTTTTAGTTTTAGAAGAGATGCTGTCGAAAATTTTAAAATTTTAGAGAAGATTATGAATGAATTGATTTGATTAGGATAATCAATGATTAAATTTTGGGACTGTTATAATGCACCATTCAATCGCTCGCAAGATAAAAGGTAAAGAAGCGCTAACTGACTCTCTTGGCCTTTGTGGACTCACAATCGCTAAACCGAAGATTAAATCAACTGTGAAGAAGAGACTCTGTGGTGGCCAAAACTCTGCTACAAGCAATCGGACGCCCCCAATCAAATCTGTTAGAGCACACAAACAGAGAATATGCATTTCAGGTTAGGAGCACCGATGTGATGTCGGGCTAAGCTCTCGGGCGTGAAAATCAGTAAGTGGTAGAGATGGAGGACCGGACAGAGGAAAACTGCCAGTGTATTGTGATTAAGAGCTAGTAGAGGACAACCGCCAGCGTGGTGTGATATGTGCTCTGAGAATTTGAGAAGCGACATCTTTTTCACCGGAGCATGAGGTGTATTTGTACCTTACATAGGCGATGAGTAGATGTGGATAGATGCAGATCTTCAACTGTTCGGTTTGAATACCTTATAACCGACTGGTTGAGTCTCAGAAGTTGGGATTGACACGTTGGAGGGGTATCCATCGTTATCCCCAACTTCTTGATGAGTTGGAGGATCGTTACAGTTTCCTGGACGAGTAGGGAGATAAGGATGCTTAACAGCCTTCTCAATCTGCAGGATCCATCTCGATCTGCCGCTGGATGGAGGGAGTTGCTGCCACATGGCAGGACTCTTAAATTGGAGTCGGAGCGCCTCCTAAAGGTGGTATGGCCTAATGCTGTGGATGAAGGATGTCTTTGGATAGGAGGTAGCAGAGACTTCGAAATGGGTTCCTGAGACACATATTGTGATCCAGACGCAAAGTCAAATTTTAACCACTACACTCTCCAAGTCTAAAATCCACAACAAGTAATGCTGAAGATATAGCTCTGATTACTCCGTTCCCCAATTACTTGCTGCGCTTCTCAGTGGTGATTGCAACCCTGAGATCTTAGGGAGATGGGTTCTCCCACAACATGACAAGCCATGTTGGTCTACTTCTCTTTTGTTTTCGTTTTTGTTTCTCCGTATTTATCTTTTGTTTGTTTTTTTTTCCTCTGTTTTGGTATGTAAGCCAAAAAAAAAAAAAAAAAAAAAAAAAACTAATGACAAGAATAATTCCTTCCCAATTTCCTTTTCTTTTGATCTAAAATTGCTCTTTTAATGTTAATTCTATAAATTTGGGTTTGTATGATAATGTAAAACCGAAAGTGGCAGGGTTCCAAAACTATTTTGGCGTTAAGAGGTGTAATTGAGAGAATATAGGGGAGCTGTATGTAAAAGTCCCCTCCTCTTCCTCAAATTTGTTGAACTCAAAGCGCAGAAATTAATTCGAACAGTTGAGTGGCTCCTCTCCTTCACAGGGAACGGCCCGTGAACGATCGACCCCTTCGCTCGCTTTGAAAGGTACCCGCTCCCTCTCTTTCTCCCCCTTCTCTCTCTAACCCTAGCATCTCGCGATCTGAAATTTCCTTGCTGTCGATTGAATTGGTGAATCTGCTGTTCAAGTTAAAGAGTAAGCTTTTAGATTTATAAATGATTTGTGTAAATCGTGAACCTTTTTTTTCCCCTCAAAAAGAAAATTTTAAGAAGTAACCTTGATTTTTCTGATTTGGGAACTACAAAATTCTCAGGTTTAAAAGGATAATGTAGTAAATCAGTCCATTAAAACCTTAGATTTAATGGGCATAAGAGTGACTTAGAGATGTATCGTGCTGTTTCTAGCTTTTTAATATTTTTCTTTTTTAACAAAAGTTTTCGTTATTTACTCACATGTAAGCCTTCGCTTATTCCCCGCTGGTGCTATCCTGTGTCATTCTTTTTTTTTTTTTTTTTTGACATTTTTTGTCTAGACTTGTTGTTCTGGTAGAAATTACCTTGCTATAATATCTATAGTTCGATTAGTTTAGGTAGCAGATTTGTTTGTTTTGTGTATTTTTTGCAATCATTTGAACGTTAAGTTGTTAGGCCATTCTTATTTTGTGTTAAAAATACTTAATTGCATCGATGACACTGATTATTGAACAATTTTTATGTAGAATTCAAACGAACGTTAGATGGTTAATTTTTTAAATTTTTTTTTTTTTTTTTTGTGTTAAATTCAGTCTGTTAGAGGACTGGCATTCAGTCTATTTGGTGGACCTGTACTCAATCCATAGTTGATTGACTTCATTCCAGTAGAGCACTGAATACATGCCATCTGCAAATTATTTTAGTGTCTTTCAACTATTTTTCACTTTATTGAGGTGGTTGCATTTTATGTGCCTCTTGCCATGGGCAATACATGATTTTGTCGCATCACTTTACCTTTTGCCTTCAATTGGGGCACAATGTAATTAGGACGCTTATAAGACATTGAAGGTTTGCTATGTGCATATTGTTGGGAGAAACCTACCAGAGGATTGCCGCACACCAAAGAATAATCACTAATTGGTAAAAACAAACAAAGAGGAAGAAAGCGAGAACATACAAATTTAACGAGGTTCGGCAATTACTTACGTCCTCGGGGAAGAAGGGAAGAGAGATCTTATTAATCAACAATTATAGGATACAATAGCTGTGGACAATACCCCTCTTTATATAGTCAGAGAATCTTTGAAGAAAAAAATCACAAGATTTGAAATTGGATCAAAAACAAAATCAGAATCAACTTTGGAAATTCCAGATCACGTGTCTCGATCGACCAGGTGGTCGATCGGCTCCTGCTGTGGTTGACAGGGCGGTCGACCGCTAGGCAAAACACCCAAGAGGCATGTTCTGTTAAATCTTAGTCGATCGACCGACAGTCTCCTTTCAATTTTTTCTTCAAAGTGGTCGGTCGACCGACATCACCTTCTCTTCTACTGTGTGCACGTCGTGCACGTCCGGTCGACCGTTCTCGTGTTTTCAGCTGCGCTTTGGTCTTTTACCAAGTCATGAACACACCGTTAACTTCCAAACTCTATGCTATCTCTTTCAATGAGTTAAAAAACTTTGCCATCAAGATTTTATACTCTCTCCTCACAATTCTCCATCTCGGTAAAAATGACTCAAATCTAAGCCGAACACAACATAGCATTATGTCGACTCAATCAGGCTGCCCAGTGTGGTTACCTACGTACCCCTTGCCCGAGGGTTCAAGCCATCTGTAGTTCATCCAAACGAGCTCAGCCAAGCTCAAGCAACTTGAAGGATATATGGAGTAACTCCTTGCAATGTGCAAACCTCACTTCCGGAACAACCTTTGTAAGCATATCAGCTGGATTCTCCTTCATATGGGTGAATCTTTTGCAACTCGATGTCATCCTCATCAAAAATCTCCCGAACAAAATGAAACCTGACGTCTATGTGCTTCATCCTTGCACGATGCACCTGGTTTTTTGCCAAATAGATATCACTCATCCTATCATAATTGGTCTTCAGTAGATCCTGATCAATTCTCAAGTCGTTAAGTAACCTTTGAAGCCAAATTGCCTCCTTCATAACCTTCGTCATGGCCATATACTCGACCTCTGTAGTAGACAATGCGACAATAGAATGTAAAATAGAGCAAGTTACTGGTGCTTGGGCCAATGTAAACACATATCCTATTATAGACTGGTGTTTGTTGAGATCTCCTGCGTAATCGGAATCAACGTATCCGATACACTTCTGCTTATCTGTAGAATTCTTCTTGAACACCAAATCAACGTCTATGGTACTTTTGATGTACTGTAGAATCCACTTTACTGCCTCCCAATGACCCCTGTCGGGGTCATGCATGTATCTGCTAACCATTGAGACAGCTTGTGACAGACCAGGCCTCGTACATATCATTGCATATATTAAACTACCAACCGCCCTAGCACAGGGTACGTGAGTCATGTACTCATGCTCTTAACAGTAGTAGGAGACATAGTAGCTTTTAACTTGAAATGAGGGGCCAATGGTGTACTTACAGACTTCGTGTTGCCGTTGATGTTGAATTTCTGAAGTACCTTTTTTCCTTTTGTGTCAAGCTAATCTTGCGATCTTTTCGGGGTTGACTTGGCCGATATGACCGAGTTGACTCGGTTTTTCGGCCGAGTCGAGCTACGCTGCGCATAATCCATGACTCGCAGAACGATCTCGTCTCGGTCGCCCAAGTTCCGGTTCCGACTCGGCCGACTCGGAATCAGAACGGCCGATCCTTTGATCCCTGATCTCCATGCCTAGCACCTTCTTCGCTTCACCAAGATCCTTTATCTTGAAGTCAGAAAACAAGTCCTTTAGTTTATCAATCGCGGATATGCTTTTAGAAGCGATGAGCATATCGTCCACATATAACATTATATATATTTTCTCCACCCAATAGCTTATTGTAATACACACATGGGTCATAATGATTTCGTGTGTACCTCTTGCCTCTTATGAAGCTGTTGAAATGCTTATACTACTGCCTTGGTGATTACTTTAATTTATAAAGTAATTTCTTCAGCTTGCATACCATATTTTCTTTCCTGCGGTCTTGAATCCCGTCAGCTAAGACATGTAGATCTTCTCTTCAAGATCACCATGGAGAAAGGCGGTTTTCACGTCGAGCTAATCAAGCTCCAACTCGTACTGTGCCACCAGTGCAAACAAAATTAGAATAGACGATTGCTTCACAACGGGTGAGAATACCTCATTGTAGTCAATGCATTCTCATTGCGCGTAGCCTTTAGCTATAAATCTGGCCTTGTAGCTCATAACATCACCATTTAGAGATTCTTATTTCTTTGCAAATACCTACTTATAACTGATCACCTTCTTTCCCTTGGGCAACTCTGACAGTTCTTAAGTGTCGTTCTTGTGTAGAGAATTCATCTCTTTCATGATGGTATCCTTCCACATCTTGGACTTTGAACTAATTTCAGCTTCCCTATATGTAGACGGGATCGTCTCCTCAACAACTGGAAGAGCATAAGCCACGATCATGTTAGTAGTGAGCCAACTAGGCTTATGTAGATTTCTCTGGGCTCTTTCAACTGCAATGGATTCTTGGACATCACCCATAACCTGTCCTTGATCCTCATCATCCTCATCATCCTGATCGGCTACACCACCCTGTGTCAACTCAAGTGTGATCTCAAATAATACTGTTCTATATGAAGGTGGTTGAGTAGCATCACTCTTCACCTGCTGCGATATCCTGCTGGTTTTCTCACTCTCCACCTGCTGAAAGTCCATAGGCTTCACCATTGAAGCCTCGTCAAACATGACATCTTTGCTCAAGATAAACTTTTTTGTCCTTTGAATCCCAAATTTTGTAGCCTTTTACACCTTTCTTGAATCCTACGATCACTCTTTCCTCGCTCTCGGACCCAACTCGTCTTTTTTGACATGATAATAGGCCGGACAACCAAATGCCCGAAGCGAGTAATAATCATGCGCAACTTTTTACTACCAAACTTCCAATGGAGTTTTACCTCCTATCACAGACGAAGACAACCTGTTAACGAGATGGCAAGCATACGCCAATGCATCAGCCTAAAAAGATTTCGATAATCCGACATTAGATAACATGCAACGAACCTTCTCCAGTAAGGTTCTGTTCATTCTTTCGATCACTCCGTTTTGTTGCGATGTTTCTCTTACTGTGAAGTGCTTTTCTATTTTCTCATCATGGCATAGCTGTAGGAAAAGATCGCTGGTGTACTCCTCACCATTGTCTGATTAGAGTATTTTGATCATCCTTCTCGTATTCTTCTTTATATTTCTTTTCCACTCCACAAACAACTCCATGATTTCCCCTTTGTACTTCATGGTATATACCCAACATCGCGTAGAGTAATCATCAATAAAAGACACAAAGTAGTCGTGGTTTCCTCCCATAGATGTCGTCTTGTTAGGCCCCAAAACATCTATGTGAATATAGTCAATAATCCCCTCGGTGTAATGAATCGCGGTGCTAAATTTCATCTTGATTTTTTTTCCGATGACACAATACTCACAAAAATTCAACTTGTAGGTTTTGGCACCTTCTAATTAATTTTGCTTTGTTAGAGCTTGTAAAGACTTTTTCACCTGTATGTCTGAGCTTTATATGTCATAGCCAGGTACAATCATCATCTGAATTGATAGAAGTCGTCACTTGCTCTGTAACCGTACTACCCTTCAAGTAGTATAGGTTATTGTGTCGGATGCCCTTCAATATAACATCGAGCCTCTAGTCATCTTGAGAACACCATCTCTAACAGGTACCTTAAGACCCAATGTTTCCAAGGCACCAACAAAGATAAGATTTCTTTTCAATTGAGGTACATACCTCACTTCTCTCAGTTCCCGCATCATCCCATCAAATATTTTGATGAGGATCGTATCTATCCCTTTCATGTTATATGGACGATCATCATCCATGATAACAGAACAACCATCTAGCTTTTCAAAGCTAGAAAATCAGTCCCTATTGGGATATACATGATAGGTAGCTCCTGTATCTAACATCCACTCAGAATCACCTGAGTAACCAATAGTAGAAGTAGTGACTGAGAATGAGAATACCGATGAGTCTGAGTCCGATCCACTTGCCTGTGAAGTACTATCAGAATGTGTACTGACCACCTATGCGAGATTTGCCTCGATTTTCGACTCTTTATCTTTGATCCTTGGACAATCAATTTCCACTGCCCTAACTCTTTGCAGAAAGCACACTAGTTCTTCTTTAGATCTTTGAAACCGGGTCTAGACTTCGATCTACCACGATCATCTTTGCCCACCCGACTGGAACTTTTGCCTCTTACTGTCACTGCTTCTGCCGATGTACTATTGAAGACTCTTTGTCATTCCTTCTCAATTTATGATTTATAAGTGCAAAAAAAACTTCATTATAATCAAAAGATTGTTTACTGTTGATTAGAGTGAGGACGAACGTAGTGCTCGTCAGGAGAACTCAACAGAATCAACACCCCTCCTCTTCGATCACCACGTCCACATTGACTAAATCTGCAAGAAGCTTTTTGTAGTTATTCATATATTTATGATCGAGGTATCTTTTTTCAATTGGAAGCGATAAAGCTTATCTTCAGGTGCAAGCGATTATCTATGCTCTTTGTCAAGTACTTGATTTGAAGAATCTCCCTATCTTCCTCGTTGAAGTCTTAGTCATTACATAATACTTTATATCTTGTGTTAAATAAGATTTTATGACGCCACACGCTGTCCTGTTCATCTTTTCCCAGTTCTTTTCGGATGTCTCCTCCGTCTTTTCTTCCACACGTAGAGCATCTTCGAGGTTCGATGCTGTCAGTGCATCCATCACATCACACCTCCACATCCAAAATTGTTCGTGCCGTCAAACTTCACGATATCAATTTTTGTCGGATGATGATTCACGAATTTCACCACTGATTGACTATCTCCGGCCATTTCCTCAGTAGATTCCTCAAAACAATGCGGATAACAATTAGTGAAAACAAATTCAAATAGAAAAGACTAGATATTTACCTACAAATGAAACTGTAGACAGTCTCCAAAGCGATTTGCTCCACTCGAACGAAACTTCCCGTCGAAACCTGGAAAGCTCTGATACCACTTGTTAGAAGAAACCCACCAGAGGATTGCTGTACACTAGAAAATAGTCACCAAATGGAAAAAACAAACAAAAGGAAGAAAGTGAGAATACACAAATTTAACGAGGTTCGACAATTGCCAATGTCTTCAGGATAGAAGGGGAGAGATCTTATTAATCAATAATTACATGATACAATAGTTGTGAACAATACCCCTCTTTATATAGCCAGAGAATCCTTGAAGAAAAGAAAGCCAAAATATCTGAAATCGAATCAGAAATGAAACCAGAATCAACTTAGAAAACTGCCAGGTCACGCGTCTCGGTCGACCAGGCGGTGTAAAATCTTGATGGTGGAGTTTTTTTTTAACTCATTGAAGGAAATAACAGAGTTTGGAGGTCAATGGTGTGTCCAAGACTTGATAAAAGGCCAAAGCGCAGCCGAAGATAGGAGATCGGTTGACCGTCGGGTCGACCGGACATGCACGATGTGCACACAACAGAAGAGAAGGTGATGTCAGTCGACCGGTCGACTTGGAAGACAAAATTGAAAGGAGACTGTCGGTCTACCGCCCGATCGATCGACTGAGATTTAACAGAACATCGATCTTGGGCGTTTTGCCTAGCAGTCGACCGAGACATGTGATCTGGCAGTTTCATAAGTCGTTTCTGATCCGATTTCAGATCTTTTGGTTTCTTTTTCTTCAATGATTCTTTGGCTATATAATGTGGGGTATTGTCCCCAACTATTATATCCTGTAATCAGTGTTTTAAATATCGGATATCGACGATATACCGGTCGGCAAAATTATATATCGGATACCGGATACTGGGTGATATATCGCGATATGGTACTAAATACTGGTTGATATATCAATAGTCAATATTATTAAAAGAAATAAGTTATTATCCAAACATAATATAAAAACATCATTGAAATACCACATGAACATAGAATTAAATAAAATGATCTATCAAGCAAAATAATACTAATTATTCAAATAAGTAAATATATTGGCCGATATATCGGATATCTCATCTCGGATATCGGCCAATATCGGCCACGTGGCGATATATCGGCCTATATCGGTTCAAAACGATATCCGGTAAATTTTTGCACTTAACGTATCGTTTTGGATAAAATACCGGTATCTCGGCCGATATACCGGTTTATCGGCCGATATTTAAAACAATGCCTGTAATTTTTGATTAATATGATTTCTCTCCTTCTGTCCCAAGGACGTAGGCAATTGCCGAACCTCGTTAAATTTGTGTGTTCTCGCTTTCTTACTCTTTGTTTGTTCTTGTCAGTTGGTGACTATTCTCTGGTGTGTGGCAATCTTCTGGTGGGTTTCTCCCAAAACACATGTCATGTATTTAGACTAGACATGTAGCCCCGTGTCTGTCCATCTAACATAAGTGAATTTGTTGTGTTAGACATTTAACCATATGATATTGTCATGTTACTAAACGTAACTGATGTGAGTAAAAGAAGCATGAATGTAACAAAAGGTTTTGCTTGAATTTTCTCATTGTGCATAAATCCAAGATACTTTTATTGTGGAGCTGTGTTAGTGCTGGACGAATATTGGAGCTGTTGAGGCATATGTTTAATACATCATGGATATGTCATAATTTTATAATACATATTAATGGTAAACTTATTGGCTTAGGCAATTCCTGGGTTCTCTGCATAATTTGAGCACTTCTTAGACTATTGTTTGATAGATGCACATATGAACATTCCTTCATTTTTCATAGTTAAGATATACTTTTAAGTAACAAGGACTTTTAGCACGTGCAATGCATGAGAAAAATAAACAATATTTCTAAGCGGACATATTCAGATAGAAAAATATTTAGGAGAAATACTTGTATGCAGATTTTAATATATTTATAGAAACAGTTGGAAATACAGATTATATATAATCTATTACTTTGAGTGGTATAATTTTCAAGTTGAGTATATTTATATTTCATATTTAATTTTTTATGATTATTTTCTTCCAATGTGCATAGCACATGCGGTGTATGCTATGCTAGTATATTATAAATATTAATGTAGTTTTTTAAATAAAAATGTGATGATCTTGGGTATTATGGTGGGGATTTTTTGCCACAGACGATCAGACACTCCCGATTGAACCTGTCAAAAATACAGAAAAGGAAAGAATACCTTTTAGGTCAAAGAGCCACTAGTGTGGTGCCATCTGAAAACCCTCGGGCGTGAGAATGAGAATTCTCGTTTGGAGTAGAAGCAACAAAAAAGAGTGCTTGTGTGTAGTGTTTTCAGTGGTAATCAGAAGCGAACCCTTTTCTCAATCAAGACCGGGGTATATATATACCTGTTGGAGTTATAATTGAGGAGGGTGTGATCCATCACTATTCATGACAACATGCATCGAAGTTGGGGCGTTGTAACATTTTGAACGTGGAGATGATCTGACAGCATAATTGAATCCGTGAATCGCAGAGATCCTGCCGTTAAACTGTAACCAGCGTGGAAGCGACAGTCTTCGCGGAGAGTCTTCCTTTCAAAAGCTAGGGCCTATGACTAGCGGAATAACTTCGCCCGAGTTGAGCATCTGGAGGGATGATCTCGGATCAATGTTCACAGATCCGTGCAGGTAATTCGGGATGAGTGTGGGCTCGGGGTAGGACCCGAGGCTCTCCTTGGGCCCATACTGGGCTTGTTGGCATGTCGAATTTGTTGGTCGCTTGGGACGGTTCTGATGCAGCGGGACACGTGTCGTGATCTCGATGGGAATCAAAATCCGACCACTACAGATGCCCCATTTTTCCCTTTTCGGAGTCTTCGATCGGAAAGGGGGGAAGCGTAGTCGACTTGATCCTCTGATTTGGGGCTAGACTTGTCATTTTATGGTTAGAGAAAAGCAACCGACGTATCTCTTCATATCTTGCACATTTAATGCTACCTTTGCTCTGTATGGCCAGCTGTCAAATCTCGTTTCTGGTCAGCGTACGCAGTGGAGAGATAATCGTCGTTTGGACTACTAGCTCCTGTTGGGATATGTGCAATAGTTCGATTTGAATCGTGAGGACGCCGCAACGTCTCAATTCGAACTCAGGACCATCATTACGATGACATCATTTTCCAGCGTATAAATTAGGCGGAATTTGGAGGGCTTCTTTTTTGAAAACCTTAGCTCTTGAAATTGCGCCAAATTTCTTTTTCCTCTGCCTCCAATTTTCAAAATCAACTTTTCTCTCCCGATCTTTCCTTGATCATACTGAGATATGGCAGGCCAAGGGAAAGCTCTTGCTGTTGGTGAGAAGAGGGGGAGGAGTCGCTTTAGGACGAGAGAGGCGATGAACTTTAACCCTTCGCCGACTATCCTCCGTAGCCAAGAGGAAGTGGTCGAGTATTTGGAGATGTATCGTGGTTCTCTGCCATCTGGCATTGTGGTAGAGTGGTGCCCATCTGAGACGAATGTCAGAATCCCTCCCCCTGAGGGGCGCATGTACTATCACCCCCAAGTGCTGGTGTTGATGGTGCATCTTCCCCTTATCGACTTTGTTCGCCAGGTGCTGGCCTACTACAATGTGGCTCCAACTCAGTTGATGCTCGGTGCGTGGCGAACGATCCTGGGCTTTGAAGCCGTTTGTGTGGACTTTGCCGCTGCTTTGTATAGCCTCGAGGACTTCACAACATGCTATTCAATGTGAAGGCTTCCATCTGGGGTTTGTTCCTTTAGTCCAGGGGAACCCGACTGTAGTTGATTGTTAATCTCTCAGATAGCGACCATGAGTGAAACTCCACCATTGTTTTCTGGGAAGCTGCCATAGAGAATGATTGTGGGGACGTTCTGACATCTTGGAGTACGGGCGCATTTACCTGCGGTAGCGAATTAGTTTTGGCTGAATCCGAGAAGTGGGCCAAAAAGCTATATCAGGTTGAGTACGATAAGCGTAACTGGAGTTGGGTGCTAGGCCCGAACATACCTTATGTGCCTCTCGTCGTCCCAAAGGTATAAATCCTCCGCCAGGAAAGCAGCGAGGTCGACTGTTGATGTCTCCAGGAGAAAGATTGGTTAAGATGAGGTTTCGTTTGAAGAATAGGAGGGCCAGGCTCAAGCTGCCGTCTCCCTAAAGAGGAGAAAGAGGGTGAAAAAGCCATCTGTTCGGGTCAGCTCACCGAAGGGGAAGAGACCAAAGTCGTTTCCCCTGGCGCGGGGTACCTTGGAGGTATGCGTCAATTCTTCTTATGTCTTTTCTGTATCTTTCTTCACTTTTGCTTGTAATCCGCAAGAGGCTTGTAATCCGCAAGAGGCTTCCGATGCTTCTTATGGATCTTGTGAAGACGAGGTGAGGTGGAAGAAACATAAATTAAAGAAAGGTTCTCTCCGAAGAAGGGGATTAGTTCCAGAAAGAAAATGACTTTTGGTGCACAGCAGATGCACAAACGGTCAGACATCCCTCGCATCTCTGAGCAATCGAGGGGCCTCCGATTGAGAATTTCTTGGAGTCCCAGGCTGGTGGCGGGCCCTCTGGGGCCCTTCTTACTCCTCCACAAGTGTCTCCGGTACCTCGCTGTGATGTTTTCGACTGAGGATTCGGCTCTGGCTGCACATCACTCGGAGTTGTCTTCCGGTCTTGGGGAAGACATTGTTGTTGATGCACGACAGATCACAAGAGAGTTCGCCATTGGGCCCGTGGGGGGGAGATCTTCACCTTCAGGAGCGAACCGGGACACCCAAGCCCCGACTTCCAGTTCAGGGTTGTTCCTGAGAAGAGGTGACGAGGTGGTCGTCATGAGCGACGGAGCTTCCTCGACGGATTGGAAGAGTTCGAAAAGCCTCCTCTGAGAGAGCAGAAGAAAAAGATGAAAATAACCATAGCAAAGGTATAGTGATTATGCCTTCACTCTTCATAGATTACATTACTCCCACTGAACTCTTCTCTGCAGGGTGTATCACACGCCTTTGGAGTTAGCCAGTAGGCTGCTTTGAAGGTGAAGAGTAAGACCATCGCTGGCTTGAAAGAGGAGGTCGGCAAGTTGGTCACTGAGAAGCAGACGATGGATGAAGTGCTTGCGCAACTTCAGCCCTTGAGACAATATGCGAGTGAACTAGATCGGCTCTGGAAGGAGTTTGAGGAGAGGGACATCAAGTTGGAAGAGCTGTCCCGAGTTAAAAAAGAGTCAGAGAAGACTCTGACCTCAAGTCAGCTCTGGAGAGGTTGAAGGAGTTTGATTTTGCCCTTCAATGCACTCTTAGATATAGGGAGAGGGCCTTGGAAAAGTATATAGAGGTGGAGTTCTTAGTCCAGCGTGCCCGTGATGAGGAGAAGATGACTCGCCAGATGGCTGACTTTCTGAGATGGAAAAGGAGAAGGCCGCTTCCTGGCGCCAGATGGACCAGCTTTGGAATGACCGGGATGAAGTGCTGAAACAGCTCGAGGAATACCGAAGAGAGAAGCAGAGCGATATTGATCTCTTCAAGAGGATCAAGTATGTGCAGGGCTACAAAGATCGTGAACAGAGCAAGGAACATGTATCCTCTGGAGAATGAGGAGGAGGCTCCCAAAGATGAGGTTGGAAGCAATGATTATGAGGATGAGGACGCTGAGACCGAGGAGGAAGTCCAGGATGCTGTGGCGGAGGTACCGGGTAGCGAGATGGCTCAAGCTGAGGAGACCTCAGAAGCGCCAAGCGAGGTACTGCCGGTTTAGACTACTATTGCTGCTGTCGCGACTGTGAGAGCAGAGATCGGAAGCGAGTCGGGACAGGGGCGCGTGCTGGACTCTCATGTCGATTCTTCTCAAGTTTATACTGTGTGTGAGAAGTGAGACTTGAGGCATGCATACAAGTTTGTACTTTTTCTGGTTATTAATGAATATTGTTTTGTTTTCATATGCTTGCTCCTTGAGCACGTTTTTCCTCATCCTCTTGCTGCTGGATTGTCAATTGTAGCTTGGTAGATCTATGTGTGGCCCGAAGGCCCATCACTCTAGTTTTAATGATGATCAACTCATGTAGTTATAGTACTAATGATCTTGTGTTTAATTAGTGACAGATTTATGATCAAGATCTTAGTAGGTGCATAGCTTCAACAAAGAATTTGAAGTCAAGTTTTGGAGCTAGCACGGTTTGATCCAAGAGCCATTGGATCGTGTTTGGACCAAGTTAAGAAGATGAGAAGGCTTCAAGTGAAGACTTCAAGAAGATGAAGACTTGTGTCTAGGTTTGTTTTTACAAAATTTTATTTTTAGATAAAATGTAAAGGATAGAATAGTTGGTGGATTGCTCAAGTATATATATTACACACACACACACTCTTGATAGTTTCGTTTTTACAAAAGATTTTCTATTTTAGAAAATACATGTTTGGATTTTAGTTTTCAAATTTACATATTTTTTAACCAAAACCATGTTTAGAGCTTAATGTCAAAAACATAGATATTTCACCATGTTTGTGTAGTGGATCATATCCATACACTCTATGCTTCAAATGAGTTTAAATATCTTGTTTTTGTATTTGGTGAAGTTTTGGAAAAACAAGTTTTGAAAAATCAAGTTTGGAAAAATACTGTTTTTCATTTGAGCCAAATTTTCCAACTTACAAAAATAGTCCAAATCATTTGTAACATGCCTTGATTTTGTGCAAGCATGTTTGTTTATCAAAGTAAAGTGTTAAAACTATTTTTGTAGATTTTCTGTGATTTTATAGGATTTTATTCCAATCAAAAAGACCAAGTTTTTAATCCCTAAACTTGGTTTCCTGGCTTCAGCCGGTCGACCGGGATGGTCGACCGCAGATTGAAGTCAGCCGACCGTCACAGTCGACCGACGTGCACAGACGTGCACGCCAGTTCTGGCAGGAGGCCGGTCGACCGACCCGGTTGACCGTCCGGAGAGCTCTGCTCTCTGGAAAGGCCCCGGCCGACCGGGCGGTCGACCGGACAGAGAGACTTGCTCTCTGTATCCTGGCCTCGGTCGACCGACCGGTCAACCGATGGCACAACGGTCTGAAATATGACCGTTGGCCGGTCGACCGGGCGGTCGACCGACAGTTCTGTCAGACCCCAACGACTAGTTTTTCTAGCCCTATAAATTTGGGGGTTTGAGCATTATTTTTCTCCAAGATTTCTAGTGGACTTTGAGCCAGTTTTTCCCACTTCTTTAAAAGAGTTTTCTCCACTAAATTGGGAGCTAATACTTCCAATCAAAAGGGGAGTTTTTATCAAAAGTGTTAAAAGAGATTTTCTTGAGTTTTCCTCCACCATTCTCATCCTTGTTTTCTCACACAACACTTGAGCTATCCTTTGCTATATCTACCCTATAGGGAGTTTGTTGTGAGAGGATTTTAGGTGATCAAGAGTTGTGATCACCAAAGTTCATTCTTGTTTCTTGAGGAGGCGGACGAGTGCGTTCGCGGTTGTTTCGAGTTCGTGTGTGAACTCTTTGTTTGAGGTGCGGCCTCGGCGAGCCGGTAGGCTTGCGGTGTGTACGGACTAGGGAGTCCGAGAGTTGTAGGTGTTGCGGCACCGAGTGATCCGGTGGGATCGATTATAGTGGAAATCCTTCGTGTGTCGAAGGCGGGGATGTAGAGCAAGTGTGCTCGAACCTCGAAACAAATCCCTTGTGTTTGCGATTGCTCACACTCTCTCTCTTTGTCTCTTGTTTATATCTTGAATGCTTTTACTTGTCTTATCTTTACATGCTTGATATATTGTGTGCCCATATTGTATATGCTTGGGTTTGTTTGCTAACACTTGTATTCAACCAAGAGAGCCATCGCGGCACCTCAACCCTTATCTAGGGGAATCTAGAGGAGTTTGTTCAGAGCCCTTCACGGGAAATTCGGCAACACTCTTGTGTTATACGTGGTGTTTAGTTCAATAGTTTGTTTAGGTCATAATAGTATTTACTTCCGCATTATTTGGCACTAAGTGACCATTAGATTAGCCATCACCTATTCACCCCCCCTCTAGGTGATCCTACAATTGGTATCAGAGCCAAGTGCTCTGAATTTGGGTCTCACAATTTAGAGTTAAAGATCCTCTTTTTTAGGCTAATCACAATATTTGTACACACACCATGGACTTTATGTCACCACCCACCTTTGACATTCTTAACATCCAAGTTTGGAAGGTTAAGATGTCTTTGTACCTCAAGGCTCTAGGCATTCATGTTTACCTTGCCATCACTAATGATTATTGTTTAAATGGAAAGAATATTGAGGCTAATGCAAAAGCCCTTAATGCTTTAAAGTCTACCCTAGATGATGTTTATTTATCTAGAGTTTCTAACATTGATTCGGCTTTTGTAGCTTGGAACATCATCACCTCCCTTGGCGAAAAGGATCTATATTATGCCGGGAGCGATTCGGATGTTGGAAGCGACGCATCCAACTTGTGCTATATGGTCCAAGGGGATAACCCCCTTGAGGTAACTACCGAATCCGAGTTAGATGATGAAGACATGTCATATGATGAGCTCACTTCATTTTGTCAACTACTCCTTGAAAAATATGACATGATTAAAAAGGAAAATAAAAATTTGAAAAAGAATTTTGATTGCATGCATAAGGAAAATAATTCTCTTAAAAATAATATTGCATGTTTAGAAAAAGAAAATGAATTTTTGAAAAATGAGAATGTTTCCTTGCTTTCTAAATTAAATGATCTTTGTGAAGGAAACACTTGTTTGAAAAATAAAATTGTTTTGGTGGAAAAACAAAAGGAAATTGCTTTTCAAGAAAACACTACTTTGAAAAGAAAAATTTTTGAAAAAGAAAAAGAAAAGGTTTCTAAAAAGAAAAAGACTTTTGATCATGCTTTACATGCCACCACCTCTATTGATCAAAATGAAGTTAAATTTTTGAAAAAGAAAATTAATAGTTTAAGCTCTACTTTGAGCACATGTGCATTTAATCATTCTAGATTGGAGTCTTTGTTTTCAAAGAAACAAACTCCACATATTCATGCACATCATCATCATGCATATGCTTATGTTGCATGCCACGATCATACACATACACATAAGCATCCTAAGGTGTACAAGTGTACACATTGTGGCCGCAAAGGCCATTTAGCAAAATTTTGTTTTGATAAGATGCATCATATTAATTTTGCTAATAATAAAAATGTTTGGGTGCCTCATAAGACTAACCCCCAAGGACCCAAAAGAAAATGGGTACCAAAACCCTCACATTGTGTTTTTGATGTAGGTGAGGGCTCTCACATGACGTGAGAGAGATGGTGCCTTAATGGTGGATGCATGGACTTGAAGGACATATAATTGATGCACCGCTATCAAGGAGGTTTGGTGGGTCAACCACCATGTTTGGAGTTTTGGAACATAGTTCCTTAGTTGGTAACTATTTCTAAACTCTTAATTTATTTACATGCTTATTCATTTTTGACATCATATAGCATGTTCATGTTTTTGCGCTTCATGTGGTAAATACTAGTTTAAATGTAGTTTTTATCAAAACTTGTATTTATACATGTACAAATAGTGAGAACAAATTGATTCATATATGTTTGCACTTCATGCTCATTTGTACCCACTATATGCACATATATAGGCTAGTTTTGATGATTCTTTCATTTATACTTGTTTTGCCTATTTTCATGGTTTACTTCATGTATATGTAATTTTTATTCAAATCTAATAAATATACATGTATACCCGTGAGTCTCTTGCCTTCATGCAAATACTATTAATAGACTCGTTTTATGTTTGGGATATGTATGCATATTGTTAGATTTAGATAAATCATACATATACCTAGAAGTTTATTGTTTTTAATGAAAAATAAATTTTCATATTTTGTTTGATAAAATAAAATGAATAATTTATTTTGATCATTTTGAGCCTTAATGACTATTTTCATGAAAATGCTATATACATGATTCTTGTACACTCATACTTCATTTGTTTTGTCATGACTTTGATTCATGGACACTTTTACGAGCTTAATCGATCTTGAGTGTCATCTCTTGTGTATTTGGTATAATTCATGTAATACATATGATTTGGTTTAACTAGTTTTTCAAAAATTAATTTAACTAGTTATTTATTCTTCAATGTTTATGAGATATACACATGATCCTATTATTGTTTCAATTGGTATCATTGAATCGTTTCAATTGGTATCAATTTGACTTTATTTTTGTATATACTCATATTTTGTTTTCTTATATATGTATGCATCAATTTCAATTGGTATACTCTTTTTTCATACATATATATGAGTTATTTGTGCATGAGTTAAAATTGATTTTTTTACATGTTTAAAGCACAAAGTTGTTTATGATAAGAAAATAAAAATTTAAGAAAAATTCTCAAGATTTGTTTTATTGAGAAAATTCAAAATTTTGTTTTATAAGAAAAATCAAAATATTTTTGAGTTGTATTGCCTATATGCAAGGAGAGCTTAACATCTCTTCTACATATAGATTCATGTTGAGTGTATCTTGTACTGAGGAGCTTGACATCTCTTCTTTACGTGATACACGTGTGTAGGGGGAGCTTCACATCTCCTCTTATGCATTACATATTATACATTATGTGAATTAGGGCTTGTCATCCCTCTTTCATGTAATGTATATGTGTAGGGAAGTTACTTTACTGTCTTCCTCTTCATGAATGTATATCGCATATAACCTTTTATTGACTTATTTGTTTACACCCCTTATTGGTCTCTTTGTTTATGACAAAAAGGGGGAGAAAAATTTGTTGATTGTGTTTTTACCCCTTTGTTGATGATTGACAAAAAGGGGGAGAAAGATTTTGGATTTATATGCATGTTTTGTGAAAAAAGATTGTTTATGCATATATGTTTTGTTTTGCAAATAGGAGAAAAAGAATTTGTTTTGTTTTATGCTTGATTAGCATGTTTACTCCTACATTTGCATACATTTTTATGTGCCTCATTGCATATTTATTTTGTTTATTTGTGATGCATGAGTTAAGGGGGAGCTTCTTTGAAGCTTTACTTTAATCCATACATATATAACTTCATGAGTTTTGTCATCATCCAAAAGGGGGAGATTGTTGGCCCGAAGGCCCATCACTCTAGTTTTGATGATGATCAACTCATGTAGTTATAGTACTAATGATCTTGTGTTTAATTAGTGACAGATTTATGATCAAGATCTTAGTAGGTGCATAGCTTCAACAAAGGATTTGAAGTCAAGTTTTAGAGCTAGCACGGTTTGATCCAAGAGCCATTGGATCGTGTTTGGACCAAGTCAAGAAGATGAGAAGGCTTCAAGTGAAGACTTCAAGAAGATGAAGACTTGTGTCTAGGTTTGTTTTTACAAGATTTTATTTTTAGATAAAATGTAAAGGATAGAATAGTTGGTGGATTGCTCAAGTATATATATTACACACACTCTTGATAGTTTCGTTTTTACAAAAGATTTTCTATTTTAGAAAATACATGTTTGGATTTTAGTTTTCAAGTTTACATATTTTTTAACCAAAACCATGTTTAGAGCTTAATGTCAAAAACATAGATATTTCACCATGTTTGTGTAGTGGATCATATCCATACACTCTATGCTTCAAATGAGTTTAAATATCTTGTTTTTGTATTTGGTGAAGTTTTGAAAAATCAAGTTTGGAAAAATACTGTTTTTCATTTGAGCCAATTTTTTCAACTTACAAAAATAGTCCAAATCATTTGTAACATGCCTTGATTTTGTGCAAGCATGTTTGTTTATCAAAGTAAAGTGTTAAAACTATTTTTATAGATTTTCTGTGATTTTATGGGATTTTATTCCAATCAAAAAGACCAAGTTTTTAATCCCTAAACTTTGTTTCCTGGCTTCAGCCGGTCGACCGGGACGGTCGACCGCAGATTGAAGTCGGCCGACCGTCACGGTCGACCGACGTGCACAGACGTGCACGCCAGTTCTGGCAGGAGGCCGTTCGACCGACCCGGTCGACCGTCCAAAGAGCTCTGCTCTCTGGAAAGGCCCCGGCCGACCGGGCGGTCGACCGGACAGAGAGACTTGCTCTCTGTATCCTAGCCTCGGTCGACCGATGGCACAACGGTCTGAAATATGACCGTTGGCCGGTCGACCGGGCGGTCGACCGACAGTTCTGTCAGACCCCAACGGCTAGTTTTTTAACCCTATAAATTTGGGGGTTTGGGCATTGTTTTTCTTCAAGATTTCTAGTGGACTTTGAGCCAGTTTTTCCCACTTCTTTAAAAGAGTTTTCTCCACTAAATTGAGAGCTAATACTTCCAATCAAAAGGGGAGTTTTTATCAAGAGTGTTAAAAGAGATTTTCTTGAGTTTTCCTCCACCATTCTCATCCTTGTTTTCTCACACAACACTTGAGCTATCCATTGCTATATCTACCCTATAGGGAGTTTGTTGTGAGAGAATTTTAGGTGATCAAGAGTTGTGATCACCAAAGTTCATTCTTGTTTCTTGAGGAGGCGGACGAGTGCGTTCGCGGTTGTTTCGAGTTCGTGTGTGAACTCTTTGTTTGAGGTGCGGCCTCGGCGAGCCGGTGGGCTTGCGGTGTGTACAGACTAGGGAGTCCGAGAGTTGTAGGTGTTGCGGCACCGAGTGATCCGGTGGGATCGATTATAGTGGAAATCCTTCGTGTGTCGAAGGCGGGGATGTAGAGCAAGTGTGCTCGAACCTCGAAACAAATCCCTTGTGTTTGCGATTGCTCACTCCTCTCTCTTTGTCTCTTGTTTATATCTTGCATGCTTTTACTTGTCTTATCTTTACATGCTTGATATATTGTGTGCCCATATTGTATATGCTTGGGTTATTTTGCTAACACTTGTATTCAACCAAGACAGTCATCGCAGCACCTCAACCCTTATCTAGGGGAATCTAGAGGAGTTTGTCTAGAGCCCTTCACGGGGAATTCGGCAACACTCTTGTGTTATACGTGGTGTTTAGTTCAATAGTTTGTTTAGGTCATAATAGTATTTACTTCCGTATTATTTGGCATTAAGTGACCATTAGATTAGCCATCACCTATTCACCCCCTCTAGGTGATCCTACACTATGAGCGCGAGTAGGGAGATGATGCCCCCTGAGCTGGACTAGGCCTTGGTCGTCCATGGTGATTCTGCAGGACCTTCATGTTGCCGAGAGCGATTTGGAGGACTCTTTGCAAGATTCGAGACTTGTGAGGAGCCATTCGACATATCAGATGACTTTAATGATCCGGATGACTTGGATGGAGGAATCGATTTAGGCCTCGATGATGAGCCAGGGTCCTTGCTTGATTACTTCGGACCAGGCGGGAGGACGTGAGGAGGAGAGGCATCTGATTAGTGCCAGGGCTTTCCTTCGATGTTGAAGTCGTAATATATGACTTGCCTCATACTTCAGTTGTATCTCGAGCGGGTCTGCAGCTCAGAGAGGGTGAAAGAGCTTGCTGCAAAGCAGGCCGGATATATTGATAAATCCAAGAGGCAAGCACAATAGCTAGGTAGCTTGAGGAATGACATTTGCTGTTTGGGCGATGCCCTTCGGGAGATGTAAAGAGACAAACATTCCCTGGCTGAGAAACTACAAGCGAAGTCCGAAGAAAACCACTCCTTAACCAAAACATGTCGATCGACTGCAGGGGTCCACGATACACGAATTATGGAGTGAAGTGGACCGTTTTTCGACTGCTCTTAATACTAAAACGCGAAACAATGAGTGCCTTCGTGATATCCGGTCGGAGTTGGAGCAAGAAGTTGATCAACTTCAACCTGACCAGTCAAACCTTCGCTTTTCAACTCGTGTCGGGGTTTGAGTGAGCGACATAGGTGGTAATGCGATTATGTTCGTAGAACCTCATGTTTGTAACTATGCTTCCGCACGATGTAATGAACATTTGAGAGATGCGAATAGAACTTACCTTTTCTTTCTGCTAGCTGTGGAACATCATAGTCGTTTATAGGTCACCGTGTATCTGTGAGCCGACGTCTTGTTGACAAGAAGTCCACCGGATGGGTTATCAGGATGGTTCTCGTGCTTGAGTTGTAGACTTTTTTAGCTGTCAGGGTGAGGACCCATTATAGGCTGTAAGAGTGTGCCGTCGGACGTTCCCCGTCTTTCAGGAGTCTCTATATGGACTTTAGCTGTCAAGGTGAGAACCCGCTATAGGTCGTAGGAATAGCCGTCAAGACGATCTTCGTCTTTCAAGAGTCTTCACATAGGCTTTAGCCGTCAGAGTGATGACCCGATATAAGCTGCAGGAGTAGCCATTTGGAGTACTTCCGTTTTTCAGGAGTCTCCGTGTAGGCTTTAGCCGTCAGGGTGAGGATCCGTTATAGGCTGTAAGAACGGCCGTCAGGAGCACTTTTGTTTTTCAGGAGAGTCCATGTAGGCTTTAGCCGTCAGGGTGCGGATCTGCTATAGGCTGTAAGAGTAGTCGTCAAGAGCACTTTCGTCTTTCAGGAGTTTCCGTGTAGGCTTTGCTGTCAGAGTAAGGCACGATATAGGCTGTAATAGTTGTCAGGAGGACTTCCGTTTCTCAGGAGAGTCTTCATGTAGGTTTTAGCCGTCAGGGTGAACACCCACTATAGGCTGTAAAGAGTACCTGTCAGAGTGTCAGGAGCACTTTCGTGTTTTAGGAGATCTCTGTGTAGGCTTTAGCTGTCAGGGTGAGGACCCGATATAAGATGTTAAAGTAGCCGTCTGGAGCCCTTCCGTCTTTTAGGAGTCTTTGTGTAGGCTTTAGCCATCAGGGTGATGACCCACTATAGGATATAAGAGTAGCAGTCAGGAGCACTTCTGTCCTGCAGGAGTCTCCGTGTAGGCTTTAGCCGTCAGGGTGAAGACCCGCTATAGGATGTAAGCATGTACCATCAGGACGATCTTCGTCTTTCAGGAGAGTCTCCATATTAGCTATCAGGGTAAGGACCCGCTATACGCTATTAGAGTAGCCTTCAGGAGGATCTCCGTCTGTCAAGAGAGTCTTCGTATAGGCTATAGTTATCAGGGTGAGGACCCGCTATAGGTTGTAAGAGTGTGCCATCAGGACTATCTCCGATTTCAAAAGAGTCTCCGTGTAGACTTTAGCCGTCAGGGTGAGGACCTGCTATAGACTGTAACAGTGTGCCGTCGTGACGATCTCTATCCTTCAGTAGAGTCTCTGTAAGCTTTAGCCTTCAGGGTGAGGACCCGCTTTAGGTTGTAAGATTGTGCCGTCAGGACAATCTGTCTTTCTGGGGAGCATTATTTTAAATATCGGCTGATATCTCGTTTTTTGCCTGCTGCTCATACGATATGGAATTCGTTCGCCCATATCGTTTGCAGCAAAAAATGACCGATATTTGAAATATCGGCCGATAAATCGCCCTATATGAGTCGGCTCAAAATCAGCCGATATGGATTTATTTTAATTGGGTTCATTTTTTTTGAAACCATCAACATTGAACCCATACCGGATTCGTCACTCGACTATATAAGTGTTGTTTGCATCGTTAGGGTTCAATAAAAATCGAGCCCTAATTTTTCTCCTTCGTGAATTGACGGCGGCGACGCTTTTTCAGGTAAGTAGATTATACAACGTCTAATCTTATATTTTTCAGTTCCATGTAAGATTTATTGCATGACCACGACTGCGTGCAAATGTACTTTGTTTTTTTTTATACCGTTTTTGCATGCATATTGCATTTTTATTTGGCAGATGATATGTATGACACTTTCAATATTTCATTATATATAGCGTCCGATATGAACAACCAATATGCGCGCGTATCCCCATATTTTCCCTGATATCTGATATGAAAAACTCTCATCTGATACGATCCCGATATTCGATATTTAAACCTTGCAGGGGAGTCTCCATATATGCGATAACCATCAGAGTGAGGACCCGCTATAGGCTGTAAGAGTATACCGTCAGGATGATCTTTGTCTTTCAGGAGAGTTTCCATGTAGGTTTTAGCCGTCAGGGTGAGAACCCGCTATAAGCTGTAAGAGTGTGCCATCAGGACAGTCTCCGTCTTTCAGAAGAGTTTCTGTATAAGCTCTAGCTGTCAGGGTAATGACCCGCTATAGGTTGTAAGAGTAGCTGTCAAAAGACTTCTGTCTTTCAAGAGAGTCTCCCTGTAGGCTCTAGCCGTCAGGGTGAAGACCTGTTTATAGGCTTTAAGAGTAGCCGTCAAGAGGACTTTGTCTTTTAGGAATCTCCATGTAGGCTTTAGCTGTTAGGGTGAGGACTCACTATAGGCTGTAAGAGTAGCAGACAGGACTTCTGTCTTTCAGGAGAGCTTCCGTGTAAGCTCTAGCTGTCAGGGTGAGGACCCGTTATAGGCTGTAAGAGTGTGCCGTCAGATCGATCTCCGTCTTTAAGGAGAGTCTTCGTGTAGATTTTAGCCATCAAGGTAAGAACCCGCTATGGTTGTAAGAGTGTGCCGTCAGGATAATCTCCGTCTTTCAGGGAAGTCTTCGTATAGGCTTTAGCCTTCAGGGTGATCACGCCTATAGGCTATAAAAGTGTGCTGTCAAGATGATCTTCATCTTTCAGAAGAGTCTCCGTGTATGCTTTAGCGTCAGGGTGAAGACCCGCTATAGGCTGTAAGAGTGTGCCATCAGGACGATCTCCGTCTTTCAGAAGAGTTGAGTCTCCTGTAGCTTCTAGCTGTTACGGTGAGAACCCACTATAGGCTTTAAGAGTAACCGTCAAGAGAACTTCCGTCTTCTAGGAGTCTGCGTGTAAGCTCCCCGAGAGGACTTTCGTCTTTCAGGGGAGCTTCCGTGTAGGCTTTAGCCGTTAGGTAAGGACCCATTATAGGCTATAAGAGTAGCCATCAGGAGGACCTCTGTATTTCGGGAGAGTTTTCGTGTAGGCTCTAGCCGACCCGCTATACGATGTAAGAGTAGCCATCAGGAGCACTTTCGTCTTTCAAGAGATTCTCTGAGTAGGCTCTAACTGTCAGGGTGCGTGTAGGCTCTAGCTGTCAGGGTAAGGACCCGCTATGGGATGTAAGAGTTGCCATCAGGAGCACTTTCGTCTTTCAAGAGATTCTCCGTGTAAGCTCAACTGTTAGGGTGAGGACTCGCTATAAGCTGTAAGAGTAGCTCAGGAGGACTTTTGTTTTTCATGAGTCTCCGTGTAGGTTCTAGCCGTCAGGGTGAGGAGCCGCTATAGGCTGTAAGAGTAGCCATGAAGAGGCCTTCTGTCTTTTAGGAGAGTCCTCGTGTAGGCTCTCGCCGTTAGGGTGGTGACCCGATATAGGCTATTGAAGGGAGTCATCGTAGATGCTTGTGCTCGGAGTGGAGAGAAGTGGTTTGCAGTGATGATTCTTTTAATTGAAATAATTGATTGTTTATACATAATATCGTTTCAGATGAAAATCATTCCATTACTTGCCGAGTACCTTCCCGTCTTGGTCGGCTAAGGTGCAGGAACCTTTGCCTCTTTTTGCAATCACATTGTAGGGCCCTTTCCAATTAGCTCTGCGCTTTCTCACATTTTTGATCCTCAGTACTCCGGATGACGTGTTTCAAGACCAGGTCACAAATCTAAAATTCATGAGCCTTCATCTTCTTGTGACGTGCGGCTTTGATTGTTGTTGGTAGGCTGCGATCCGAACTGTGGCCTGTTTCTGCCTTCCTTCGGATTGATCTTGCGCCAGTTAGAGTTGAGCGATATTCTGATCCCAATCGATCTCTTTCGTGCGCAGTGTCAGCTTACAAACACCGATCGGGATGATGACTTCCATCCCATAGGCTAATAAGAACGGAGTTTCACCCGTGGGGATACGCTTCGTGGTTCGGTATACCCAGAGCACGACGGTAAGTTTTTCGACCCAAGGCTCTTGCACACTCTGTCAAGGATGGTGCGATTGCTTATCTTCGCTTGACCATAGCCCTGTGCATAGTATGGCTTAGAGAACCGATAGGCGATCTTGTACTTGGCACAGAAGGTAACCTCCTTGCTTGCAAAGTTTGTCCAGTTGTCGGAGATGATAATGCGCCGTAGGCCAAAACGGCATACAAGATTATGCCACAAGGACTTGACCGCTGCTGTCCAGTGACTTCAGAAAGAGGCACAACTTCTATCCACTCAGTGAAGTAGTCGGTTGCGATTTACAAGAATCGAAACTAAGGTTGTGCTTGGAGAAATGGGCCCACTACATTCAGTTCCCATTGCATGAATGGCCAGGGACTCCGTAATGTATGGAGGTTCATACTTGGCCTGCTTGAGGAAAGAGCGAATCTTTGGTATTGTGGGCATCTCTTCACGTATTTCTTGGCGTCGCTGGGCATCTTGGGTCAGTAGTACCCCTAGTTGATGGCTTTGTGAGCAAGGGATTGTCTCCAGCATGGTTCCCGCAATCGCCATCATGAATCTCCTGCATCACCTCCTTGTCTTCATCCGGTACGAGATATTTTAAATAAGGGTCGGTATGGAACTTGGAGTAGGACTTCTTGTATAGGACATCCCCCAACAAAATGTATCTTATGGCCAAGTGTTGGAGCTTCTATGCTTCGGCTCTGTCGTTGAGCATCACCTCATCCTTCAGGTAGGCAATGATGGGATCTTTCCACCCCGGGGAGGTATCCAAGCGGAATATTTTGCTCCACGATCGCTGGATGCATGGCTTTGCAATGTACTCGACATGAATCTCCCTTCTGAATTAGAATTCCACGGCTGATGCCACGTTGGCCAAGCAGTCATCTTGGTTGTTCTCCGACCGAAGGACTTGCTTAAAGTCGCATCGGGGGAGCTTGGACTTCAAGCTGAGAACGAGCTGCAGTTACGCTGCCATCCGTTCGTCTTTGGCTGCATACTCCCCATTGACTTGACTCACCATAAACAGCGTCGCAGCGGACCTCGAGTCCGGAGACTCTGAGTGTCGCCTTCGTCTTGAGGCCAACAATAAAAGCTTCATACTCGGCCTCATTGTTGATAGCGGGAAAGCCTAGGTTGTAAGACTGCTTAATGATGAACCCTTTCGGGGTTGTTAGGACGATAACGATACCGACACCTTTGCTGTTTGAAGCTTCGTCCACATTGAGGGTTCACCCTTCCAAGTGGTCGCTTTGCGTTGGGACTCCTAGAGTGAATTCAACAATAAAGTCTGCCAAGACTTGTCCTTTGATTGATGTCCTTGGTTAGTACCTGATACCGTATGGTTTCAACTCCGTGGTCTACTTTGCTATTAGCCTTGTAGCCTATGGATTCTCTACATTACATTTTAGAGGGTGCTATGTTAGCACAACAATTTGAAAAGATTGAAAGTAGTGCTTCAACTTCCTCGAGACAACGAAGAAAGCAAGGGCCATCTTCTACATCCTCTGGTACTTGGTTTTGGCATTAAGTAGGGACTTGCTAACGTAGTACACATGCTCCTGATTGTCCCCCTCTTCTCGAATCAAAGCTCTGTTGACGATTGATTCTGATATCGCGAGGTGAAGGGATAACGTCTCTCCGGTGACATGTTTGGATAAGAGAGGAGAAGACAGGTACTTCTTCAGACCTTGGAATACTGCTTCACACTCGTTCCAGTAGAAATTTGCTGCGTTCTTCTTTATGACTTGGAAGAGTGGTTTTCATTTATCTGTGGAACAGCTGAGGAATCGGTTCAAGGTTGCCAGGCGTCCATTCAACATATATACTTTCTTGACACAAGTCGGAGACCTCATGTCCAAGATGGCAGATATCTAGTCGACGTTGGCCTTGATAGCCCCTACTGGGTGATTAGATATTCCAAGAATTTCTCAGAGGCCACACAGAAGGTTCACTTCTCCAGATTGAGCCTGACCTTGTACTTACGGAGGCGGTCGAATGCCTCGCTTAGGTGTTGCATGTGGTCTGAGGACCGAAGACTCTTCACAAGACGTACACCTCCATAGTGTGTCTGATTTACTCCTTAAAGACCTTGTTGACCATCCATTGGAAGGTTACTCTGACTTTTTAGTTTGAATGGCATCATCTTGTAACAGTAGATTCCTCAATCGGTGATGAATGCCATCTTGTCTTCGTCCGGTGGATGCATCTTAATCTGGTTGTATCCGAAGTAGGCGTTCATAAAGCTGAGTAGCTCATGGCTCGCGGTTGCATCCACCAGCTGATTGATCCTCGGCAGAAGAAAGCTGTCTTTGTGACACGCTTGGTTGAGGTTGGTGAAGTCGATGAAACTCCCCATTTGCCATTTTTCTTCTTCACTAAGACTGGATTGGCGAGCCATTCCAAGTAATGAGTTTCCCTAATGAAGTTAGCTTTGAGCAATCGGTCGACTTTCTCATTGAGGGTCTAGCATCGTTTCACGTTCATCTTTCTTGGCTTCTGTTTTATTGGTTTGATTACCGCGAAAGTCAGTGGCAAATGATGGATAAATTAACTCCTGACATATCTGTGGGGGACGAGGCGAATACATCTAGGTTGGTAGATAAAAATTACTTGAACCATACCTTATCATCTGCTGGAAGATTGGCTCCGATTCAGCGGGCTCGCTCCAGATGTGGTGGGTCTACATAGACCAACTTTGTGTCTTCCTCCAACCGACTGTCTGGAGCCTTTGATTCATCGGAGGATTCTGTTGTTCGGTCCTCGCTGCTCTGTGGTTGCTGACTTGTTTTTGCTTCTTCTCCGGAGGGAGGTCCTGACTGGAGGTCGCCCCCACTCTTCGGCCGACTATCCAGACCTCTTCTGGTCGATGGCAATAATACTCCGAGACATGGCTTGATCCCCTCTTATGTCTGCGGTTCCCATCGGAGTGGATACCATATAAGCTGGTGATAGCTGGATGGGACGACTTTCATCATGTGGATCCATGACTGCCGGAGGATCGCATTATGAGGGGACGCCACGTCGATCACGTCGAACTCCGTGATGACTTTGCAAGGGTCGGCGCGAACTGGGTGTGCGGTTGTGCCAGGCGAGCGTGCTCATTCCCTTCAAACCCATATAGATTTGACTGGGTCGGGGATAAATCATTGCATTGGCTATCGCTTAAGTGTCATCCATCTTGTTTAGGGCGCTCCCGCACAAGGTGTTTACGCTACTCATACTGTCGACTAGGATCCTGGAGACTCGACAGCTGTCGATGTGTATCGTGACGATCAGGGCGTCGTTGTGCGGGAAGTATACAATACGTGCGTCATCTTCGGTAAACGAGATAGGCCTACACAGGAGCGGAGGGGGACCAGTTAGCACTGTTGGGTAACGGGCCTCATTGATGTAAATGGCTCTCTCCCTCGAGGTGGTGCCCTTCAGTGGGCACCGAAAATGGCATCCACCTTCCGGTAGCTGGCGAGGGCACGATTCGTCAGGTTTTCCTGCTGCGAGGCTTCGGGAGTTGCTTTCTGCACTTTGACCTTCGAGGGCTGTCTGGGGTTGAGAATGAACTCCTTGAGATACCCCCGATGTACAAGTTCCACAGTTCGGGACCTTCTTCGGAAGAGCAGGTGGTCACTTTGCTTTCTCCCCTTCACTCTACTGCTTAGGAGGTCGGCTCATTGAGCCCCGTATCGCCTCTTCTAGTTGTATGTATTTCTGGGCCCTGGACAAGATATCCTTCATGCTGGTGATATCGTGCTTCACCAGATGCCTGTAGAAGGAATGGTTAGTTTGCAGTCTAGCGGTGAATGCAGCTGTAGCGACGTCATCACTACAGTTATAAACCAATACCATCTGGCTCTAAAAATAACAGATGTAACGCTTCAGGGTCTCCCTGCTTTATCTTGATGGTGAGGAGGTAGTTGTCGTTCTTCTTGAACTCTTGTCGCGAGGCATATTAGTTGAAGAAGGCGTTACTGACTTCCTCGAAGCTCCGAAGAGACCGCGATGGGAGGTAGCAGAATTAATCTAGGGCCACGCCCCTGAAACTGAAGGGAAATACTCGGTACAAGAGGGGATCATCATCTTGACCTAATAGGCTCGGAGGTGTTAAACGGGATCGGTCACTCCGATATAACAGTCGAAGCTCGGTATCACGAACTTCTTTGGAAACTGATAAGACATGATCTCCGAAAGAGGGGAATCGGAGATCATCCGAATGGAAGATCCTGGCTCATCGCGGGACTGCGGTTTGTCTTCATCGATCCGCATCCTGACCATCTCCACCAAATCTTCAATGCGAGGAGTCTTCATAGATTTGTGCGGTTCGCTTTCATCAGAGCGTTCCTCTTGGCGTGGGGACGCGGATCGCCGACTCTTTTGATTTGCCTTAGTGCAAGCGATGTTCGTCGCGTGCGGCAATGAGAAATGCGGGGCTCCTCATTTGAGCCTCTCGTTCGGGCTCTTCGGAGCACCTCTTCCTGAGCGAGGAGTTGGTTCTGGACGCGTGTATCAACATCCCTCTCTAGGTCGGCTTTCTCGCGCTCGTGGGCCGCCTCCGCCTTTTGCTCGACTAACCGCTTCTGAACATGGTTCACAGTCGCGGTCTCGGCCGCCGACTCGGCGGGCATTGAGACGGATTGGTCTCGACGACTCAGATCGGTATCGGGCGATACGCATAAAACGTTACATAGAAAGCTCAAAAAATTCTGAAAAAATCATGACAAATCTTAAAAAATGTAGATATCCACATTCATGTATCACATGTCCAAAATATATCACCTAGCACACTAAACATAAAACAAAAGTATAAATACACGCGTCGTCAGTAGAAGCATATCAAAATACATGCACAATATAGTAAATTGCACAAACTACATTCATAAATTCATGCTAATGTAGTTATTTTCATATTGAATTGCGATGAGGAACAAAATCATCATCATAATGCTGAGTCGACCGAGTCAAATCCGATTCTCGGCCGAGTCGGCCTCCTCTGAGTTGAATCGACTGACTCGTGATTCGGACTCGTCTCGGAGCGGGCCGAGACAGATACGACTCGGCCGACTCGTCTCTGACTCGGCCGAGTCTTTGAACCGTGCTTCTGAAGGTGGGGATAGCATTTGAAGGAATTGTCCTTCAGCAGGCAGCGAGACTTGTGCTCATTGGCTGCCTCTTCCGGTGTGGTCGTTGTGGACGAGTGCTTTTCCTCAACGGGTTGGAGAGCAATGTTAGGATTCTGGGGATGGTGATCGGTAAAACCCGTGCCTCTGTTGACGAACTTCTTGCTTTTGGAGGTGGCATACGCTGCAGCGTCTGCGAAGGGGCCATCATCATTAGCGAGGCTATTTGTGGAGGGATTTTTAGGGTAATGTTTGGAAAAGGAGAGGAAACTCTGAGCGTATACTCAAGAGCTCTCAACAAAAGCACCAATGTGGGGATTTTCCGCCATAGACGATCGGATGTTCCTGATTGATTCTGCCAAAAACACAAAAAAATAGAACATCTTTCAGGTCAGGAGCACCTGTGTGGCGTCGGTTTTTGACTCTCGGACGTGAGAATGAGAATCCTCGTTTGGAGTGAAAGCAAGTGAAAGAGTGCTTGTGTGTAGTGTTTTTGGTGGTAATTAAAAGTGAACATTTTTCTCAATCGCGATTTGGGTGTATATATACCTGTTGGAGTTATAATTGAGGGTGTAGGAATTTTGGATCTCCATAACTGCATAATTTACACGTGATTTTCTCGTAACCACTTAGATCACGCTGCTTGATTGTTGGGATTATCATGCAGAGATATCCATTTCTATTCAGAATAGTTCGCATCGAAGTTGGAGCGTTGTGATGTTTTGAACCCCCCTGATGATCTGATAGCATAACTGAATCCGTGAATAGAGGGGATCCTGCTGTTAAGCTGTAACCAGTGTATAAGCGACAGTCTTCGCGGAGAGTTTTCGTTTCGGAGGCTGTAGGGCCTTCGACTAGCGAATAGCTTCGCCTGAGTTGAGCATCCGGAGGGATGATCCCGGATCAATGTGGTCGCGAAAAGGGACCTGGTAGTCGCGGATCCGTGCAGGTAACTCAGGACGAATGGGGGCTCGGGGCAGGACCCTAAGCTTTCTCCTTGGGCCCATACTGAGCCTGTTGGCATGTCGAGTTTGTTGGACGGTTGGGACGCTTCTGACTCAGCGGGATACGTGTCGCGATCTTGATGAGGGTCAAAATCCGACCACCACAGGTATATAAAGTATATGTGGGATACAATAAGCGACTTGATATGAAGAATGTGAAGGATGAATACATTTTATTTACATAAGGTTCAGAGAAGATATGAAAGTTGTGTATCATTATGTAAATTTGATCCTTTAGTCAACTTAGAGGAAATCAATGTTTGTTATCATGATATTCAAAAAACTTATAGAAACTAGGTGTTTTCTTATTGATGTGTCCTATCTTTTAGAATTTACTGAGCTGAGTGTTAGTTGTGTATGTGTCATTGTTGACCTCATTGTTGACATGTCTGTGCCTTTGCTAGCTGAAACCTGTGTGGAATAACCTGTGTGATTATTTAGGTGTGCACACAATCATCATTTGGTGTTTGAGGCTCCAATCAAGTCGTTGTACGAGAGATAGAAATCTAATTAGGCAACTAGTTGTACAGTGAGGATCTTGGATTTTCATGATTATTGATATTTTGGTGTGGACTACTCTTTCATCCGTTCAGCTACTCTGCTTTAAATTGAATGACACAAGTTCTACCTCGACTCGTGTATTAAAAATCAGGTGCATAATCTATTCGGTGCTTGCATGCTCCTGAAGAAGCAATTTTCCAGTAATTATTGGTTAAGTAAATCATTGTGGTATGGATATGGGGAAGTGTTAAAGAAATGATTTAGCAAGAGTTTTATCAATTGGTTAATGTGTATCTCGAAGCATTGGCACGTATAATAGAGGTCTATGAATGTAAGTGTTGATGATTGTAAGCCTTGAGAGATATGGGATGACCCTTGGATTAGAATCTGTTAATTCTTACACAAGGGCTGAGTCATTTAACATGTCATTGGTCAAAGAGTTGAATGGACACTTTTCAATTAGTGTGCTCATTGTTGCATTGGGTCTTTGCATGACTGTTGACTTCCTCTTATATAGTTTCGATCTTCCACTAATCCTATGTATGTTAATTCATTCAAAGAAAAAAAATGCAAGCAATTACATGACCAGTTGGAGCTTAGAACATCTGGAAGGTACACCGAGCATCATTTTTTTCCTCTCTCAGAGGGTCATGGAAAAAATATTGTCAACTGCACGGTAATAGCATTAAAAATTCAGATTATATATTTTGAATATTTTCCTTCCGAAATGAAATTTGAGGAGCATGCCATCTAAATGGTCAAGTTATCGCTCTCTTCGAGTATGTGCCTATGACATGCTAAAAGGTCGAAAGTTGAGTTTTTCAAGCTACTTTGATGAAAATGTTTTCTATTTCAATAATGCTTCGGTTGGCTGTTCACTTGCAATTTGCTGGTAGGAATCCAAAGTAGAAGAAAATGAGTGTCGAGTTGGTGACACTTGATGCCCTTGTGTTTCTGGAAGAGATAATCTAATTTAAGCCATTTGTTTCCCAGTCATGAATTTATGGCGGGTTACGTGGTTTAGAATAGTAATCTATTCCTTCAAATTTCAGACAGATGTTTCGGCAGAAAACTTCCTCGTGAACAATTATAGTCTTTTCTTATTCTTAAACAAGATACTATGGGATGATGAAAGAAAGGGGAGGATATTCTAGATACAGTACTTTGGTTGACTTCAGTAAAAACGAAGTTCTTCCTGTTGTAGGTTTCTTGTTCCAAACTCAAAAAATCTGATATTGTGTTTTATTTGGTTGGGGAGGTGAGAAGCAATGTTGCAGATGCAAGATCCCATACCTTTTGAATTCTGTGGTGTACAAACTTCACTTATTTAGTGCTGAACAAACTACACCTTGTATGAAAGTAGTTCAAGGAACATGTTAGTTTGGGCGTGAGATGAGAGATATGATCTAAGAAGCTTGGACATGGACATGTGACACAACAATACACGGAGTCTGACTAATTTCTTAAAAAGTAGGACATGAGGACATGGTATTAGAATATATAAAATAATAAGAGGGGCTACATATGTACATATATGGTACATATACATAGAGATGTTTGTGCATCCAAAATTCCAAACATCTAATAATATAATAACATATGATGATAATGTATATTCTAAACTTATAGCCTACATATATTTTTATGATTTTGCAGGAGGCATTGGCATGGCTCTTTCACTTTTTATATAGTTGCTCTATGCATCTCACTTCTTATATAAAAACATATCTGAACTTGTTATAGTTCTATAAAAAATAAAATTTTGAGCTATAGTCTGTGTACACTATGTAAACTTGCTATAGTTTTATAAAAATTTAGATTTTGAGTATTTTTCCACTGTAGTCTGTGTACATTATGTCACGGACAATTTTACGTGAAGATAGATAAATATTTCAAGCATTTGATGAGGGAAAATAAGTGTCTGAGAAATGTAAGACATTTCTCGTAAAGTATCCAATAAGTTACTAAACTTAAAAGTATAATATATAACTGAGGATATGTGTGGAAAGTGTTTGAGGAGCGTCCAAAATATAGGGTGTCCGACACGCGCATTGATGTGTGTGACACATGTATGACCTTATACATAGTTTGATGTGTGTAGTATACTAGCGCATTAGTTAATCCTTTTAGTTGTTTTTGTATTATGATTGTTTTAATCATTTTCATGAAATAAATATAATAGAATGCTTATATTTATTCTACATATTTATTGACATAGCCCTATTGTGTCTTGTCTTGCTTTTACAAGATTATGGTGTCACAGCATCGCTTTGACTTATCTTCTTTCCTTGTCCATATCGATGAAACCTAGTTCATTCACTCAAGTTCACTATAATTCAACCAAGTTAATATTTGATACTAAGAAAGTGGGCGCTTAAACCTGAATACAACCCACACTCTTTATTTTTTTGGGGTTACAGTTTGGTAAACGGACCTGATACCAATAAATGCTTACCCACCGTTTTATGAAAGAGAACATCGCTCCCCCAAATTCCCAAATGATTAAACTTTTTTTTCCTCTCAATAATCCCTCTCTTCCCAGTCGGGGGGGGGGGGGGGGGGACCTAGCCCCCTTTGATTTATTTCAACTTCTCGGTGATTCCGGATGTTGATTCCTGTTGGCTTTGAGATTTTCTCATGTTTTTAAAATTGTGGCTGTAATTTATTTGGTGGGGGTTTTGAATTATATTTATGATTACTACCTTCAGGTGCAACTTCAAGCAGAGATTTGGCATATATTTCTTTGTTCTTCAGAGCATAGCATTCCTCTTCTCCCTTCTCCTTCGCTTTTATTCCTTTACCTCTGTTTTTGGTCTCTTTGCACATTAAGCTTAAAAAAAGTAGCTTGGTTTAACTCAAAAAGAAAGAAAGGAAAGGAAAAAAAAAAAAAAACAGTATGGTGCTAAAACAAGTCTGCCTTTTATTATTAGAGCAAATTGATATCTTATAATTGGAAAATTTTACCGTATTTTAATTTTTTCCCCTAATTTCTTTTTACTGTAATGTTGTACTATTAGAGGATGATTACTAATGTTCTAGTTCAAGTTTCAAGTAGAAATTTCAAATCTCTCCAGACAAACTCTATATTGGTGCTTTTTAACAGTTAAAAACAGTTAATCTGTGTTCTCAGGCAGCAAAATGAAGGTCAATATACTCAAGTGGCACGCTGTGGCTTCATGGACGTGGGATGCCCAGGATGAAACATGTGGGATCTGTAGAATGGCATTTGATGGCTGTTGTCCGGACTGCAAGTTTCCTGGCGATGACTGCCCGCTGATTTGGGGTGCCTGTAACCATGCCTTCCACCTGCACTGCATCTTGAAATGGGTTAACTCGCAGACCTCCCAACCTCATTGCCCCATGTGCCGTAGAGAGTGGCAGTTCAAAGGTTAAGTAGTGTACAGGCTGATGATTATTGATGCGTACTGGATGCCATAACAAAGAATCTCATATTTGTTCTTCACTCTGGAAGTATGTTTTACATACCACTTCTTTCAAAGATAACAGTACTGCTCTTCTCAGATTTCGATCTCTTGTTAATATTTGGAATACAATTGTATGTCAATGCTAAGATCTACTTCTTGTTCACGCGTTTGCTGGCATAGTTATGAGATGCTAGGACCATGTAAAATTGTTGTGTGAAAATAGTCGATCGCGAGGAAAAATGAATTTTTGTTGTGTGGAACTGAGTTGTAATTGCACTGCTCTTGTGATGCTGCATTCTAATCCTGTTCCTCCTCAATCACAGAGCGCCTGTCCAATGTACAATGTTAGCTTATGAATGACCGTCACATAACATCTCTACTATGTTAATCGCAAAGGAATCATAAATTTTTTATTATTATTATCTTTCCTATTAACTTCTAGTTACGCTATTGAATGCTCTAACAAACAAATTTTGATTACTATTAATTATTTTTGAAGGTTTTTAGAAAATAAACGTTAAAGATCAAACATAAGGCGTGAGAAATAACTCTAACATACATTAAAATCACAAAGCTTTTTCTAGTTCTATTTTAAGTTGCGTGCATATGGACGTGTTAGAAACTAGTATAAGAGAGAGTATTATAAAATATATATTAGAAGTGATTTTTCATCACAAATTTTTTTTTTGTTTGTAATGAGGCCTGAAATATTGTTTTGCAGGATGAAAAACCGATTTATCATGTATGTTCTCTTGCGTGTGATTGAACTGTATGTGAATTTTAGGTTTACAAAGATAAAAAATAAAGAGTCTTGGATTTGAGTGCAAAAATGTCAAGAAATAGTAATATGGAAAATAAAAATTTGTCACTAACATTTGACGATGAAGGACAAGAAGTAAAATAAGTGAGAACGTCTACCTTGACGATTAGTGGGGAGAGGTCTTGACCTTGCAAGACCTGGACTCACCAACTTGTATGTTGCTTCCTGTTTTCAATTTTTTTTAGAGAAAATGGTGAGCTAATTAATGCCCTCGGGCGTTTCATTAAAAAGCCTTTAGTGAAAACATAAAAATACATAAATCATAAGATGATATAGTTCCTCCACAAAAGGGATCAAATTGCAAAAGCAAGTCCATGAGGAACAAAATATACCAAAAAACAGTATAAAAGAGCAGAAAAAGGCTAACAACATCGAAACTGCCAAGATACAAAATACAGGCTACTCATGTAGCAAAAATCAGGTTTCGAAATCTGAGCACCAAAAAACATAAAATCTGAGTCTTCGTCTTTCTCTCTCTCCTGAGTGTCGTTCGAAATGTTGTCGATGGCCTCCCCCGTCTGTGTCTGGATCAGAGCTCTCCTTACTGTCTCCCTAGAAGTACCTGAGAGAAGATTCTGCCAATGAGAGATGAACGAAAAGCAGATATAAAAAGTTTGGTCAGATGATCTGACCTCAAAATTAAATTTTCTATTATTACGTTCTCTCCAAATCCCCATAAAACAACCGCTGTTGCTAAAATCCCAAATAACCCTTTTGATTTTATTGAAGGAGTTGCATCTCCAAGATGATCAGAAAACTTCAGAGGTTGAGGGAAGCTGCGGTATGCTTAGATTAAGGCACAGAGAAAGTCTCCAGATATTTCGAGCATAGGAGCAATGGAGGAACATGTGATCGATGGCTTCCTCATCCTCCACCCACGACACAAATTCTTGGACCCCTCCAGCCTCTTTTCATAAAGTTGTCCCAGGTAAGAAGGGCTCCATTGATGACTAAGCCACGTAAAAGACTTGATTTTTGGTGGCACCTTAGCAGTCCAAATGATCTTGCATATGTGCGTAGGAGGCCATATTCATCTTTGAGCCTCTCCAATATTTTTGAACCGCACACATACGATCAATGGGACTTTTCTTGGATTCACCATGAGAGAGAGACAGAGAGAGATCGAGAGAGATCGAGAGAGAGGCCTCACCTCGAAGAAAACAACCGAGTCCGGCCTTTTATAGAGGCCTAATCGAATCCCATGATATATCATGGTTCATGTTCCCAAATCCTTGAGGATCTGTCATGACACAAATTACAGCAGAGATGGTGTCAATTTATATAATTCATAAAATCTTATCATATATTTTGGGTTTTGAATTCAATGAATTATAATCACATAACATTTGAGGAATTTTGGTTCAATTGATCTCATCTAATCATCAATTGTTACCATGAGAGGAGGGGTTTGGTTCAATTAATCGAATTTGTGATGATCAATGTTTTGAAAGATCACCAAATGAGGAGTCATCTGGTTCATTGCATGAAATCCAATAGGACTTGCTCCGTAAAGTCATACCTAAAGATGAGGTTTTGGTTCATGAACCATGCATAGAAGATCAAATTCGTAGCGTTCATAGTGGAAAAAGATGATTTTCCCTCCATTTATTCATTTAAAATAACATTGTAAACTAGTAATTTGTAAATTGTACGTCATATTTGTAATTATTATAAGAATATTGTAGGCCAGACGCTGTTGGTGATGGTGATGGTTTGCTTCACCTCTTTCTCCTTCTTTGTTCGAGGGGAAGAAGTGGCCATTGAAGGAGGAAAAAAAATTAGGGTTTGGTGCAAAAACTCAAAAATATAACACTGAGACAGAGAATTCTAGAGAGAGACAGTAAAAAAAAGAAACTCTTATTGATTTGTTTAGCACATAGAAAAGAATCAGGAAAGGCCTATTTATAAAAAAAAATTTGGGGTACTTTGCAGTCACTATTTGCATGCTGGCATCATCGCTTACGTCATCACACAGTAAATGTCATTATGCGTTAAGTGGGTAGACACAATTTTTTAACCTTTCATAACACTCCCCCTTGGATGTCCATTATTTATGATATTTTATTAAAAATCTTGTTAGGAAAAACCCAATGGGATAAACTCACAGCGAAAGAAAAAAGAGTACATCATTCTTGTATATGTATTCTATGCTGCCTGTTAAAAAACTTACAAGGAAAATCCTGTGGGACAAAATCATGATAAGAGAAAAAGAATACAGCTGCGTAAGCTCCCTATCAAGTTGGCATGAATAGTTCTTCTTCATAAATCTTGCAGATGACGCATCCCGATATCACGAATAAGCTTTCTAAAAGTTTTAGTGAAAAGTGCCTTTGTAAAGAGATCAGTTGCATTATTACTTGATCGAATATATTGAATATTAATTTTCTTTTCCTTTTCAAGCTCTTGGCTGAACAAGAAGAACTTGAGGGTATATATTTGGCGGTCGCTTTTGATGTATCATTCCTTCATTTGGGCAACACATACAATATTATCTTCAAGTAGTACTGTTGGATCTCTATCGATTGGTAATCCATAAGTTGCTTGATTTGTTGAATTACAGACCTTATCAATACATATTCTCGACTTGCTTCATGGAGCACAATGGTTTCAACATGATTAGAAGAGGTGGCAATAAGTGTCTGCTTCTATGAATGCCAAGAGCTCGCTATATCTTCACATGTGAACACATATCCTATTTGAGATCTGATTTTATGTGGATTTGACAGGTAGCCGCATCTGCATAGCCAATCATTTCTTGTTTTGATCCTTTAAGATAAAATAATCAAATTAATTATTTCTCGAAAATAACGAAATACATGCTTAATTTAATTCCATGTCTCCGTATAGGAGATGAGCTAAATCTTCCTAATAGATTAGCAGCAAATGCTATATCCGATTGGGTATAATTAGCAAGATACATAGAGCTCTAATTGCACTTATGTAGCCCCTGATCCTTGATGTACACATCACAGTATCAGTACTCAATACGACGTAAAAAATTGATTTGAGCTTTTTGCTAGTCAGATTGAGCGAGTTTTAGTTTTGGATATCATTTTTAATATTTTAGTTTTTTTTCAGAATTTTCTAAAATTTTTTAGATTATTTTGAAAAATCTCCGTAGTAGATGTCGACCGATACCGATAATAAGCTCTACGATTTTTAATTCACAATTAGAGATGAAATTTTAGAATCTGCTTTCATCTTATGTCTTAAAATCATATTTTCTACGTTAGGGTATTTTTGGAGATTTTTCTGAATTATTTCAAAATCCGGCTAAACCGGTGTCGTCCGGTATCGGTGATACACTCCAGGATTTTTAACTTGCAAACGGAATAAGATTTCTAAGATCCAGTTTCATAATTCCTCTCCGCGTAATATTCTCTATTTTACAGAATTTTTGGGGACCGATCTTAGATAGTCAAATTTTAACCCAATAAAATAATATTAATTAAATATTAATATAACAATTCCTGTCTTTTTCTTTCCTTTCTTCTTCCTTCCACACTTTCTTTTCCCTTCTTTTTAACCGACATACCTAACCGCCTCCCCCTCTTTAAATCCCGTCTCCTTCTCTCTTCCCCTAACTTTCTCTCTCTAATCACACATCCTCTCTCTCAAACTCTCTCTCTCCCTCTATTTCTTCTCTCTCTCCCTCTCTTTCCCCCTCACTGTTCCAGGTCAGGGGTGGCCTGACCCACGCCCGCAGCCAGCGCCCCCGGCCAGGCACCGCCGCGGCCCCAACCGGCCGCAGCGCCCCCAACTGGCCGCCGCACCCCGTCCCTCTTCTTTTTCCTTCCCTCCTGTAAGATCCCCAGTTAGAAATACTGTATTTTCATTTTTCCTATTTGATTTTCTAATTTTGGGGTTGATTCGAGACTGAAATGGATCGACACACTAATTTATGTTCTGAATTAGCTTTCCATGTAGTTAAACTTTTTTATCCTCTTAATTTTTCAGAATTTCTGGAATTTTCTTAGATTTTTCTGAGAATATTTTTTTGGCAAGGGTATTTCGGTCAACTGGGCTTTAATACGGGATTACTAGTTAAAACCCTCGTTTTACTCTTCACCCTGAGATACTCCAGCCGTCATATTCTTTTAACAGCACCTAGGGATGAGGGTTTGAAGAGGGGGAACTTGCCGACCGTCAGAGACGCTTCTTTATCGAATTTCAACGCGATCTCTTTCTCATCATCTTTCCCTTTTCGAAACTTCGTAAGGTAAGCATTCTTTTTTTTTTTTTTTTTTTTTTCCTTCTCTACTAATTTGATCAGTTCTCACAAGCACCCCTGGTCCATGTGGAAGTTTGGTCCTCTGTAAGATAGGTTCCCCCGTGAATCCATTCTAAGAACTTTTCCTGAACCTAGATACAACTTGCAAACATAGTTCTTTTCTCCACTATGATTAGTTTTCCTTCAGGAACAATCACTCTGATAGGTAGCATGTTAATCTCCATGGCTACATCCCTGCGCCATGAGTGGAATATAAATAACAAATTATTTTATTACTGCTACTTGTGCATGCAATAAGATCTTGCCAATTGTTGCTAGTTGTCAATGCAATAGATTCATGTATGAGGGGACGACATGATAACTTTAATTACAAAATAATTTATTAAGTTTTAATTAAGGTTATATTATTAAATTGCTAAATTAATTAGTTTCATTCATGTTTTATTATCTTGATGAGATAGAATCTGATTACCATGGTTGGCCTTTGATGGGTTATATCTTATCCTTAAACTAATGTTTGTTCTTTACCTCTTCTCTTCCTTGTTTGTCATTTTTCCCTTATTTTCCCTTTTCCTTGCTTTCCCCCCAACTCAAGTTTCTACCAAACTGCAGCAACAAAGTTACTTTGACATAGGGGCTGTCGAGGGTTTTCCCTATAAAGCGAGACAGTTTTCTTATAAGACGTGGTTATTTGTGTCCCTACAAAACATGTAACTTCTCCTGGTCATGCGAGCAAGCCTTCACTTGCATGGCTACAGTTTTGCTGGAACTTTTCTATCTAGCATTTTACTTAGAACCCTAATCTAATATAATCTTATATAACTATAACTTGCAGAAAAACAGATTGTAGACTAAGTTTCCTTCACTGTGTAACCAATCATTTGATTCAGTGTAAAAGTAATTATGTTGCATTGGGTTACACATGGTAGTGTACATACAGAATAGATCAATGGCATGAATACATTTTACCCTGACACTTCTTCCAGTTCTAAGCTTTGCATACTATAACATTGTATGTAGTTTAGATTTTGTTGCAGCAGCACGACAATTCAGAACCAGATCCAACAGGCGAGCGAGCAGGCCGTTCTCCTGATCCACGCCAGCCCGTCGCCGGAGACCAGCACGGTGACCTTCTCCAGCTCCTTGGCCACCCTCCCGTGCAGTCCGATGGCGAGGGACGACACCACGGCGACCGTAACGGCGACTCGCCCGGCGACGACCAGATTCCCAATGTGAGTGTCTCTCTCTCTCTTTCTCTCTCTTTATTTATTAAATGATCGCAGATATTATTTTATATGTGATGTAAATTGTTGAGTAGATTTCTTATGTTACATGTTTATGTGTGGAGATCATCGAGCGTGAGGGTGAACGGTCATCTCCTGTCATTCTACATGTTGGGTGTATAGGGATATGATATGCATGATTATTGATACATGTTAGAACCCTCATGTTTGTCCTATATATATCTAGAGTATCGTTGTAGACATATCAGGATGTAGCATGAGGGTATTTGAGATGGATATTGGTGGTAATGACTTGATCTAATAGAACTTAGATGCATGTATATGTTGTGATACCGAGTATTGGGATATCATGTTTAATCTTAATAAAAGGTGTGAACACTTGAGGATTTGGGAATCAGATTAAATTGTTAGAGTGAGAAAGCTGAGCTTGATTATGGATATATGTTGGAACGACAATTATTAAATCAGATTCTTGATGAATATGATTCTTGACGATCATGTAACTATTGGAATATGAGTTGGTAGTCATAACTTGGGATTGATCTGGACTTATAATATTTACATAGAATGATGATCAGTAATTAGACCTGACTTTATTAGTTGAGTTGTGATTTAGATTGATCTTGAGTTAGAGGTTATCCAGAATTTATGTTCCTTATATTGGAGCCTGATTTGTTTGAGATGAGATTGACGTTGTTGGCGTTTGAGATTCATTAGATGATATGTGTTGATGTTAAGTATTAGTAGTAGCTATTCTATATTGTAACTGATCGAGAACTTGTTGGATGTGATCTTACTTTACTAAAAGATTATGACGATTAGATTGATACATGGACTTATTCAGGGTTGGACTGAATTTGAGTTATAGGTGGCATTGAATTTACATACCTTATGATAAAGCCAGATCTGCATTAAGATGAGATGATATGTTCAAGTAGAGTACTTTCCAGACTTGATATTTGTTTATTGGTGATGACTTGATGATGATTCATTCGGATGTTGATGTGGATATCTTACATTTGACTTGATATGTGATATCATATTGATTTTGGATTATTAGAAGCTAGAGTTCCAAGATATATCAACTGATTGAATTATAGAGTATGATGAGCTGTTGGTATAGACTCATGAGTGGACTTATTCTAGACTGCAATTCTTTGAGGATGTTTCCTATTTAATATGATTCAGTATGTGTCGACTTGATGATCTCGAGGACATACTACATGTTTCATGATTGGTTATTGATTACTTCTATTGATAGAGATTGAGTTATGATGATGGTAATCTAGTCGACATCAGTGATCTTGTATTTCAGAGTTTATATGGATTGGTAGAAATGTAAACCGGCTATTGTTCTATGCAAACATATGAGATATGACCGGCTCTAGATGAGACGGCTATTGAGCATTACCAAGTTCTATTGTTGTTGTATTGATTCATGTTATCGAAGGTTACTGGGAAATGATTATTTGACCGTAATTACGGTACAGTCCCATTATTCATCGTATACATGGTTACTGTTACTGTTCACTGTACTGATATTGTTCACCGTGTATACGATTACTGATTGACTGTTACTGTACTGTTATTGTTACTGTCACCGTATCGTCCCAGTATTTTAGATAATATGATCATTGACTGGTTTAACTAAATTGAATAAATAATAATGTAAATGGACAACTTACACTGGGATTGGGGAAATTGATGGAGGAGACAGCGTCTGTATTTTGGGTGGACCTAGGATACAGGTTGCGCAGCCGACTGAGGGTTCCACTGCAGGGTTCCTGGGGGATGACTGGCATCCCATCTGTACTGTTACTGTTCCACTGTTTCACAGTGAGATTACTGTTACTGTTACTGAGTACCTAGCGGTACGGCCTGGTTCAGCGCCAGGAAACTGAGGCCGTGGTCCCGGGTATGTACGGGACCCACCTAAAGCATGGACAAAGTCTCTTCCACTAATTTCAATAACTTAGGACTCCGGTTGACACGAGTAGTAGGCGTAGTATGGGATGCGTCTATTACAAGTGGCAATTGGTGTTCGCTGACATAATAAATGATAATAAACTGTTATAATGTATTGTGACTGACTATAATCATTTGACTGTGCATATGTATGCTATGATAGGAATATGATTGTAACCATGATCAGATTTAGATACAACCTAGTGACATGTGATAGATTACACGCCTTAACATTGATTGCATATTTACAGCTGTGCCAGTTATATTCTACCTTTATTCATGTTATTATCATGTGTATTACTGTTCAGCTATTTATCTTGTTATTTAGCCTTTTCTATTTACTGTTGCTCTTACTACTATTTATGCACATTGTTTCTTCTGCACGAGTTCTTTCCCCTTTACACACACACTCATTATGGTCGCGTTCTGACGACCCTGGATTTGCACGTCCAGATATTGGACGATTGTTTCTAATGTGCAGGTATTCGATGAGACGGTACGCTTTGCGAATAGCTGGAGCTTCTTCCTATTCTATTCTGGTACTTTTGCATTCATGTTCCTGCTATATTCCTTGATTCTTGTATGTCGCATTTAGCCTGTCATTATATTCTTGTTATTTCATGACTCTATCTTTTATCGTTTTTAACTGCCTTATTCTTGTCATTATTCATATGTTACCATGTGTAGTCTTATATGTATCATTGCAGTGATCTGGTTTAGATTATAACTTGTTCAGGTTAACTTAGGCTTAGCGTATATGCGTGGGGTATTATCCTCGCGTATATACGTCGCCATAACGACTCCGTATCTTTAGGATCGGGGCGTTACACCTCCTCCTCCTCCTCCTTTTCTTTCTTCTTCTCTTTCTTCTACTGTAAAACTCTCTCTCTCTCCTTCTTCCCCTATCTCTCTCTTCCTCTCTCTCTCTCCCCCCTCTCTCCTCACCATCCCTCGGCCTGAACCACAGCCGCGTCGCCGGGGGCCAGGACCGCCGCCGGCGGACCTCCCTCGCCGCCGGCCAGCACTCGCTGGCCGGCCTGTGCTCGAGCACAGCAGCAGCAGATGACACTGCTGCTGCTGTATGATTGTTGGGATTGGGTGTGAACCCGAACCCTATAACCCTATTGAGTTGGTACCCATTAACCCAAAGAACCCAATATCCATTTAACTTAAGTTATGGTTTGAGTATTGGAGCCAAACCCGACCCGTTATCTTACCCAACCCGCATCCAAAACCATATAAGGTAAATTTTACAGGAAACCCCCTGTTAAATAATAATTATTACATTTTAATCCTTATTGATTACATATTTAACCCATTTCTATTACTTTTTAGTTTTCAGGCGATATCTGGAGCATCCGGAGTCTGATTTGGACGATTCTGGAACCGTTGCGATCGTGGGAAGAGAGCTACCTTCTCATGGCCATTTGTGAGTGTTTTTCTTTTATAAATTATAGATTGATTGTTTAATAAATAAGTCATGTTTATCGGTTTATCACTGTAACTAGTATTTAAATCATAATTCTCTAAATATCATTGTAAATAAAATTAACTAGAATTCTTGGTTTATTATAAATATAGATGACTTATTTAAATATCGGGATTCATAAGTTAAGAATTTTACTAAGTAAATTAAACTAATCAGTTGATAATTAGATAAATATATGTTATAATTTTGTGATCTTGATCATATTAATAATATTGTAATAATTATTACAAATAGGGATATCTAATACTTGATTATATGGTATGATCACCATTACTAGACTCACACAGAACACCAGTACTACATGCACTCGTATTATCGTTACACAAACATTCTATTACATTGGACATTGCATTTAGGATAATTACTCATTACACTAGGTACTGTTATTCCATGTACAAGTATCATTGTTACTCAGACACTGATGCACATGACACTATTATAGTATGTTCATAAATCACTGATATATGTATACGATATGATACGTACCATAACTCTTTCTTATTGGCTCACCGATATATAGATACACCAACTCACTAGAAACCGACATATTATATTGGTATCATCGTTACATGGATGCTCGATACACAGTTATATCATGTTCATACAACACTGTTATATATATTTACCGGTATACATGCATTGCTTGTTTTTATATTCTTGTCATATAGATCACCGTTCATATTGCATGTATTATTTTGCATGTATCTTCCTGTATTCCCGTTACATGAATATTTGCCATTACTGATATTGATATCCCCATTACTGGATACATAAGCTGTTGATATGCGATGTGTGAAATCCCACATCTATTGTTTTCCATTTCCAGTTATCTTGTTTTATGCTATCAACAAAACTCATGTTCTATTATCGTATTACTTGTACCATGCACTGTTCTAGTACTTGATATATTGTGTAGTTCATACTTGTATTCTGGTATACCAGTTATTAGTACAGTCACGCTCGCGTCCGGTGGAACATGTGTGGAACTAAGTGCCACACGGAGCAAAGTGCCACATCACACCTATCCGTGGTGGGGGCCACCTCTTGAATCCGTGGGGGCCACCTCTAGAATCCTCACTCCGTCTGGTGTTGGCTGACGAGGATGTCTCCGGTGCTCTTGTTATTGATATTATTACTGATCAGATTCAATATTCTTGTTATATTGTATTCCTGTTATACGCACGGTCATGCTGGCGTCCGGCCCATGGTGTATGGAACTAAGTGCCACAGGAACAAAGTGCCATACCACAAACATGGTGGGGTCACCTTTTGAATCCGTGGGGGCCACCTCTAGAATCTCACATCGTGGGGTGTTGACATGATGGAGACATCCTCAGTACACTTACTATTCAGACCCAGTGCATGATACATTTAATAACTCAACCAGGAACACTTGTTATTTGATCACTCTCTCATTTAGATAATGGTACCCGTATGCCATGTCCACATGATTTCGACTGGAGTGCGGGCTCCAGTATGGACTTCCAGTGGTATGGGACACTGGAAGAGATCGATTAAAATACCAGGTGGTACTGATTGTTATTATTGTATAAATAATATGACTTGCTTGATACATGTATATTATTATTTCATTGTACTTGTTATAGTTCCTGATATGTTATCACGATCATGTTACATGTATACGCTGTTACATTGCCTGGTACATGTTATACTTTCTGTTATAGCACACTACTCTGCATACCATGTATTGTTCTGTTCCATATACTCTTCGTGGATACACCACGCTTGTACACTCATGACACTATAGCAAGATTATTCATGTCACACACTAACACCGTCAGGTTACTATTATGGTATCCACAATCATGTCACATGTATACCTTGTTACATTTCTTGATATTTGTTACACTCCATGTGGTAACACACTCATGTATATGTACACTCTGCATTGCATATATACGTTGTAGCCTTTATTACTGTATATGTACAACACAGTCATATGGTTATGCTGCATATGCACATTTGCATGTTCATTTCTATCACGTCACGACTATACAACATTAATTATTATATAAAATGAGAGACCACTGTAGACATAACCCGATGATAACATGCGAGGTGGTGATAGTAGTAAACTGTGACAGTTTTTGTTTCTACTGATTATTAAATTCCTATTATGGTATCACTGATACATAAATATGTATTATATATTATTATCGTGCTTGTATTACTCTAGTACATATTACTGCTTCCTTCATTTTATCGCACACTAGGTCACTTTCTGACGACCCTTGATTTGCGTACCCAGGTTGGAGATTCCTGATAACGTATTGTCAGATATTTCATTGGATTCACATAGGACTCGTCATCGATATCATTCATAGGTATCTTTATTATGTAGTCTTTAGTTCCTTATTTTTCTATATTTTGATATATATCATGATCACTAACTTTTTCTGCAGGTATTCTTGTACTGATTTAATGCTGGAACTTCTGTTCTGAGGCTTAGCGTACGTACGTGAGGGTATCTCCGCCCTGTGTATGTACGTCGCCATAACGTCTCCGTACCTGCGGGATCAGGGTGCTACAACTTAGGTATTGTACTTAAGGACCAAGAATCTCTTAATTATTTTCGGGAGGGTGAAATAAATTATTTTTCACATTCAATGATCTAATGATCATTAGAATACTTAAAAGATTTGCTTTATCCATGCTAAAACGTTTCAAGACTTTTTCAGTATAATTTGATTGACGCAAAAATATTCGACTTTGAAGGTGTTCAATCTGTAAACCAATACAATATTCTTTCATTTCAAATTTATTTTTTAAGTACATCATTGATTTTAGAATTTCTTTATGAGTCTCAATGATATTTAAATCAAACATAGATATCAATGATAATAAATTCGATTGTTGTTTTCTTAATAAAAATACACGGGCATATAGGATTATTCACATATCCTTTCTTTAACAAATACTTAAGCGATTATATCACATGCATACTAATTGTTTTAACCCATATAACAATCTTTATAATTTAATCGAATATAACTTTTACGTTTTAAACTAGATGCTTTAGGCATCTTAACTCTTTCAATGATTTTCATTTAAATATCACTGTCAAGCAATCCGTATAAATAAGCTGTAACAACTTTCATAAGATGCATTTTTAAATTTTTAAAAACTGCTAGGCTGATTAAATATCTAAACTTAATTGCATCCATTACTAGATAATACATTTATTCATAATCAATTTCAGGTCTTTATGAAAAACTTTGTGCAACAAATTAAGCTTTGTATCACACAACCTAGTTTTTCTCACAACCTCATTTTTCTCATTGCGCTTTCACACAAAATTTTATTTGTATCATATTGGTCTCATGGCTTCAGTCATGAGAATAATAAGTCCAAATTCTTTTCGTTTATTGAGTGAATTATATTCAGCTTGTGTGGCGTATTTTTATTTTATTCAATCATGTCTATTTCGATATTCAATCATAGATCTTGGTTCAGGATCCTTATTTCCGTTATTAATATCACATGCTATAGAATAAGAAAATATTTTATCAATATTTTCTTTCTCATTTTGGTTCCATAATCCTCCTGTATTAACACAATCAATTAAGATCTCATGGTTTTCTATAATTTCAGGGTTTTCTATCTCTTAATTTGTCTTATTTTGTATTTTTTTGGAACATATTTCAATATATTAGGTCGTTATGTTTATCTGCTCTTTTTTCTGAGAATTTTTATCTTTAAAACCGATTAGTTTACCACACTTCAGGCGTGTCTTAGATTCATTAGTGACTTTATTTTCAGATTGTCCTTTTAGAATTTCAATCCGAGCAGGAGCATTTGCAGCTGGTTTGTATGATCTAGTCATTCTTTTTGTATCAGTGAACGCATCTAGCTATTGATTTGCTATTTCTTATAAATACATAATCTTTTGCACTTCTAACTTATATTATTTTGTGTGAGGATCAAAATATAAAAAAGATGGTTCACTTTATGTAATCTCCTTTTCCAGTTATTTTTTTCCTTCCCCTAATGATGAAAAATTTACCTTATTAAAATGACAGTCAGCAAAATGAGTCGTAAAAATATCACTAGTTTGAGGCTCAAGATATCAGAAGGATATTCACATCCAACATATATTCTCAATTTTCTTTAAAGACCCATCTTTGTGCGTTATGATAGGGCAATTGGTAATTATACTGCACAATCAAAAATTCTTAGATGAAAAATATTTAGTTCTTGACCAAATGTCAATTATAATGGAGAGTACTCATGATATGCACTTGGTCTGATGCAAATTAAAGCCACAACATGTAAAAGTGCATAACCCCATACAAAAATAAAAAGTTTTGTTCTCATTACTAATGGTGGAGGCAGTTAATTAGTGATTCAGTCAAACCAATTTGTGTATATACATGAGTAACATGATAGTCAACAGTATTCCTAATAGACATGCAATAATTATTGAAAAGTTGAGACGTAAACTCACCAACATTATCATGTCTAACATTCTTGATTGTATAATCAGAAAACTGTACTTGTAATCTAATTATCTGAGTAAGAAATCTCGCAAATACCATATTGCGAGTGGATAATAGACAAATATGTGACCATCTACTAGAGGTATCTATCAATAATAATAGAGCTAAAATGACAAAATTACTCTCATCTTCTTATTCTGTTTTCATAGCAAACTTTAAATTCCAAACTCTAGTTTTAAGAGAAATACAACATGAAAAAATATGATTAAAATTTCTTTAAGAAAAGGTGACATATGATGATTCCAAAAAGTCTATTTTTTACTTATAAAATTTCTTATGATGGTTTTGTAATTTCTCCAAGTTAATCTGAGATAAGCTCAATATAATTTGAACTTTTATCTTAAAATTATTTTCTAAAGTGATTTAAGGCAATAATTCTCAAAGAAAATGGTATAGAAGAAGAAGAGGAATAAAAAGTGTTAAAAAGAAGAAAAGAGCCGAGGAAGGTAAGTATGGAGTTTGTAGTTCATAGATTTTGAGAAATGAGATAAATAAAGTTCAAAGAATAAAGATGAAGAAAAAGATATAATTGTTCAAAAGAGTCACATGTTTCTCATATTAGAATATTTCAAAGAATATTGTACAGGTAGGCTAATAGAGGGTATAAAAGTGCTAAGATATAATACCACAAGTATTTGTGTGCAACAAAAAAATCAAAAGCGTATTTAAATGCAATATCTATGAAACTTTAGGGTATTAAAGTGCAATTTAGCCAAAAGATTTTATGTCATTCATCAGTCTCAACAATCTCCTCAGATTTAACGTTACTCTTTCTTTCTTTCCTTTTTTTTTTGGAAAAGAAAACATTACTCTTTCTCGTTTAAAGTATGCAATTTTAAGAATTGATAATATTGGGAGTTACTCCTGAACGTAGAGATGGTATGACCAACTGACAATTAAATTTAGATTAAGTCATGATCCTAATCTCAAAAATTTAGGTCTTGAATTTCATTCTATTTGTAACATACTAAGCTCTTGTTGGAATTTTGAGATAAAATCAATAAAAAACTTTTATTTCATGTTTATTCATTTTATCAAGTCAAATGAGACTAAGTCTTACGTATCTGTCGAGTGAGAAAATCTCTCGACCACCCTATTGTGTGATCGTGAATCTCTCTTACGGTTATAATCACTAGGGGGTATGATGCCTATAAATAGACCATTCCTCCGGCAGCAAGAGAAATTGTATAATACTCACAACTTCTCCTTTTTTTTCTTTCATATTTCACTTGAGGCCTATTCTTTGAGAGAAGGGCTTCAGCCGAAACAAATTTTTTTTTCTCTTTCTTTAAATTTCTTAAGCAACAATTCTCCTTATGAGCAGAGGCTTACTCTTCTGTCCAAGGATAAGTGCTGATAAATCCGCTGATTTTTTATCATTAGGGGACAAAGCCGATCTATGTCCAGATAATTGGGGTAGGCTTTTGATCATTTAGGACAGCGACATTGCGACTACATTTCCCAGACCAGATTTTATGATAGTTATTACATGCTGAAATAAATAACTATTGTTTTGTCTTAATTTCATTTTGTGAGAAAATTGTATGTTTAGAAAATAGTACAATTTTATCCAATAATCTAAAGGATCAAAATGGATATAATTATTTCCTGTTTAATTTATTACCAAGCAAGCTTAAGTTCTTGCAAAGACTTATTTCTCACGCTACTACAAATTGCATTCTTCATATTCTTGTCTTCCAAATTCTGAAAAAAATTAGTTTCTACAAAATCTTACGTGATCTTATCCTTTAATTTTACAAGGTGTTATCTTTTCTTTACAAGATCTTACTTAATTATTTCATTACAATATCTTATTAGATCTTGTCTTTTCAAATCCTTAAAAATCATATTTTATATTATTGTAAGATCTTATTATTTAGAAGATACTATTAATTATTGCAAAAATCGTATCATGTTAAATATTGCAAGTTTTAATTCTTACAGGTGAGAATCTTACTAAAATTCTTGCAAATAGATACTCCTACATTCAAATATTTGCAAACAAACTTTTTACAAGTTTTAAGATCTTATTAAACAAATTTATCACAAGATCTTTTTAAAAATTATCTACAGGAAATTATCTTTTGAAATTTATACAAGTTCTTATTTTAAATTCTTGCTAAGTTTCAAATTATCAAAATTCTTACAAAACAAATTTGGTACTAGATTCTTGATAAATTAATTTCTTACAAATTTGTGATTCAATACGTTTCCCTACTTCATGCAATAAAATTTAACAGTTCATGCAATAGGAATTGATGATGATTTCTTACTGTAGTAAATTAACTTGAATTGTTTTTCTTGATAAAATTTCTAAAAATTAATTTGAAAAATTGTTCAATTCCTGCAAGTGAGCTATTCTATTATTGCTTTAATTCAATCTTGCAAATTGAATTATTTCAGCTTCATATCATAGCTATAATTATATTGCAACACGTTCTTATCTTATTCTTACAAACTATTCTAGGTATAAAAGTAGTTATGTCTGTTCAATTCATACTATTAGTTAGTGTTGTTTTATTATTAAAATAATATCATAACTGGTTAATTAATTGTAAGAATCTGATAATATCTCATTCTTGCAAGCTTAGTCTAAAGATTAATTGTATTGATATGAACTATAATAATCCTACAAGTTGAATGATTATTGCACTCTATCATTTTATGTTATTTTTCTTTCTTTACAAAATCTTCTGTCACTTGAATTAAACAAGAGCTTTACATTACTTTTATTCTACATATCCTAATTTAAAGTTACCCACATAAATTTGATAAATTTTTTAGATTTTATGTTAGCAGTGGACAAGTCAGATGGAATATTGGTTAGCCACCTTAGGTTTATACTAATCGTAGATAACTCTGTTCCTGTTCCTTCCCCTATACCCTCGCCAATTGATTTTTCTTTGACAAATCTATATTACAATAACATTTTTGTTACTCGTATGAAGCATCGACCGGATATATTTATATCCTATATGTAGATTGTAGTTACTACCCCTTCTTTATGGTGATGATGCTCTTATAATACAACTAGGTAAAGTTGAGTTAAATTCTTAATAAGTCCAATACATGTAGTGTGGAGGGTATAATATTCAGTTGTATATCCTTGGAGGACTTACTTACGTGAGAGGAACCGTGACGGCCGCGGTTGGGGGGGTAGGCTGACCCCTAAGAACTCTCATGAGTCGATTATTGTGAGCATGACTTTTAACGCTCAACTTGCACCCTTAATAAATGGACAGTTATTATGTTTGTCTTTCATCAATATCTAGTTAAAGAGGCCTAATTCAGGGCGCAGTTTATTATGCCTCTCAGGTGACGGTGAATTTACTAAGGGTAAATTCAAGGTCGTAAGCTATTTACTTCGAATTCATAGTATGATGTTGCCTGACTTTATTCTTGTTTTATGATTTGATGATTTATTTTATTATTCATTATTGTTATTATGTTTTATCTTCCCTGAAACTCAAGCTTTTGGGGGAAATGTTGAAATTTTGAGTTCAAAATTAATAAAAAGCTTTTATTTCAGGTTTTTTTCATTTTACCAAGTCAAATGGCACTATGTCTCAAAAGATTCGTTCGAGTGAGAAAAATCTCTCAACCACCCATGATCGTGAATCTCTCTTGCGTTTATGATCACTGGGGTCTGAAGCCTATAAATAGACCTCTACCTCCAGTGGCAAGAGAAATAGTACAACACTCACAACTTCTCCTTTCATCCTTTCAATTTCACTTGAGGCCTATTCTTCATGGGAAGGGTTTCAGTTTGAATAAAAATTTTCTTCTCTTTCTTAAAATTTTTTTGGGCAATTAATCTCCTTCTGAGCAGAGGCTTACTCTTTTGTCCAAGGACAATTGTTGGTAAATTCGGGGGATTTTTTACCGCAAGGGGAAATAGTCGATTCAACATCCGGACTATTGGAGCGACCTTTTGATCCTCTAGGGCAGCGACATTGCGATTGCATTCTCCAGGGTAAATTTTATTCTCCTTTTCTTTATTTTATTCCTAATTAAGATAGTTATTGCATGCTGGAATAAATAATTGTTGCTTTATCTTAATTTCATTTCATGATAAAATTGTACTATTCCAACAGCTCTAACTTTATCTTGCGGATATCTTGCCAGTCCTTGAATTTGCTGACTGGCCTTATTATTTGAAAATATGAATTGATCAAAGGTTTTATGGTTTCACTTATATAACTAAGGTTCTAAATATATTTATCATTTAAAATATAATGATATTCCATAAGTAAAGTTTATTCAATAAAAAAATATTAACTTAGGTGTATAAACTTTTATCTTCATAAATGTGATTAATTTACTAATTTTCAAGTGTAATCCAACCAACAACCCACCTGTTGGAACCCAATACTGAAACTAGAACCCACTTGAAACCCAGCAGGGAGATTTTATCCCTCTCAAAAACCTATCCTATTTTTCAAGTTCAAATTGAGAAATGCTCTAAACCCACCGAAGTGTTTGCACCCTACCTCTAGCTTGAGGGAATTCTCATAATGAACTTTATTTAAAAAAAAAATAAATAATCTGAAACTATAGAGTTAGTTGAACTGATCCCATGTCAACAAAAAAGCACACTTTGTTACTCTCGACTCTTAAATACATAGATGAAATTCATTGTTGATCAATTATTCCTAGATTTGACGGCATTTGCAAACATCATATGACAAATTAACCAAGCATCCCTACTTGATCACTGAGGTCTCCTCAAACTAAGGACACAGCTGTCTGTTTATTGACATACACATCAACGCTTATTATTATAATTTTTTTTTTGTTTTTTTTTATAGAAAGAACAAACTATTCACTCTATTTATTGATATATATGCTAATAATACAGTTGGTTTATTAGAAAGTTAGAGAATATTTAACACAAGGACACGAATTGTACTGCAATTAATAAAAATATCTAGACAAAATATTTTGCAAGTTTGGTAGCAATGGAGTGGCTAATATTATTACATTTATGCACCAAACAAACAATCACATCCTTGTATCAGCCAACAGAGACACAGCTTTTCTTCTCTTGGACTTGAGAGGATGCTTCCTCCTTGTGAGTTATCATATAATCAACTCTTAACTAGGCAATTATATCAATGAATTTTGAAGAGAAAGTATGGATGATATTTATTTTCCCCCCGAATAATGTTAATTAGACCTGAGATCTTTAGACCTCAAATTTTGAATGACTAAGATTAGAATAAAATAAAGAGAAAATTATTTTCCATTCTGCCCCCTTATTTTCTTTTAACTAAGAGAGGGCCAAGTGTGTTGACTTCAGAAAAAGTGTACATAAAAAAATAAGTCATGCCAACCTGGTTTTTTGCAGGGTCAACTGCCTCTTGCAGCTGGTTTCTTCTGAATTTTCTGTATAGGAGTAACCACAACAATTGATATGATTATTTATAAATTTAATAAATAAAACTATAATGTAACAGGTATATAAAAATGATTCAATTAATAAGTAAAGGGGTTGAATGAAGTACAAACTAGAGACAATATCTGTACTTTCTCAAAATTTTAACATGTTTTCCCACAAACACGCAAGCCCAGCAAAATTTCTCATTTTGCAAATAGCTGTTTTCAGTGGATGGCTCCTCTAGATTTTAAAATCCTAGATCCCCTGGATCTTGCAACTTTCCTACCTCCTTGTTGGTCCTGACAACCAATCAAGAGATCAAGATCAACCGGTCCAATCGGTCAGGTCGGTGAAAATTAGGTGGGAGATTTTTCGTTCAATTGAACGTTTCTTAATTACAGAACCACTTTTCAAATACCTTCCTTAAACACCAATCAGACTGGTATTTAGTCAGTCCTATATTAGTAATAAACCGGTAAGATAAATAATTCAATAATGATTTATCTAGTAATAATATTTATTAAAACAAATATTCCAGTATGAATACCTTATTCAACATAATCCCAGTAATAAGAACGTTAGTTCAAATAAACAGAACATATATTGAAATTCAATAATTTCATAATCAATATTTATACAAGATAAATATTTATTAACAATAATTCTTGTAAAACTGAACGTTAGTATAAACGGACAGAGTAACAGAATAAGAACTAAATTTTAGAGTGAGATACGAGTAAAGCAAATATCTTTAAGACAATTACATCCCCCACTACGGTGCATACGGGATAATGGACGCTATTATCTTAAGATACAATACTCTTTCACGTGTTCTGCGTAGCACTTTGCAAAACTACGTATAGTCGAACCAAAATTAATCCGTACCTTCCACTTGACCGGAAGTTGAAATTGAACCAAAAAACTACAAAATTTCTAAATAGAATTTTTGTTTGAATAGACCTCATATTGAGAGAGGAGAAGAAGGAATTCTGAGTTGTTTTTGGGTTGTCTCTTTGGAGTGGTATTCTACCCTTTATATAAAAATCGGAGGAACCTTTTGTTTATAACGGGTGCAACCCTTCCGAATAGACACATTTGTTTGGTTGAAACAAGCGCAACCTTTCCGAACATACATATCCGTTCGTCAAATAGACACATCCATTCGGCTGAAACGGATTATCCCCGAACCGACACATCCATTCGGTCAGAACGGGCGCAACCATTCTGAATAGACATGTTCATTCGTCGAATAGACACATCCATTCGCATACCACTTTCAACATTGGGCTAAAGAGTTTTCTCTCTTTTTAGTCCCATTTAGCTCTTATTATAGGCCAACTTCTGACTGCTTATTCATTCAGAAACAGAATTGAACATGTGAATATATCACGTTCATCGTCAATGGAAGGAGAACACATTCCAACCATCTCCCGCGCATTCTGAACAGTGGGTCCCACCTAAAATTTAGCTCAAATTTATCAAAAAACTCACTTGGTTAATTCCAAGTTTCCACCAGTCTCCCACAATGAATAAGGATTCAAGAAAATATACTCACTATGAGATTAACTCTATGGTGAAAAGCATTTTAGGAAAGAAACTATATCAGGATAGGTGGACTAGATCTTGAACCTTCCATAGCAAAAGTCTTATCGGACTTACTGATCAATCAGTGAACCATATCTTTAACTGTCGACTGTTTATGTAAGCCAAGTGAACAAGCCTCACACTGTAACTTTTCAAAATCAACCTTGGTTCTCGGTTATGTCTTTTTCGGCCATGGACATTCTTGGTTTCAGAGAGAGTGTAGGGAATCACAACCTCTATAGAGACTCCCAAATGGCTGACATAGCTCTACACTCATATAGATAATCATCTTATTAAGAGTAGTTTATTCTACCTCACTTGTTTTGATAACAAGATATAAGTATCATTAAGCCCTTTTGTAGCAAGCACTTGGGTGCACCACAAAAATGAGTTAGAGTCAAGCTCCTAAGTGCTTACTCGCATAGTCAATCATAACCAGTTTTTTCTGTTGAACTTAGTCCGTGGGATCTCCAGTCGCTAAGTGAGGTTTCCATTAAGCTGACTCAGTATGATTAGGTTTTTTTAGCCTCATTTCCCTTGATTGCCAAAAAACAGAGATAAGTTTAGGCTAGAATGATGTTATCTGATTATTGGTGGTGTCTCTGTCTTTCACAATTTATCTAGTAAAGGCTAAGCGGGTTGAATCAACAGGAGGAATGCGATAGAAGCTTTTTGGTATCATTTTACAAACTAGATTGGTTAGGTTGTTGATCGGTCATATATATTGCATATATATTGTCACATTATCATGTTTATTATCTAATAGATCCTATTAATAAGTCTTATTTTCTTTATAAAATGCATGCCCATTGCTAAAGGAAAGGGAAGAGAAACAAGCCCAAAAGCCCATCAAAATTCTGATTTAATTCAGAATTAATTCGAAATCAGAAAAATCAGGACATATCATGACAAATGAGAGAATTTGAAAAGTCGGTTAAAATAAATCTTCCCAAATCAGTTGGTTAAAGCCAAAGAACAAAGGCAATTTCATGAAATCCAGGAGCTGAAATGGGAAAACCAGCAAGAGATAAGGGGATATCACCAAACGAGGAGTTGTACTCCCCTGGGTGTGGCCACCTGGACACACCCAGGCCACGAAAACGCGGCCAAAGCCCCGTTTCTGCAGCTTGGTTAGTTCTGTTGGGGGAGAGTTTGCTCCCCTATCTTCGTACGCCCTCCACCGTTTGGTTTTTTTCCTATAAGTACTGTATTTTCAGACAAGAAGGGATCGGAAATTAGTGTAAGTTTTTCTCTTTGTTTTTAAGGTTTAGGTTCTTTGTTAGATAGTATTGAGAAGTTGTATTTCTGTTTTTCAATTTGTAGTTGTAGCACCCCGTTCCCGGAATGTCCCAATTTTTTCGACCATATTGTTTCAATTTTCTTCCAGTATTTATTTTTGGGTTGTGATTGCTTATGTTATTTGGTATCGGATCTAGATTCTCAGACCTAGAGTTAGCCCTGACCCAGACCAGGAACCCGATACCAGCATATTGCCTGATTTGACTTTTTTGATAGTCCAATTTGATCGATTTCAGTTTCAAACACTGTTTTCCAATATTTTAGATTTTTCATGATTTTTTGAAAATTTTCAAAATTATTCTGCAAAATCTTTAAAACTGGTGTCGATCAACATCGCTGACCGATTCCCGGATTTTTAGTTTTTAAACGGAATTAATTTTCAGAAACGTCTTTCACATTACTTCTTAGAATCTCCTTTTCAATCTAAATACATTTTTTTGAGATTTTTCTAAATTTATCAAAATTTGACTGATTCTAGTCGACCAGTGTCGCCGGAGGATTCCAGAGTTTTCAATTTGAAAACTATATTGAATTTCTCGAATCTAATTTCATCAAGTATCTTAAAATAATATTTTTTATTTTTGAGAATTTTTTGAAGCGTTTCTGAAACAGTCAAATTTTACCCTATTTAAATAATAATATTATTTTTCTTTCCTTTCTTTTCTTACTTTTTCCTTCTCCACTCCTCTACTTTATACTCTCAGGACATTCTATTAAATTAATTATTTAATAATATATTTATTTATTAATTTTTTCTTATTTTTTTCTTTTCCTTATTTTTCCTTTTCCCTTATTTTCTTTTCTTTCTTTTTCTTCTTTTCTTTTCTTCTCCCTTACTTGCTTCATGCCTTGACCCCCTATGACCGACCCCCCTGCAACAACAACAACAGGGGGGCCATCTCCCCCCGCTCCCCTTCCCATGCTTCCCTTCTCCCTCTTCTTCTTTTATTTTCCCTTCTTTCTTCCTTTCTTCCTATTCTTCTCTATATTCTCCTATTTCATTCTCCCACCAACCCACTCTCTCTCTCCCCCCTCCATGACGGCCGGTTCCACCCTCACCGTCGTCCAGCGCCGTCCCTAGCCGCCGGTGTCGCCCCCAACTCTCCACTTTCTTTTTCCACTTCCATTATCTCCAAATTCCATCTCCTTTTCTCTAATTTTAACAAAACCCATCACTCCATCATCTTCCTCTTCTCCAAAATTCACTACCAATTTCACCAAATCCTCCACTTTCACCACCATACCACCATCAACCACCACCACCATCAACTCCATCAACAACAAACAACAACAACAACCTACCACCCCCTGAAATCACCTAGAAGGGGGTGAATAGGTGACTAACTAATCTAATGATGAATTAAAGCAGAATTAAAACTATTTATGCAACTAATAACTATTAAGTTAAATGCACCAAGTGTAACGGTCCCAGATTTTAAGAATCTCAATTGACACAATGTCTATATTGATCAACAGATCATCAAATTAATCTCCAATATTCTTGAAAATTTTGGCAGCATCTCCTTTGTAAATATTGATATATCCAAATATACATTTCACGTCACAATAATTTCGACCAACACCAGCCTACTTATTTTCAATCCAAACATATAAGTTAAGGTCAACAATCGTCCATACAGTCATAATAATATTTGGCTCACAACGACCAGTATTCTCTAAATAACAATTTCAGCTTGACATCGCCTACTTATATGGAGACAAAGAAACATATGCCCGAGAATACCCCTCTCGGCATGCAGAACATAACTCAGAATTTCCGTAACTCCAACTTAATCATAGTCATCTAACATATACTATAAATAACATCAATAAGAATGTAAACAATACAATATGAGGTTTTACAATTACAATTACAATTTCAAAACATAACACAAGAGTGTAGCAGAATTCCTGATGAAGGGCTCTGGACTATCTCCTCAAGATTCCTCTAGATAAGAGTTGAGGTGCCGCTATAGCTCTCTTGATTGAATACAAGTGTAAGCAAACAAACCCAAGCATATATCAATTTAAGCACAATATATATCAAGCATATAAGTAGATGAGCAATATAAGTATGCAAGATATAAACACAAGTGAGAGATAGAGAGAGCATTCACAAACACGGGAGATTTGTTTCGAGGTTCGAGTACCCTTGCTCTACGTCCCTGCCTTCAACACTATGAAGGATTTTCACTAGAATCGATCCCACTGGATCACTCGGTGTCGCAACACCTACAACGAGTTCACACTAGAACTCCTTGGACTCACTAGTCCCTCTCTTGTTCCCGCAAGAACTACACATACAAGCACACTAGCTTACCGAGGCCGCACCTCTACACCGAGCTCCCATAAGAACTCGAAACAACGCGAACCCGTAAGTCTGCCTCCTCAAATACAAAGTAGAACACTTTGGTGATCACAACACTTTGATCACCTAAAAAACACTCGCAACAAATATCCCTATAGGATTGATATAGTAATAGATAACTCAAGTGTATGTGAGAAAACTAGGATTGATTTGGTGGTGAAAAACTCAAAAATCTCTTTTACAAAACACTTTTGAAAAACTCCCTTTTTGATATGGAAGTATTTGGCTCTAAAACATGTGGAGATAAACACTGAGATAGATAGGGAAAACTAGCCCATAATTTTCTCTAAATCTTGTAGAAAACAACCTAAGGGAAGGGGTCCCCAATATATAGGCTTCCAAAAAACTAGCCGTTGGGGACAACACAGTAGGAAAATCCTGCTATCGGTCGACCACCCGATCGACCGCCAACGGTCGGATTTCTGACCGTTGGGAAACTCGGTCGACCGGCCGGTCGACTGAAAACTGGGCTTAGACCTAGCGGTCGACCGCCCGGTCGACCGGGCCATTTACAGAGAGCAGAGACTCTCTGTCGGTCGACCGTACGGTCGACCGGCTCTTGCTGTGCATGTTTGTGCACATCGGTCGACTGGAGCGGTCGACCGACTTCTGGCTCGGTCGACCGTCCAGTCGACCGGCAGAAGGCCAGTCCAACATTTTTAGGGATTAAAAACTCGGTCTTTTTTCTTCAATAAAATCTCATAAATTCTAAAAAAATAAGTTCTTTGATATACTTAAAAATACAAACATGTTTGATTAAAAATCAAAACATATTACAAATATTTTGAACTATTTTTGTAATATAAAAGTTTTGCCTTAAACAAAAACCTGTATTTTTTCAAAACGATTTTTTCAAAATTTTTCCAAATACAAAAACAAGATATTCTAAACACTTTTGAAGCTTAGTGTGTATAAATATGATCCACTACACATATATGATGAAATATCTATGTTTTTTTGACAATAAGCTCTAAATTAAGTTTTGATAAAACACATGTATTTTTGAATCTTAAAAACCAAATCGGTATTTTCTAAAACGAAAACTCTTTTATGAAAACACATATAAATCTTGTGTGTGAGTGTATATGAACTTGAAAAATCCACCAACTAATCTATCTTTTACATTTTATCTAAAATCAAAATCTGGACACTTACAAACATGACCCAAGTCTTCTTGGAAATCTTCTCTTAAAGGTCTTCTTCTCCTTCTTGACTTGGTCCAAACTTTGATCCAATGAGTTAGAATCCTCTTGAGTACTTGATGCAATCTTGATGCGCGAGCGCTTGAATCAACACGTGCTAGCTTCAAAACTTTAACTTTAAATCCTTTGTTGAAGCTAAACACCAACTAAGATCTTGATCAAATATCTGATACTAATTAAACACAAGATCATTAGTATTATAACTACATGAGTTAATCATCATCAAAACTAGAGTGATGTGCCTTCGGGCCAACAATCTCCCCCTTTTTGATGATGACAAAACTCATGGGGTTATATATGCATGGATTAAAGTTAAGCTTCATAGAAGCTCCCCCTTAACTCATACATAGCAATAAACAAATAGATATTCAATGAAGTGCATAAAACTAAATAAATATATATGCATAAACAAGGTAAGAGAAATATGCATAAATTAAAAATTCTTCTCCCAAAAAACTCTCCCCCTTTTTGTATAAATTTTCAAAATCCTTCTCCCTTTTTTTTTGTATAAACATAAAATAGAACATCCATACACTGAATATATGCATAAACTCAATTTCTAAATATGCATATATAAACTCAAAATCATTCTCTCCCTTTTGTCAATCATCAACAAAGGGGTGAAAAACAAATCAATCAATAAAGATATATATGCGATATACATTCATGAAGAGGAAGACGGTAAGTTAGCTCCTCAACATACATGCATTATATAAAGAAGGGATGACAAAATCCTAACTCACATAAAGCATAATATACAATGCATAAGTGAAGATGTTAAGCCCCCCTACACACGTGTACCACATAAAGAAGAGATGTCAAGCTCCTCAATACAAGATACACTCAATATGAATTTAATATATAGAAGAGATGCTAAGCTCCCCTTGCATATAGGCAATACATATCAAAACATTTTTAACAAAATTTTGATAATTCTAAAGGAAAACTTTGAAATTTCTTAAAACAAAATTTTGATAGCACTGTAAACAAACAAAATTTTAAGATACCAATTGAACATTTTTGAAACATGATACCAATGAAAGTAAAATATTTTATATTTTGATACCAATTGAAATATATGGTAAATTTTGATACCAAATACAAGGTAAAATATTTTTGATACCAATTGAAATTGAAATTTTTTGATACCAATTGAAATCGAAACATTTGTAATCAAAACCCAATTGACATCGAAACCCAATTGAATTCGAAATATATTGATACCAATTGAAGTATATTGTAAATTTTGATATCAATTAAAAGGTAAAATATGAAGTATATTTTGATATCAATTGAAAATAATGCATAAGCTCATTAAAATACCAATTGAGATACCAATTGAAATAGATTTAAGTCAAGCTTAGCATAAGCATAATTTGTGCTTTAAACATGTAAGGATATTGTAAATCAAGCACAATCAAGTCATATATATGTATAAAAATGAAAATACCAATTGAAATTGGTATTATTTAAAATTTGAAGCATACATATATAAGAAAACATATATGAGTATACAGAATTTCATGAAGTTCATGTGTATAACTCATAACTATTCACCCTATTCATACATATGATAAAAAGATTTTCAATTAGAGCATACAAGGCATGGTCACCCAACCATCCGCCCTTAAGGGTTGGTAGGAGTTTTCAAAAATAAGAGTTTGAAAATATTTTGCATAGTTTGAAAACTCTACCCATTGAAGAATAAGTAACTATCTAAAATAATTTTTGAAAAAACTAGTTAAAGATCCTTCAAACATGAAAGCAAATCATATGTATCTCATGAATCATACTAAATACACAAAAATTGACACTCGAAATCTATAAAGCTTAAAAATTCTCATGAAAATAATGTCATGAGTAAACAAATGAAGTGTGAGTGCACAAGAATCATGTGAATAGTATTTTCATGAAAGTAATCAATAAAGCTCAAAATAGGCATGAATTTCTTTTATCAAAATCATGAAAATCATAAAAATTAATTTTTCATTAAAAACAAAATTTAAGGTATATGTATGTTTTATCAAAACTAGAAATATGCATACATATCCAAACACAAAAAGAGTCCACAATAGTATTTGCATGAAGGCAAGTGACTCAAGGGTACAAATATATATTTATTAGTTTTGAACAAAAATTACGTATACATGAAGCAAACATATATAAGAATATGAAAACAAGTGTAAATGAGAGAATCATCAAAACTAGGTTATACATGTACATGTAATGAGAACAAATGAGCAATGAAGTACAAACATATAAGAATCAATTGTTACTCACTACCTGTACAAGTATATACACAAGTCTTAATGAAAATTTACATTTAAATATGTAATCAAAACATGAAGTACAAAACTATAAACAAACATGATTATTAAGGTAAATGCACATGTTTTAGAGAAATGATATACGCAATAGCTAAACTAAAATGAGAACACAAAATATGGATCCATATGAACATAAGTGTATCTCAATTACTATACATGTATGTCATAAGTCTAAATAACATGACATTTAATAACAATCATGAAAAACATGCTAAAACTCAATAATCTAAAAGCATGTAAACAAATAAGGAGTTAGAGATAGTTACCAAAACTATTAGGGCACATCTCTAAGTCTCCAAACCATGGTGGTCCTCCCACCAAACTTCCTTGATAGTGATGCGTCAATTGTATTCATCTAGCCCATGCATCCACCACCAAGGCACCAAACCTCACGTCATGTGAGAGCCTACACCTACATCAAACACAAGAGGTGGAGATTTTGGTACCCATTTTCTTTTGGGTCCACGGGGGTTAGCATTGTTTGGGACCCAAACATTTTTATTAGCAAAATTTAAAGAATTTATCTTATCATAACAAAACTTTACTAAATGGCCTTTGCGACTACAATGTGTACATTTGTACGCTCTAGAATGCACATGAAATGAGTATGATCATGATGTGCAAAGTATGCATATGTGTATCGTGGGTGATGTGCGTGAATATGTGGAGCTTGTTTCTTTTGAAACAAGGTTTCCAATCTATTATGATTAAATGCACAATTGCTCAAAGTTGAGCTTAAATAATCTATTCTATTTTTCAAAAATTGAAACTCAGTTTTATCAATAGTAGCATGAAAAGCATGGTGAGAATGAGAATCAACACTTTTTCTTTTTAGAAATATTTTCCTTCTCTTTTAAAATAATTTTTCTTTTCAAAGAGTTGTTTTCATCCAAAGCAATCTCTTTTTCTTTTTCCACTAAAGTGATTTTATTTTTTAAAGAAGTATTTCCTTCACAAAGATCATTTAATTTAGGAAGTCAAGAAAATATTATCCTTTTTCAACATTCCATTTTCTTTAGAGATATTTTTCACTTTATTTTGAAAAGAATTTTTTTCTTTTGAAATGGACTCATATTTATTTTTCAATCTTTTATGGACCTTTTTAAGCATGTCATATTTTTCAAGAAGTTGTTGACAAAAAGATTCAAGTTCATCATAAGACATGTCAATATCTTCTTCTACCTCGGATTCAGAGTTTACCTCAAGGGGTTATCCCCTTGGACCATGTAGCACAAGTTGGAAGCATTATTTCTATTATCCAAGTCACTCCCCGCAAATATTGCTTTTGTTCACCAAGGAAGACTATAGTGTTCCATACTACAAAAGCCGAATCAAAATTAGCAACCCTAGATAAATATTCATCATTTAGGGTACTTTTTAATGCATGGATGGCTTTTGCATTAGCCTCAAGATTTTTTTCATTTAAACAATATGAATCTTTAATAGTGGCAAAATAAACATGAATACCTAGGGCTTTGAGGTACACTGACATCTTAACCTTCCAAGTTTGGATGTTAAGAATATCAAACATGGGAGGTGACATGAAATCCATGTGTGTGTACAAATATTGTGATTAGCCAAAAATAAGGATCTTTAACTCTAGGTTGCTAGACCCAAATCAAGAACACCAAGCTCTGATACCAATTGAAATCACCTAGAGGGGGGAGTGAATAGGTGACTAGCTAATCTAATGATGAATTAATGCGAAATTAAAACTATTTATGTAACTAAAAACTATTAAGCTAAACACACCACGTATAACACAAGAGTGCCACCGAATTCCCGGTGAAGGGCTCTGGACTATCTCCTCAAGATTCCTCTAGATAAGAGTTGAGGTGCCGCTATGGCTCTCTTGGTTGAATACAAGTGTAAGCAAACAAACCCAAGCATATATCAATTTAAGCACAATATATATCAAGCATATAAGTAGATGAGCAATATAATTATGCAAGATATAAACACAAGTGAGAGATAGAGAGAGCAATCACAAGCACGAGAGATTTGTTTCGAGGTTCGAGCACCCTTACTCTATGTCTCCGCCTTCAACACTATGAAGGATTTTTTACTAGAATCGATCCCACCGAATCACTCGGTGCTACAACACCTACAACGAGTTCACATTAGAACTTCTTGGACTCACTAGTCCCTCTCTTGTTCCCGCAAGAACTACACACGCAAGCACACTAGCTTGCCGAGGCCGCACCTCTACACTGAGCTCCCACAAGAACTCGAAACAACGGTAACCCGTAAGTCTGCCTCCTCAAATACAAAGTAGAACACTTTGGTGATCACAACACTTTGATCACCTAAAAAACACTCTCACAATAAATATCCCTATAGGATTGATATAGTAATGGATAGCTCAAGTGTGTGTGAGAAAACTAGGATTGATTTGGTGGTGAAAAACTCAAAAATCTCTATTTACAAAACACTCTTGAAAAACTCTCCTTTTGATATGAAAGTATTTGCTCTAAAACATGTAGAGATAAACACTGAGATAGGTAGGAAAAATTAGCCCAAAAACTCTCTTTAAATCTTGTAGAAAATAGCCCAAAGGGTCCCCAAGATATAGGCTTCCAATAACTAGCCGTTGGGGACAACACAGCAGGAAAATCTTGCTGTCGGTCGACCGCCCGGTTGACCGCCAATGGTCAGATTTTCGACCGTTGGGAAACTCGGTTGACCGGCCAGTCGACCGAAAACTGGGCTTAGACCTAGCGGTCGACTGCCCGGTCGACCGGGCCATTTACATAGAGCAAAGACTCTCTGTCAGTCGACCGGCCCTTGCTGTGCACGTTTGTGCACATCGGTCGACCAGAGCGGTCGACCGACTTCTGGCTCGGTCGACAGTCCAGTCGACCGGCAGAAGGCCAGTCCAACATTTTTAGAGATTAAAAACTCGATCTTTTTCCTTCAATAAACTCCCATAAATTCTCATAAATTCTACAAAAATAAGTTCATTGATATACTTTAAAATACAAACATGTTTGATTAAAAATCAAAATATATTACAAACATTTTGAACTATTTTTGTAATATAAAAGTTTTGCCTTAAACAAAAACCTGTATTTTTCCAAAACGAATTTTTCAAAACTTTTTCAAATACAAAAATAAGATATTCTAAACACTTTTGAAGCTTAGTGTGTATGAATATGATCCACTACACATATATGATGAAATATTTATGTTTTTTTGACAATAAGCTCTAAATTAAGTTTTGATAAAACACATGTATATTTTGAATCTTAAAAATCAAACCGGTATTTTCTAAAACGAAAACTCTTTTATGAAAACACATATAAATCTTGTGTGTGAGTGTATATGAACTTGAGCAATCCACCAACTAATCTATCCTTTACATTTTATCTAAAAAGAAAATCTTGACACTTACAAACATGACCCAAGTCTTCTTGGAAATCTTCTCTTGAAGGTCTTCTTCTCCTTCTTGACTTGGTCCAAACCTTGATCCAATGAGTTAGACTCCTCTTGAGTACTTGATGCAATCTTGATGCGTGAGCTCTTGAATCAACACGTGTTACCCGTTGGCCCAGAGGCCTTCCACTCTAGTTTTGCTGATGATTAACTCATGTAGTTATGTGTACTAATAATCTTGTGATTTTAGTTTCAGATCATTAACCAAGATATTAGTTGGTGATTGCTTCAACAAAGGAGTTTTGAAGCCTTTCACATGGTGATTCCAAAGCCCGAGCAACAAGATCATACATAGCACTCGTTGGAGTCTAGCTCGGTGGATCACGGAGTTTTGGATCGAGTCGGCTTGGAGACGGCGCTCTACAAGAAGACCTCGGTACCTAGTTTAGTTTTGTGTTTAGATCCATTTGTAAAGATTAGAATAGTATGATATGCTCAAGTTCACAACACACACACGTTTCATGTTTTGATTTTGGTTTTCGGTTTGTTTGATTTAACCGATCTTGGTTTTTATGAATAGATAAGTATCAAAACAAGTTTACATGTGTTTATGTATATTAGATATGTTCTATATACATGTATGCTTCATATCCTAGACAAACTTAATTTAATATACCTATTCATGTGTTTTAGGTTTTGTGTTTTAACAAAACATATTTTTGGAAATAAAGTCAAAAACTATGATATGTATATGTTTCATGTATATTAGATTTCTATCCATATGCATCATGCTTCAAAGTATTTAAATATCATGTTTTTGTATTTGAATGAGTTTTGGAAAAATCAGATTTCAATTGGTATCAGAGCTAGGACTCTAGTTTTTAGCTTCACATCCTTAGAGAGATCCTAAAATTTGCTAATCACTATTTGCATTCTTTCATTCATACACTAGTAAAAATGGCCGACAACATTAAGACCCCTCCTAAATTTGATGGACTCAATTTCCCCATTTGGAAGGTTAGGATGAGTATCTTTCTATAGTCCCTAGGTAGTTTAGTTGCTAAATCCTTGACCAAACCCTATAGTAGACTCGATAGTGAGGAGAGCACTTGGTCCGACTTTATCTACCAAAGATTATCGATAAGATGAGGAGATCTAGGAGAGACAAGTCCGACGAGCGTTGCCTCATGGTCCAAGGGAATGACTCCCTTGAGGTACAATCGGAATCTCAACTAGATGATAGCTCTAGTTCCTATTGCTATGGGTGTTTAGAAGTACAAACCTTAAATGTAGAACTTGCTACAAAGCTTGAAATTTTTTTAGAAAAACATGACCTTTTGAAAAAGAAAAATTTTGAACTAAAAGAAGAATATAAGGATTTGTGTTCAAGTTTTGAATTGATTTTGCAAGAGAAGGAAGAGATTGCTAGTGAACGTGACTCACTTAAATCTCAACTAGACCTTTCCCTAAAGGAAAATAAATTTTTGAAAAGTAAAAATGATTGTGATGATGTTTTAAAAAACAATGAAGTTTTATCTTCAAAATTAGATTTTATTTTAAAAGATAATCATTCTTTGAAAAATGAAATTGATTTCATCACAAAAGAATTAGATTTAGTTTTAAAGAAAAATGAATCTTTAAAAATTGATATAGACTCACATGTTTGCCATACTAGTGTAGCTTCACCAAGCACATCTATTGCATGCTCCACTTTATCTTCTAGTATTGAAAATGATATAAATATTTTGAAGAAAAGTGTTGATTGTTTGGGCTCCACTTTGAGCCAATGTGCTTTGAATCATACACGCTTGGAATCCTTGGTTCGAAAGAAACAAGTTCCATCTTTGCATGCACACCCTCCACGGCATACACATGCTCCTCACGTACACACCCATCACACTTTGTATGCTCATGTGTATACTTGTACACATTGTGGACGTAAGGGCTACCTTGCTAGATTTTGCTATGATAGAATACATGATGAAAATTTAGCAAATAATTTTGTTTGGGTTAGGAAAGGGACTAACCCCCATGAACCCAAAAGAGTATGGGTACCAAAGACCACCCCTATTGTATTTGATGTAGGTGTGGGCTCTCACATGACGTGAGAGTAGCGGTACCTTGGAGTGGATGCGTTCCGAGCTTCATGATGACCATTTGGATGCATCACTTTCAAGGGAAGGTTTGGGGAAGACCACCTTGATTTGGAGGACTAGAGAGGTGCCTTCATCGGTTTTGATATCGATCTCTAACTCCCGTTTTTATTTACATGCTTTCACATCATTGATTTAAAACATGTCATGTTTATTGTTCATTATGCTTATGCCATGTTCATTAGATTAGTGATATACATGTTTAGTTATTTGAGACACCCATGTTTAATATGGATCTATATCTATGTGTTCTCACCTTATTTTTAACTAATATGTATGTCCTAAATCTAATGCACATGCATATACATAATGATCATATGGATGTTTATGACCTTTGTTTTTGATGTTTCATGATTTGAATATATGTTTAAATGTTAGTTTTCATTAAGACTAGAATTTATACTTGTACATATAGTGGGCCACAAATAAATTTTTATATGTTTGAGTTTGAACGCTTATTTGTACCCATTAGATGTGCTAGTATAGTCTAGTTTTGATGATTTTCATGTTTTGAGGAATATTGAGCTTGAATGTCTATTTTCATGATTATTTGTGTCACATAACACTTGTACACTCACTTCATTTAAATGTTTCTCATTATTATGTTTTTCATGAGTATGTATGGGCTTTATGGACTTCGAGTGTTTAGTGATCATGTGATTTACATGTTTTTCATGAAAAATATTTATGTTTTATTCCTTACTTGAAGGATTTCTTACTAGTTTACAAGTTTTTCCATTTAGCTAGTTCGTATTCTTCGTTATGGTAGAGTTTTTCAAACATACTATATTTTCAAAATCAATAATTCTAGTTTTTAACAAAGAAAATTCATTTTCATCAACTTTTGGAAATTTAGCTTTACAAGCAACTTTATAAGCATCAAATTCTCTTTTAGTTGAAATAAGATTAGAAGAAATTTCTTCCTTTTCTTTTGAAACAATTGCAAGTTGGTTTTTAAGCAACTCAATTTCCTTTTTTAATTTAGAGCATTCTACCTTTTTATCATCAAAGCTTTCAGAAAGTTCAACAAAGGCATGTACTAATATTTCTCTACTTATTTCATTATCTTCATCAAGAGGTTGAGAGGTTACCTTGGGTGTGTTTGCCATGAAACACATATTTCCCGTGTCGACCTCATCTTCGGATTCACTTTCCGAATCCCAAGTGGCTTTGTAAGCTTTCTTTTCAACCGGCCTCTTTTGCTTCAAGGAGGAAGTCACCTTTTCTTGAAATCCGGACAATCGGCCATGATGTGTCCGGGTTTCCGGCAATTGTAGCATATGATTCTTCTCTCCTCCTTACCTTCCAATTTCCTTCTATAGTTGAGTTTATTTTTGCGGTACATCCTCTTCACATTTCTTACTAGGAGAGATAACTCCTCATCATCTTCTTCATCTTCTTCATCATCGTCAATAGTGGAGGAAGACTTGAAAGCTATGGACTTCTTCTTTTGAGGTACCGCTTCTTCTTTTGCCTTCTTTTCCATTTCATGAGTCTTAAGGTTTTCAATAAGACTTATGAGATCCATTTCATCTTTATCATTCAACTCCTTTAAGGTGGTAGCCTTGATCTCCCATGATGAAGGAAGAGCTCGAATCACTTTGCGCACCTTTTGGTCGTTGCTTATATCATCACCTAAAGAAGAAAGAGCATTGGTAATCTTAGTAAACTTGGTAATCATAGAATCAATAGACTCATCTTCAAGCATTTTAGGGTGAATAGATGATAATGCTAATCTAATGAACTAAATACGGAATTTAAAAACTAATTGCAATTACACTTAATGCAACCAATAAGTGATGCACACACAACCAAGCCAAGCATATAAATATGAATGATCAATATGAAATAATGCAAGGCACAATACACACACAGAGAGAGAGAGAGAGAGAGTAAGAGTCAATGGATCAAGTGCAAACAACAAGATTTGTTTCGAGGTTCGAGCACCCAGCTCTACATCCCCGCCTTCACCCAGAAGGATTTCGAATCCATTAGCTTGTCCACAAAGGACTCCCACACAGGGAACCTCCACCGAGGATTTGGGGCAATACAATAACTAGGAGTACCCAACTCCTCTCTTTACAAGCACAACCTCTCACTAGAGGCAAAGCACCAAGCAAACGAAAACAATCACCTCACAACTTGAGGGATAAGCACAAAGCTACACAAGGATCACCTCACAACTAGAGGGATGCAACCCACTTGCAAAACCTCCTCAACACTATGAGGGAAAGGCACAAAGCCAAGCAAAAATAGGATTTACAACTTGGTGATCAAAAGATCACAAACCAATCTCTTTTCCCACAAACACAAAGACCCTTTAGATGGGATAGAATGAAGCTCAAGTGTGAAAAACAAAGTGTTTAAAATAAAGAAAAATCACTTGGGAAATCTCCACAAAGATATAGAATGATTAGACCAAAACAAATTCCCAAAAGACTATTTTTCTTTGAAATAATGAAACACTTTTAAAAAATAATAAGATTGATCTTTGGTAGCTCGGGAGAAGTCAAAATGCTCCTAACTGTAAAAACTGAATCATAGTGAGCAAACACATATAAAAGATCTTTATCAAGAGATGCTCTAAGTGTCTTAAGAGCTAGTGCATTGGCCTTTCTATGCTTGCTATCATTGGGGTAGGATTCTTTAGTAGTGACATGATAAACTTTATGTCCTAGGGTTTTCAAATGATAACTCATCTTGGCCTTCCAAATATCAAGTCTAGAAATATCAAACATAGGAGGGCTATCCATGAGTGCAAACTATATGTGTGCAAATGCAAATGAAGATTAGCAAACCAAGATCTCACTCCTAGGTGGTTAAACCTAAATATCAGGAGCGTAGGCTCTGATACTAATTGAAAGAATTTGTCATTTAGAACATATGATACCAAAATAAGATAAATATTCATTTTTTTAATCATTTTTCATCATAAAGTATGGGAGTGGAAATCAAAGGTAAACTAAATACCAATTGAAAGATAAAATATAAGTTTTTTTTAGTTTTCTCCCCCTTTATGAAATACCAAATAAAACGATGCATAAGCTTGTATTAGTAAACCAATTGAAAACTAATCAATTGAAACATGATAGTCATTTAAAAACTAAGCTTAGCATATATAACATTTGTGCTCAAAGATATAGGGATATAGTAAGCACAAATAAAAAATGTATAGGTGTATGAATAAAAATGAGTACCAATCAAAATAGATGATACCAATTGAAAGCATACATACAGAAAAAAATATATGAGTATACAAAATGTTCTATATTGATATATTTTTATTGGTATCATATTTGATTGAACCCCTTATTGACATCATTTTTTTGACAAAAAGGGGGAGAACATTTTTTTTACCCCTTTGTTGATGATTGACAAAAAGGGGGAGAATTATTTGAGTTTATAAGCATGTTTTTATATGCATGTTTTGTTTATCTAGAAACATAGTTTGTTTTTATTTATTAGTTTGTCATTTAATTGGTATCAAGAGATTTTTTCGTTTATTTGTTGATATCAAGAGCTTTATTTAAAGAACATGTTTTTATTTTGGTATCAAAAGCTTTAATAGAGTTTTACCGTTTAATTGGTATCAAGAACATGGTTCATTGTTTTATGCATGACTATGTTTTATGCATGTCTATGCATTTTCATGTTTAATTTTTATTGCATATTTATATGTTTATTGTGATGCATGAGTTAAGGGGGAGCTTCCTTGAAGCTTAACTTTAATCCATGCATATATAACTCCATGAGTTTTGTCATCATCAAAAAGGGGGAGATTGTTGGCCCAGAGGCCTTCCACTCTAGTTTTGATGATGATTAACTCATGTAGTTATGTGTACTAATAATCTTGTGATTTTAGTTTCAGATCATTAACCAAGGTATTAGTTGGTGATTGCTTCAACAAAGGAGTTTTGAAGCCTTTCACATGGTGATTCCAGAGCCCGAGCAACAAGATCATACATAGCACTCGTTGGAGTCTAGCTCGGTGGATCACGGAGTTTTGGATCGAGTCGGCTTGGAGACGGCGCTCTACAAGAAGACCTCGGTACCTAGTTTAGTTTTGTGTTTAGATTCATTTGTAAAGATTAGAATAGTATGATATGCTTAAGTTCACAACACACACACGTTTCATGTTTTGATTTTGGTTTTCGGTTTGATTGGTTTAACCGATCTTGGTTTTCATGAATAGATAAGTATCAAAACAAGTTTACATGTGTTTATGTATATTAGATATGTTCTATATACATGTATGCTTCATATCCTAGAAAAACTTAATTTAATATACCTATTAATGTGTTTTAGGTTTTGTGTTTTATCAAAACATATTTTTGGAAATAAAGTCAAAAACTATGATATGTATATGTTTCATGTATATTGGATTTCTATCCATATGCATCATGCTTCAAAGTATTTAAATATCATGTTTTTGTATTTGAATGAGTTTTGAAAAAAATCAGATTTCATTACCTCCAAAACTTTGACTTTAAATCCTTTGTTGAAGCTAAACACCAACTAAGATCTTGATAAAATATCTGATACTAATTAAACACAAGATCATTAGTATTATAACTTCATGAGTTAATCATCATCGAAACTAGAGTGATGGGCCTTCGGGCCAACACCCCCTTCCTCCCCGGGGGCCTTAGCTGTGCTGCCGCCTCCTCCTCCGGCGGCGGCGCCGCCGCCCCCAGACCGCTGGCGGTGGCCAGCCGCCGGCCACCCCACCCTCTCCCCTCCTTTCTCCGTTTTCTTTTCTTTTCTTTCTTTCTTTCTTTTATTCCTTTCCTTTTTCCTTCTTTCCACATTTACCCTTCCCTTCATTTCATAATTTTCCACCTTATCCACACCCTCTCTCTCTTTCTCCTATAACTCTCTCTCTCTCTCTCTCTCTTTAACAAATTCTCCTCTCTCTCCTCATTCTCTCTCTAATATTTATAATATATATATATATATATATATATATATATAAATATATGGATTAGTAGCATGCTCACGTTCGCGGACTTCCCGGGTTTTAACTCGGTATTGCGTTCCAACTTTTAGGCGAGTGCTTTATTTTCATGTTTAGTAACTGCTACTCTGGCATTTATTGTATGATATATTGATATGTGGATATCTTATCACTATCTTTACATACCTAACAATTGCTACTCTTACTTTTAGTACATGATACATCGCTATACGAGTTGATACATGATCCATGACACTTGATATCTGACACCGGTACTTGAAATGTTATACATGACACCTGATCTGCAACACTTGATATCTGACACCGGTATTTAACATGTTATACTTGACACCTGATTCATGACACTTGATATCTGACACCGGTACTTGACATGTTATACTTGACACCTGATCTCTGACACTTGATATCTGATATCGGTACTTGACATGTTATCACTTGACACCTGATACCTGACACCTGATATATGACACTTGACTATTGACATGCTATCACTCACTTGACATGCTTTCACATGGTACAAGCACATTTGACCTCATATTGTGACACCTGACAGGATACTATTACACCTGACACCTGTATTACATTACATATTCATGATCGCTTTTACGGGGACTTGACATGATTATTATATTATTACTAGACATTTGGTACTCCTAAACTCCTGTGCTCCCGAACTCCTGTATACTTGAATCCCTGAAACAGGGAGACTCCTGACATTATGACCCTGATATTATACTCCTGTTGATCCCCGTAATAGGATAACCATGGATATTGGACTTTTGTGAATACCCTGTGGATATTATCATTAGACAATCTATAATAATTGAACAACTTACACTGGGACGGGGGAAATTGATGGGTACCAATATAGCTTTTGTGTTTATGGTGGCCATACAAATGTTATACAACTAATTCCTGGGATTCGACCTGGAGGCCACCAGGTATTTTCGTGGGGTGTACTGACACCCCTACTCCCCTGCTTGCCTGCCGGGTGTGTCATAATCCCCTGGGTATGTTCCTTTGGAGAGCGGTGACACTCTACTCATGTTCGGGCGTATACTAAGTCCTACGGGCATATAGTAAGTCCCAATACCTAGCTGCATGTTCCGGCTCAGTACCCGATACTCCTGGACCATTGTTACGGACATGCACGGGACCCATTCTAAACATGATTCGTCGATCCCCATCAATTTTCATTAACCAACCTCGCTCGACTTTTATGTAGAGTTATATGGTATGGGCCATATACCGAAACATACAAATTGAACGAGTCTTAATAATAACTTGATAATTGACTTCATGCTACATGAATTTTAATGTCATTTCCATATTTTACCATTTATTGTGATTATTTCATGCTTGTTAATTTGAGTACATAACACTTGACCTGCTACACTTGCTTTTGTTTCATGCCACATGGATTCTAATGTCATTTCCATATTTCACTATTTATTGTGGCTATTCCATGCTTGCTGATTTGAGTACATAATACTTGACCTAATGCACTTGTTTTCGTTTATACTTGCCATTTGGTTTCTTCTTGCACTCGCTGGGTTGCCTATTAACAACCCTGGATTTGCATGTTCAGATCTTTCAGCTTGAACTGAGGTGGACCCTTTAGCTGAGGACCAGGCCTTCTTCAAGGAGCAGGCGAATCAGTCGTAACTTCATCCCGTCTTGTCTCGCTCGCGAGATTCTTTCTTTCAGCTCGTGAGTTCTTATCTTTTGTTCCCTGTACAGTCTACTTTTGTACTTCTTGGTGATGTAATATTTATATAATATTATGTCACAGTTTGTGATGACTGAGTACTTATACTTTTATGTTGGAATGTATATTATCACGTATTTCCGTACTCTGATTCCTGTATTGTATTGATGCTTAGCGTACATACGTGATGGTACCATCGCCTTGCGTATGTACGTCGCAGTAGTGTCTCCGTATCCGTGGGATCAGGGCGCTATGGTAGTTCAATCCAAATACCAGTAAGAGAGAGAGAGAGAGCGAAAAAGAGTGATTGTAACCTGAAGTTGAAGTGACATCAATAAAGGATCGAGTTTTCTCTTCTTCTACAATTCACGGGTATGTCTCATTTCATTTACATGTCTTGCTTTACCTTAATTATGAGTAGCTAAATTCATTTTTCTGGGCTCACTATCATCTCTCTCTTAGATCCCTCTTGTTTTGAATGATTTTGATGTAAAGAACCCAATAAAATCATATGTATGCCTTAAACTATGTCTTTCTTCTTTGAAAGTGTTCTTGATAGCACATGAGGATGGGTTTGAATTTCTAAACTTCTATTTCTTTTAAAACATCACTTAAACTTATTTTTATTTCATACTTGAAAGACAACTTGATGAGTTAACATTCTGTTCAAGAGGATTTCTTAAGAAAAAGAGTGAAATTTTTCTAAACAATCTTATTTGTTTTGCTTAAGACTTTCGAAACTCAAGCTTATGTTTTTACCTATGATCAAGTTGAGGCACTAAGAATTTCAAGAGAAGAACATATTATTGAGTAGTAAGATTGTTAGCCCAGATCTTTTTCATATATTAAAAATAACAAATCAATCTTCAACCCTTTTTTAAAAAATTACCTTTTTCAAAGCCTTCTCTAAGTTTTCAATTTTTCTTTAAAATCACATCCTTATTCTCCATTCTCTTTTCAACATAAAAACACCGACACCATTCTTTACTTTTTAAACAAAAATACTGAATAGCTTTCATCACATTCCTCCTCGTGGACACAATCCGTTAGCCCAAAGTTAGACGGTAACTCTCACTGCTTTCACTTGCAATCAAATTTTTGGCGCCGTTGTCAGGGAGGGAACAGTGTAATTATTTCTAACAAGTTTGGTGTCTTATTTCAGGGACGTCAAAGAACCAGATTTAGTGCTCAAACTTTGCAGGAGAAGATTGCTATTCTGTGCCCCTACTCTCGAAAGTAGGAAACAAAATTTCAAGAAATTATAGCGCAAAAGCTTGAAATTTTTGGACTATTAAAAACTCTTTTTTGCAGGACATATTGCTTTGCAAAAAAAAACAGTTTTTGTGTGTTATTTTGCTATATCTGATATTCACACTCCCTGTTTTTAATCTAACAGTAATCTGATTGATTGCCAATTGCTTAAAAAACGTTTAAACTTGTATTTTAGGCATTTGTCTAATTATGTTTCTTATGATTACTGTTGAAGATAGCTGGAGACAAGGTACGTATGCATAGTATATAGTTTAGAAAATATTATTGGGTGATTATTTGCTTGTTGAATGTTACTTTTCTATATTGTGCACACTTTGCACAATCAATCTTAAGGGTAAAACCCAAATCAAGATAAGGTGGGAAAGTCATTACCCTTCCTTAGCCCACAAACCATCTCCAAGCCCACAAACCATCTCCAAGCACACACAACCTAAGTCTAATTTAAAATCTGATATACGTTGGCCTTAGGGACATCTCGAACTCATTAGGAGATTATCCTACGGGGGAAGGTGTTAGAATTTGACTCCTGCCAAATCAGTGTCTAAGGATAAGGATTGAGGGGCGAAACCCCGAAGGCTGGTGGTTTGGCTTAATTAGGCCCGTCGCTTTTGCGCGGATAGCTCCCACCAATCTTTTCCTGACCTGGCTGATTAGCTTGTGGTCAAAGTCTGCATTATACCTCTTATGGACAATCAACCAGTTAGGAGTTGTCTAGGTCAAGGTTACCTTAGACTAGGCTTGGTTGTTTCTTATTGTTGACTATTGGTGAACTTGTTTGTGTATGCAAGTCTGGTCAAGAGGCCCTAATTCATCTAGGTTAACTAGAAACACATCACCTTCCAAGTTCGAATCAAGACCAAATCCGGTTATGGCTCAACCGACATCTTTGCAGGATAGGCTCTATCTTATTAGAACTACACTTCCATCTTGTATCCAACTTCTATCGGTTGGTGAACATAATTTTGAGCTCAAGCCTCAGTTCACCAATACACTCCCCAAGTTCATGATTTAGAGTCCAAAGATGCTTATTTCTTCATAAGAGAGTTTGAGAAAGTACGCTTAATGATGAAAATCCCACACCTTGTAGATAATGCTATTAGGTTGAGATTTGTCCCATTTGCTCTTAAGGATAAGAAATAAATTTACAGCTTAGCGGCTGGCTCTATCACATCCTGGGATGGTTTCATCAAGGTCTTCTTGAATAAATTCTATCCAATTCATAAGACCGTTCTCATTAGGAAGAACATCATGCAGTTCAAGTAAGAACCTAGTGAACCGTTTTGGAGGTACTTTGAACGCTTCAAAGACCTCCTTGTCCAATGTCCTCATCATGGAATAGAGAAATGGTGACAATACTAAATTCTTTATGACGATTTAGACTACTCTACAAAGATTCTCTTAGAAACCATGTGCCAAGGGGATTCTTAAAGAAGGATGAGAATAAAGGATGGGATTTATATGAGGATCTAGCTGAAAAGACCATCCAATGGGAACCAACTAGTGAAAACTTTAGAAATTTAAACTCCATCTCTTCAAAAGGAGGTATCCATTCAATTGAATCATTCATACCTAACGAGGCTAGAATTGCAAACCTAGCAAGAAGACTGGAAGCTTTAGAAACTAAGAAACTAAGTCCAGTCAATCAAGTAAGCCCAAACCAATTTTTAACTCCGGGCAGTACTTACTGTCAAGCCATGAGTCATGTGTTTGAGGAGTGTCCTGTGTTTCAAGCTCAGTAATAATATCCTGAACCGATGAATGTGACCTTTTCAAGGCCTAACAATAATCCTTATGCACCAACATACAATCCTGGATGGAGAAATCACCCGAATTTCTCATGGAGCTAAAACAACAATGACCACTCAGATCAAACCAAGCAAGCCACTTCCATCATTTCAATAATTCTTTCAATCATCAACCCAACTTTTCTAATTACCATCACAATTCTCCCAACCATCTGCCCAATTTTTCAACTTATCAACAAAATTTTTTCAAACAAGCTCCACTATCCTCCTTCCAGAATCCTCAACTTAAAAGGAGAATGACTGACTTTGAGAGAAACATGAGAAGGTACATGAAAAAATAAGATTCCCTCATGCAAACTATACAGAGGTTAGAGATTCAAATGAGCCAATTAGCCAATCCACAGAATGAGAGACAAAAGGGTACCTTGCCTAATCAGCCAGTAATGAATCCTAGGAATTCTCAACAAGTTCATTTGGTTGAGGATCAATCAATGAATCAATGTAATGCTGTTCATATATTGAGATCGGGAAAGAAAGTTGATAATCATGTGTCAACACCATCAAATTTCATTCAGCACAATCACACTCAAGCATCCACCTCATCTAGACCCAATCTTTTTAATTCTGACGAATCTGAAACAGATAAGTCAACCAGTCAGGTGCACTAGCCTATAATACCATTTCCTATTAGGCTGAAAAATAACAAGAAAAATCCACACATAGATAAGATAATTGAGATCTTCAATCAAGTGAAGATAAATGTGCCACTTCTTGATGCCATCCAACAAGTCCCATCTTATGCAAAATTTCTTAAGGACATGTGCACCAAGAAGAGAAAGACTAATGTACCCAAGAAAGTCTTTTTAGCCACTAACATTAGTGAGCTGCTGTTGGGTCCGATTCCTGTCAAGTACAAGGATTCGGGTTGTCCCACCATTGCCTGCACTATAGGACAAGCCGAGATTAGTCGTGCACTTCTTGACTTGGGGGCAAGTATCAACTTGCTCCCATTCTCAGTTTATCAATAACTCGGGTTGGGCGATCTTAGTCCAACTCAAGTCACAATCCAATTGGCTGACAATTCAGTGAAAGTTCTCAAGGAGAAATTAATGATGTCCTTATACAGGTCGGGGAGTTTATCTACCCCGTTGATTTCATAGTTCTAGAGACACAACCTGTGTCCAATCCTAAGGCTCAAACTCATGTTATCCTAGGGTGACCATTCTTTGCTACTGCCAATGCCATTATCAATTATAGGAATGGGTCCATGAGGTTAACCTTTGGGGATATGACTAGAAAAGTCAATGTCTTTAACCTAGGAAAGCAACCCCGTGATGTTGAGGATCAAACATTTGAAGTCAACCTCATTGAGAACTTGACAAGTGAACACAGGGAAGAATTAGAATTAGAAACTGATTGTGACTTCGAGTTAGAGTCTAACGACTTTAACCTTGATCAGGTTGTCGAGTCTGCTGTGAATTAGACCTCAAACCTTATTTCACCAAATGTGGAGCCAACAAACTTGACTCATCCTTTTAGTGAGCTTTCCCCTTCCTTAGAATCGAAAGCCTTACCTGCGCATCTCAAGTAAGTCTATCTAGGCGAATAAGAGACCTTTCCTGTCATTATTGCCTACCATTTAAATGACGGGTAAGAAGAAGATCTTAAAGCAATTCTGAAAAAATATAGGGAAGCCATTGATTAGATTATGACCGATATAAAGGGATTGAGTCCAACCATAGTTCAACATCGCATTCATCTCAATGAAGACGCAATACCAAAGAGAGACCCGCAGCGTTGGTTAAACCCTATAATACAAGAGGCTGTTCATGCTGAAATTGTGAAACTCTTAAACAATGGAATAATCTATCCCATTTCTGATAGCCAATGGGTCAGTCCTATCTACGCGGTTTCAAAGAAATCCGGTTCCACCGTAGTGGAAAACGAGAGCAAAGAGTTGGTCTAAACTCGACTTCCCACGAAAATTCGAGTTTGCATTGACTATAGGAAGCTTAATGCAGCAACTCGTAAGGACCATTTTTCACTTTCCTTTATTGATCAAATGATTGAATGTTTGGCGGGCCACGAGTATTACTTTTTCTTGGACGGTTACTCGGAGTATAATCAGATTCCTATTGCTCCTGAGGACTAAGAAAAGACTACGTTCACATGTCCATTTGGGACATTTGCTTATTGTCGAATGCCTTTCAGCTTGTGCAATGCCCCAGCAACATTTCAACGTTGCATGTTGAGTCTTTTTCTGATATGGTAGAACGATTCTTAGAAATCTTCATGGATGATTTCTCTCTCTACGGAGATTCATTCACTAAATGTCTCCACTATGAGAAAAATCTGACACTAAACTGAGAGAAATGCCACTTCATGATAAGACATAGAATTGTCTTGGGTCATGAAATCTCCAAAAAAGGAATTGAAGTGGATAGAGCCAAGATTGAGGTTATTGCTAAGCTTCCCATGTTCAATTGCGTGAAGGATATTCGACCCTTTTTAGGATACACTGGTTTCTACCGAAGATTTATCAAGGATTTTAGCAAGATTGCTAGACCCTTGACTAATCTGTTAGTTAAGGATGTGTCCTTCACTTTTGATGCTGAATGTATGAATTCTTAGGAGAAGCTTAAGAAAGAGCTTATTTTTGCACCAATCATATCTACACCGGATTGGTCTAAGCCGTTCGAAATCATGTGCGACGCTTCTAATTTTGCAATAGGTACTGTCCTATGACAGCGCATTGATAACAAGCAGCACGTGATTTATTACTCTAGTAGGACTCTCAACGATGTTTAAATGAACAACACTACTGAGAAGGAATTCTTAGCAATAGTGTTTGCCTTAGTGAAATTTCGTCCCTACCTACTAGGGTCCAAAACCACAATTTTCACTGATCATTCTGCGCTTAGGTATCTCATGATGAAGAAGGATGCCAAGGCCTGACCCATTCATTGGATCCTCCTTCTTCAAGAATTTGATCTCGTGATTCGAGATAAGAAAGGCGTAGAAAATATTGTTGCTGACTATCTCTCGCGAATCTCAAACTCTCCATGCAATGAATTGCCCATAAATGAGGACTTTCCTGATGAAAAAACTCTTAACCATCTTTAAGGAATCTTGGCTTGCTGATATAGTGAATTACTTAGTCACAAACTAAACTCCTTCTCATTAGTCTAAAAATGATATATACCGGCTCTTATCTCAAGTCCGGTATTTCTTTTGGAAGGAACCGTATCTTTTTAAGTACGGTTTTGACCAAATTATTAGGAGATGCATTCTCGATGAAGAGATTAAGAGTATTTTATCCTTCTGTCACGAACTTGCATGCGGCGGACACTTTGGTCCCCGCAAGACTGCTGAAAAAGTACTGCAAAGTGGGTTCTATTGGCCTACTTTGTTCAAGGACGCTTATGAATTTTGTAAGACGTGCCCTAGATGCCAAATAGTAGGAAGGATCTCGAAATGAGATATGATGCCCCTCAACTTAATTCTAGAAATAGAACTCTTTGAGTTTTGGGGCATCGACTTTATGGGTCCATTTCCTAATTCATTTGAAAACCAATATATATTGGTTGCTGTGGACTATATGTCCAAGTGGGTAGAAGCAATTCCAAGTAAAACTAATGATAACAAAGTTGTCATAAAGTTTTTGAAAGAGAACATTTTCTCACGCTTTAGAACCCCTTGTGCTATCATCAGTGATAATGGTACTCACTTTTGCAATAGATCCTTTGAAGCTCTTATGCGAAAGTATGCCATAACTCACAAGTTGTCCACGCCTTATCATCCTCAAACCAGTGGGCAGGTTGAGGTCTCCAATAGACAAATTAAGCTTATTTTGGAAAAGACTGTGAACCAAAACTAGAAAGATTGATCCACTAAACTTGTAGATGTGCTATGGGCCTACAGGACCGCTTTCAAGACGATTCTAGGGATATCTCCTTATAGGTTAGTCTTTAGGAAGGCTTGCCACCTACCCGTTGAGTTAGAGCACCGGACCTTATGGGTAATCAAGCAGCTGAATTTCGATTTGAATAAGGCCGATTACCTTCGAAAATTACAAATTTCTGAATTAGAGGAGTTGAGAAATAAGGCCTATGAAAATGCTAAAATCACAAAAGATAGAGTTAAGATTTTTCATGATAAACACATCATAAGGAAAATATTTGTCGCTGGACAAAAGTCTTACTCTATAATTTTAGGCTTCATCTTTTTTCAAGAAAACTAAATCAAGATGGACTAGGCCATTCGTTATAAAAATCGTGTTTTCACACGGTGCTGTAGAGATTAGTGACACCAAGAATGGAAATGACTTTAAGGTAAATGGTCAATGCCTTAACCTTTCTTGGAATCGATGCCGGTAAATGAAACGGCTATGGGTCTTTTCGACCAAGTGTATCGGTAACTTTCCTCTTTTTCATTCTATTTCATGCATCTATATATTTCTTTCATACATTGGGGACAATGCATGAGATAAGTGTGGGGAGGGCTAACATGACTAATATAACTTAAAAAAAAGAGAATATATATATATATATATATATATATATATATATATATATATATATATATATATATAACTTTTTGAAAGAAAAGAACAATATTTTGATATAATTTTTGTAAGAAATTAAGTCAATTTAAGGAATATAAAAATCATAATTAGGATTTCTTATACATGGTCAAAATAAGATGACTTGTTTGATTTTTTATGATTAGGAAGAAAATTGATGAAAATAATTTAGTCTTAATCTTTACCTTGAAGAAATATGCACACTTTATACACTTAAACACTTAGGGTTCAAAATAAAGATTCTTATGCTTTATAAAAAAAATATATGTACATCTACGAAAAATAAACAAATCTAATTTTTGATTAGCTAGGTGCTTTAACCTAAGCAAGCCTTGGTAGTTATGCAAAAGATAGTTAGATAAGTTTGAATAAAATAATATATATATAAATCCTCTGATTAAGCTGGGTATTTGTGCCTCATGAAGCATAAGTATTCACGCCTAAAGGGATACATTTTATAAATAAAAACTCTTGATTTTGTGACCTTATTTGCTCGAGTGTTTAAGTCCTTAGGGTATTTTCTCACCTGGTGCCCTAAGACTGTCCGGTTTGGATGTCACCGACTAAAGGCTCGTTATATGGGCAGATTAGAAAGCCTAATGGAATTGAGGAATAAATACCACTAAAAATAAAAATAAATAAGGCATAAGAGTTAAAATTAAAAAAACCCTTAGTCAAAACTTCATGGTCACGATGATGCATATAACTTAGGGTAAAGTAATAGACTAGTTGAGAAATATAATTTGACTCCTTACTTTGATTGATGGCATATTTTTGAATAGAAACTAAGTTTAGGAATGAAAAGTTTGCTTCTCCTATAACTTATAGATTACTTAAATTCTTACAACAATACCTCAAAAATTTTCTCTCTTTTCAAAATACTTTTCGAAAATACTAACAGTTTTTCTCTTTCTTTAAGGATCTTGTGGGTGCAATCCACTTTAAACCCTCACGAAACAAAACTCGTCCTCTAGGGGTAACCTAGAGATTTAACGACTTGTTGCACATGCTCAGTACAATCGAGTGACTTGCGAAAGTGGTGTAATAATTGATTAGGATTAGTTTTGATGTTTTTCTCAAGAGCGAGTAAAAGATAAGTGTGAAGTGTGATCAGTCACATATATTGCATATATATATTGTCACATTTTCATATTTATTATCTAATAAATTCTATTAATAAGTCTTATTTTTTATAAAATGCAGGCCCTTTGCTAAAGGAAAGGGAAGAGAAACGAGCCCAAAAGCCCATCAAAATTCTGATTTAATTCAAAATTAATTCGAAATCAGAAAATCAGGGTTGATTATGGCAAATCAGAGAAGTTGAAAAGCTGGTTAAAATAAATCTTCCCAAATCAATTGGTTAAAGCCAAAGATCAAAGACAGTTTCGTCAAATCCAGGAGCTGAAACGGGAAAACCAGCAAGAGATAAGGGGATATCACCAAACGAGGAGCTGTACGCTCCTGGGTGTCACCACCTGGCCACACCCAGGCCACAAAAACGCGACCAAAGCCGCGTTTTCGTGGCTTGGTTAGTTCTGTTGGGGGAGAGTTTGCTCCCCCTATCTTCGTACGCCCTCCCCCGTTTGATTTTTTCCTATAAATACTGCATTTTCAGAGAAGAAGGGACCGGAAATTAGTGTAAGTTTTTCTCTTTGTTTTTAGGGCTTAGATTCTTTATTAGATAGTATTGAGAAGTTGTATCTCTGTTTTTTAATTTGTAGTTCAGTCCAAATACCACTGAGAGAGAGGGAGGAAAAGAGTGATTGTAACCTGAAGTTGAAGTGACATCAATAAAGAATCAAGATTTCTCTTCTTCTACAATTCACGAGTATGTTTCATTTTATTTACATGTCTTGCTTTACCTTAATTATGAGCAGCTAAATTCATTTTTGTGGGCTCACTATCATCTCTCTCTTTGATCCCTCTTGTTTTGAATGATTTTGATGTAAAGAATTCAACGAAATCATATATATGCCTTAAACTAAGCCTTTCTTCTTTGAAAGTGTTCTTGAAGGCACATGAGGATGGGTTTAGATTTCTAAACTTCTATTTCTTTTAAAACATCACTTGAACTTATTTTGTTACATACTTGTAAGACAACTTGAGGATTTAACATTCAGTTCAAGAGAATTTCTTAAGAATAAGAGTGAAACTTTTTCAAACAATCTTATTTGTTTTGCTTAAGACTTTCAAAACTCAAACTTAAGTTTTTTCCTATGATCAAGTTGAGGCACTACGAATTTCAAGAGAAGAACATATCGTTGAGTAGTAAGATTGTGAGCTCAGATCTTTTTCATATATTAAAAACAACAAATCAATCTTCAACTCTTTTTAAAAATTACCTTTTCCAAATCTTTCTCTAAGTTTTCAATTTTTCTTTAAAATCACTTCCTTACTCTCCATTCTCTTTTCAACATAAAAAAATACTGACACCATTCTTTGCTTTTTAAACAAAAATACTGAAAAACTTTCATCGCATTCCTCCTCGTGGACACGACCCGTTAACCCAAAGCTAGACGGTAACTCTCACTGCTTTTACTTGCAATCAGTTGTTCTTCTTTATTTTAAAAGAAAAATACTATATTAAATGTCAGAGATAGAAATATGATGGTGAAAATAGGGTTGGGTTAAAAATTAGAGTTTTGAAAATATTAAGGAGCAAGACTTACTAATCATCTACTACCACTAACTTACTGACATATGCTAAATTAAACTTCACTTTAAATCATAAAAGTATACCTTAGAGTTGTATTCAATTCAAGTAAAATATATAAGATGGAGAAATCCTATTGAAATAATCATTAACCAAGACTAATATTAAACTATCAAAGTTTTTCAAGCCAACATATCAAGGCTATCTAAGCATAGAATAAGAAAAATCATTGAGAAGTATTAGCAAATAATTGATTTAACTATCATCATGTGTCTTCAAAAGTATTAGCTATTTTTTGGGTTTAAGCATGCATAAGATTCCATCGGCTTATTCTAACATAGAATTAGAAGTAGTAGTCAGTAGAAATTAAACCCATTTGGATACGTAGTCGGTAGCAAATATTAGATTTTTTTTCAAGAACTTGACAACAACTTTGTTGTTGTTTGTTTTGCAATGGATGGCTTCAACCCATTTGGATACGTAATCTACAGCCACCAAGACGTATTGGTGTCCAAATGAGCTAGGAAAGAGACCCATAAATTCAATGCCCTAAATACCAAAGAGTTTTACTTCTAGAATTGGGTTGAGGGGCATCTTATTATGTTTTGAAATCTTACCAATCATTTGGCATCTTGTGCACATCTTGCAAAAGTCGAATACATTCTAACAAAGTGGGCCAATAAAACCCACTCTGTAGTACTTTTCAATAGTGTTACGGGGACCAAAGTGTCCACCCATGCAAGCTCGTGACAAAAGGCTAGAATACTCTTTACTTCCTCATCAAGAATATATATCCTAATGATTTGGTTGGAACAATATTTAAAGAGAGAAGGTTCTTCCTAAATTAAATATCAGACTTGAGACAAGCACCGTTATACATCTTGTTTTGACCAATGTGACGGAGTTTGATTTATGACTAACTAGCTGACTATATCAGCAAACCATGGTTCCCTAAAGGTAACTAGGAGTTGTTCATCGGGGAAGTTATCGTTGATTGGCAACTTGTTTGAAAGGGTGTTTGGAACACGAGAGAGGTGATCGATGATAACATTTTCGACACTCTTTTTATATCGAATTTTGAGATCAAACTCTTGAAGGAGGAGGATCGAACGAATGAGTCAGGCCTTCGCGTCCTTCTTGAGCATTAGGTATCGAAGTGCGAAATGGTCGGTGAATATGGTGATTTTAGTCCCAAGTAGGTATAGAGGAAAATTTTTCAATGCGAAAACTACTGCCAAGAATTTCTTCTCGGTTGTAGTATAGTTCATTGGGCATCATTAAGAGTCCTACTTGAATAGTAGATCACATGCTGCTTGTTGTGTATGCATTGTCACCTATGGCAAAATCGAAAGCATCACACATGATCTCAAATGGTTTGGACCAATCTGGGGCAGAAATTATGGGTGGAGAGTTTGGTTCCATTTTGAGCTTCTCCCAAGCATTAAAACATTTATCATAAAAGATGAAGGACATATTCTTAGCTAAATGGTTAGTCAAGGGTTTAGCAATTTTGCTAAAAACCTTAATGAATCTACGATAGAAACCGGCGTGTCCTAAAAAGGAACGGATGTCTTTTACACATTTTGGTGTGGGAAGCTTGGATATGACCTCTATCTTCGCCTTATCCACTTCAATCTCTTTTTTAAAAATTTCATGACCTAGAACAATCCCATGTTGTACGATGATGTGACACTTTTCTCAATTAAAAGTCAAATTCTATTTGGCATATCGTTCGAGGATAAGTTCTAAATGGTGAAAATATTGGTAAAAAAAAGTCTTCATAGATGGAGAAATCATCCATAAAGATCTCTATGAATCGTTTGACCATATCAGAGAATAAGCTTAGCATGCAACGTTGAAATGTCCAGGGGTATTACATAAACCGAAGGGCATTCGGCGGTAAGCAAAAGTCCCAAGTGGATAAGTAAACATTATCTTCTCTTGGTCCTCTGGAGTTATGAGGAATTGATTATACCCCTAGTAACTGTCCAAGAAACAGTAATACTCGTGGCCCGCTAATCGTTCAAGTATTTGATTGATATATGGAAGAGGAAAATGGTCTTTGCGAGTGGCAATATTTAATTTCTGATAGTCAATGCAAACTCGAACTTTTGTAGGGAGTCGCGTTTGTACTAACTCTTGATTTTCATTCTCTATCATGGTAAAACTGGATTTCTTAGGGACTGCATGGACTGGACTGACTATCAGAAACAGGATAAATTATCCCATTATCTAAAAGTTTTACTATTTCAGCTTGAATGACCTCTTGCATAATAGGGTTTAACTTACGCTGCAGATCCCTCTTTAGTTTTGCCTCTTCATTTAGATGGATTCGGTGTTGAACCATAGCTGGATTCAATCCCTTTATGTTGGTCATCATCCAACCAATGACTTCCTTATGTTTCCTAAGGATTGTCATAAGGTCTTCTTCTTACCCATCAGTCAAGTCGGATCCAACAATGACTTGAAGAGTCTCTTGTTCACCTAAGTAGGCATACTTGAGATACTTGGGTAAGGCTTTTAGCTCTAAGGAAGGAGATGACTCAATAGACCGAGGAGTCAAGCTTGTTTGCTCTGAATCTAAAGAACTTGGGCTCGATGCCCACTCAATAGTAGAATTGACTATCTCATCGAGTTTGAAATCCTCGGATTCCAAGTCGACATCACACTCGGCTTCTAGTTTTATCTCCTTACTATGCTCACTTGTCAAATCCTCAATAAGGTTTACCTCAAAAGGTGGATCGTCCACATCGTAGGGGTGTTTTTCTAAGTTAAAAATATTGACTTCTTTAGTCATATTTCCAAAAGTCAATCTTATGGATCCATTTCTACAATTTATAATTGCATTTGCAGTTACTAGAAACGGGTGTCCTAAGATGACAGGAGTTTAAGACCTAGGATTAGAGATTGATTGGGCTTCTAGGACAATGAAGTCTACTAGGTAGATGAATTCTCCTATTCAGATAAGGATATCAGTTATTTATCCTTTTGGGACTTTGACTCACCGGTTAGCTAACTGGATCGTGACTTGAGTTGGGCTAAGTTTGCCCAACCCAAGTTGTTGGTATACTGAGAAAGGGAGTAAGTTGATACTCGCTCCCAAATCAAAAGTCTCGATTAATTTCCATCTGACCTATTGTGCAAGAGATGGTGGGACAATCGGGATCCTTGTACTTGACTGGGATTTGGTTGGATAATAGATCACTAATGTTAGTGGCTAGAAAAACCTTCTTAGGCACATTTGTCACGTCCCGATTCCCAAAATATGCTGAAACATAGACGCGACGAGAGCCAGCGACGTATATACGCAAGGAAAGAACCTCACGTATATACACTAAGCCTTAATTAACCCAAAACAAGCTATATGAATCTACTAAAATGAATCTACGATCACTACAATACTACATATAAGCATCCACGCATGATATCACATAAAACAAGAAATGAAATAGAAGCTAAGACTGATATACAGGAATCAAAAAATAGAAGCAGGAATAATAGAAGGCAAGAGGGATAAGAATACCAGAGCTAAAAAAGAGAGAAACTCTAACTCCTCGCGAAACGTACGAGCTCAACAAATACCTGACCAATGAAATAAACCTCCAATATCTGGACGTACAAATCCAGAGTCGTCAGAAGCGACCTAATGAGTGCATAAGAAAAGGGAAAAGTGCTCGTGTATATAAACAGTGTGTACATATATCGTAACATGATAAAATATAACAGAAATAACAGGATAATCAATGTCATGATGATCGAGATCTATAAGTAATAACTGATACTCATATCACTACAAAGGAAACAGCTGATATCAAGATGTGTAGCCTAGCATATGTCACTAGTCTGGTTGGTTATTACTAACCTAACTAATGTAGTACTTAGCTGTGTCCCATACCACAGTCATTTTCTCACATATCAAATAAAATTATCATTGTTTAACTGCCTGCTAATGTAGTGCATGTGTTTTGGAAGGGTACCATGCATGCCCGGTATCATGGTCGAACATTCCTGGCACTGAACCAGGACGGACCGCAAGGCCCTAATAACTGAAGACCACAGTCCCACACAAAAGAGTAACTGGTGTGGTGCTATAGTCCGAGCATAGTCCTAATAACTGAGAACTGAATAACTGAATAATTAGGTAGCCAGTACTACCTGAGTTCTCCATGGTTGGAACCTAAACTCGGTATACCATATCTAGTCCTTCCAAAATACATGACATGCATCATCAGGCAATTACCCGTGTTCTCCGGGTTATGGTGTCTTTTATTAACAAGTAAAATTGTAAGTTATTATTAAAATGAATTAGTGACTGGATATCTCCAACAGCTGATGATGTCAATAATAGTTGATAACTGAACAACTGATAACTAGCAACTGAATAGCTATTAACTGACATCAGATAGAGAATACTGGAGATATAGAGTCACTAGTCACAACTGAGTTACTAACAATTGGTAACTGATCCCGATATCTGACAACTACTATAAACTCTGAAATACATCATATGATCACCAACAAATAGTCTCACCAATAACTGATAAAGTGATATCTGCCATCTGATAACTCTGAAGTATAAGATCACTATCACAATAGCTCAATCTCTATTAACTGATTTAACCAAGATCATGAATATAGTATATTGTTCATCATCGAATCAACTAGATTAACAAATTTGAAGTCATATCTATAGAGAGAACATCCTCAAGTAACATGAAATTTAGAAATGTACACATCTGATACTCAACATCTAAAAGATATCATCAATACTATAATAAACTAATAAGTGAATAGAATTCAAAGATCCTTACAACCCATAATCCAACATAATCAATCATATCTAAGTACTAATTAAGATCCAATAAAAGGAATATATAACTCAGATCAACTCTAACTCTAAATAAAACTATATATCGATCCAAACATAAGTAATCCATTATCTTAATAAATTAACATCATGTCTAATCTGTCCTCAATATCCAAATGAGTTCTCTTCAAAATATTCACCAATTAAATGTTTGATAAACAATTTACATAAAATATAAATCTTTAACCTATCGCCAACCAATCCAACTCAAGTTTAATCCAGTTACTGTCTAGCATCCATCACGACTAGTTCTAAATCTGAAGTGGGAATAATCTACACATGAAATGGTATAAGTTTAATGTCTTAATATTAAAATACAAGGTCCATATATATATGATGCTTAAATATGAACTACTCCAGCCAATCAATAGATCGAACAAGTCACAGTCCAAGGTATTCCAAGAGTGGGGGTGTTGTTGGGGAGAGCACGGCCTGGAGCTACTGTTGCCATGGTTGCTTACATCAAGGGAGGAGGGGGACTTGGGCCGCTGTGGAGTGCAGGGGGGTGCCACAAGGGGCCAACGGTGGCTGGGCTTGGGCTGTGCACAGCGGACAGAACGGGTGGTGTGGTTCATGGCCATGGATGGGAGAAATGGGAGAATGGGCATGATTAAGATGATGGAGGGGATGGAGATGCAGGAGAGGGTTGATGCGGTGGTGTGGTTTAGCTCGGTGCCCTGGGGAAGATAGCGCAACCAATGGGGGGCTCGATTGAGTGGGCATTAGCAGGTGCGTGGCCATGGAGGGGAGCTCCGGGGATGCGGCTGCGGCATGGCTGCTGGTGGTGTATTGGCTAGGCCCTGGGCTGCTGTTGTGTGGGCTGTAGATATTGCTACGGCTGTTGCGGGGGTGTAGATGGTGGAACACGGCTAATGAGGTATGTTGGTTGCATGGGTAGTGGCGCAGCAAGTGGGGAAGCCATGGCGTGGGGTCGACAGATCTCTCCGGCGGGGTGGTCGTGTGGCTGCCACGCGCCTTCGGAGGCCGAGGAGGGAAGAAGTGTGTAGCAAGGGCATGGATGGAGGTGGAGACGGCCGTGAAGATAGGGAGAGGAAAAAGGGAGGATGATGGTAATGGTGGCGGCGGCTTGTTGTAGATGGAGTAAGGTAATTAATTAGGGCTAGGGTTAGGGTTAAGAGAGGATTATATAGATAAGTTATTGGGTGATGGGTTTATGGGTATTGGGTCTAATTGGGTATGGGTATTGATAGCATGGGCTAATAGAGTTTAGGAATAAGAGAGAAAGAAATATGAAACACAACAACAATAATAATTAACATAATAATAATAATATTAGCATTAACATTAAAAATAATAATTAAGAATAATAACAATAATAATTAACCATATAATAATAGTAATAAATAAAAATTAAAATGCTAATAACAATACACTAGTGATAATAAATTTCAATAATAATAATAGCAATACATAAGTATAATTCCAATTATAATAATAACAACAACAGCAATAATAACACTAATAATAATAAATAATAATCATAAGAAAAAAATAATAACAACTAATAGCAATAATAATAGTAATTAGCAATAAAAATGTTAATGAATAATATTGGTGAATATAAAGCTAAATTACCATTTACTATCACAGAATAATTTGTATATTTCATAATAAAAATAGGTCATAAATCAAGTTAATAAAAATAAAAATATAGCAAAATTAATAAATACTTAAAAAATAAAAGTACAGTATTTTAAACTAGGGATATTATATTCTACCCACCTTATAAAATTTCATCACCGAAATTTTCTTAAGGCAGGGAATGATAAAAGGATCAAAATCATGGGGGAAGACAAACAAGCTTCCAAGTCGCCTCTCTACGCATCATGGATCCACCACGCTTTTGCTGTGCTACTCTGATTTCTACTACCAATTTCAACATGGAGCGATGAGTTCCAAGAGACAAAATTAGGGAAATAGAATCGAGAAGAAGAATAGGAATCAAGATGGAATCCAGATTACTCTAGAAGAAGAATTAGAATCAGGGGTATAAAGATTCAAGAGATGGATTTTCAAAGGGAGGACGATCAATTCCAAATGGAGTCAATATCATAATGTGAATAGTATATGTTTATTGCAGTGTAACTACAGCTCATTTCAAGTTACCGGTAATAACTATATCTCCTTGCAAATATCATAAGTCAAAATTCAACATCGCAAGTCGAAAACCTGGGCTCTGATACCAATAAAATTCTGTCACGCCTCGCTTCCCAAAATACGCTGAAACGGAGATGCGACGAGAGTCGGTGACGCATATACGCAAGGAAAAAAAATCTCACGTATACGCGCTAAGCCTTAAGTAACCCAAAACAAGTTATATGAATCTACTAAAATGATTATACGATCACTGATATACTATATATAAGCATCCACGCATGATATCACATGAAATAAGAAATGGAATAGAAGCTAAGACTGATATACATGAATCAAAGAATAGTAGCAGGAATAAAAGAAGGCAAGAGGGATAAGAATACCAGAGCCAAAATGGGAGAAACTCCAGCTCCTCGCGAAACGTACAAGCTTAACGAATACCTGACCAATGAAATAAACATCCAATATCTGAACGTGCAAATCTAGGATCGTCAGAAGCGACCTAATGGGTGTATAAGAAAAGAAAAGATCTCATGTATATAAACAGTGTGTACATATATCATAACATGATAAAATGTAACAGAAATAACTGGATAATCAATATCATGAATAAAGCTATAAATAATGATAGAGAACTGTAAGCAATAACTAATACTCATATCATTGTAAAGGAAACAACTAATATCAAGATGTTTAGTCTAGCATATGTCACTAGTCTGGTTGGTTATTATTAGCCTAACTAATATAATACTTAGCTGTGTCCCATACCACAACCATTTTCCCACATATCAAACAAAATTATCGTTATTGTAACTGCCTGCCAATGTAGTGTATGCGTTTATACCGGTACCCGGTCTAACATTTCTGGCACTGAATCAGGACGGACCGCAAGGCCCTAATAACTGAAGACCACAGCCCCAAGCAAAAGAGTAGCTGGTGTGGCACCGTAGTCCGGGCATAGCCCTAATAACTGATAACTGAATAACTGGGTAGCCAGTACTACCTGGGTTCCTCGTGGTTGGAACCTAAACTTGGTATACCATACCTAGTCCTTCCAAAATATATGACATTCAATATCAGGCAATTACTCATGTTCCCCGAGTTATTGTGTCTTTTATTAACAAGCAACAATGTAAGTTATTATTTAAATGAATTAGTGACCGAATATCTCCAACAACTGATGATGTCAATAATAGCTGATAACTAAACAACTGATAACTAACAACTGATAACTAGCAACCGAATAGCTATTAGCTGACATCAGATAGAGAATACTGGAGATATAGAGTCACTAGTCACAACTGAGTTACTAACAATTTGTAACTGATCCCGATATCTGACAACTAGTATAAACTCTGAAATACAGCATATGATCACTAACAAATAGTCTCGCCAATAATTGATAAAGTGATAACTGTTATCTGATAACTTTGAAGTACAAGTTCACTGATATCAACTAGATCGCTTTCACAATAGCTCAATCTCTATTAACTGATTAATCAAGATCATGAATACAGTCTACTGTTTATCATCGACTCAACTAGATTAACAATACCGAAGTCATATCTAAAGAGAGAATATTCTCAAACAACATGAATCTAAAAATATATACATCTGATACTTAACATAAATACTATAATAAACCAATCAGTGAATAGAATTCAGAGATCCTTAAAACCAATAATCCAATATAATCAATCATATCTAAGTACTAAACAAGATCTAATAAAAGGAATATATATCTCAGATCAACTCTAACTCTAAATAAAATCATATATCGATCCAAACATAAGTAATTCATTATCTTAAGAAATTAACATCATTTCTAATCTGTCCTCAATATCTAATTGAGTTCTCTTCAAAATAATCACCAATTAAATATCTGATAAACAGTTCACATAAAATATAAATCTTTAACCGCAATCGCTAACCAATCTAACTCAAGATTAATCCAGTTACTGTCTAACATCCATCACGACTAGTTCGAATCTGAAGTGGGAATCATCTACACATGATATGGTATAAGTTTAATATCTCAATATCAAAATACAAGGTCTATATACATATGATGCTCAAATATGAACTAATCCAGCCAATCAATAGATTGAATCATGTCACAGTCCAAGGTATTCCAATATTAGGACTAAGCCAACAACAACAAATTACCAACACATGAAATGACGCTGGTAAATGCTCATATCAACTACATAAATAAGGTTAACAACCACTGATATCTTATGAAATAATACGGGTAATCATACTAGTAAAATATATCAGGTAGTCAAATTAAATGATACGAATAGATACATGAACACTTACTGGCAACAGTAAATAAGGAAAAGACATGAGAACAGACACTCACATGAAATGATGCTGGTTTGGAACAAAATCGTCATCTTCTCTTCACTGCACAAACCGGTACGAATCTCCGAATCATCCCATATATCGATCTTCGAATCATCAGTGTATCGGATCCATAACGGTTACAAATCTGAATCTCCTCTTATTGAGTTCGGTTCTGACGAACGAGTCTAAAACGCTGTAACACGCCACCAAACACACCGAGAGGAAGGAAAATCAATACACACACATAATACACTCATACATGTACCTATACACATATGCCACACGTGTATGCACACACGGGTACACCTACATACATACATATATAATAGTATACACAAATATACATATCATAATTACCCAAGCACCAATTACATATAATTATACATTCGTGTTCACACTCATCCACAACTCACACACACTATGCACACAATCACACACACATATAATACACTAATTAACTCACACTTTCACATGAAAATAATTATAACACACGATGCGCATGTAAATATTTCTATAAATGTACCATCACATGATAATTCATGCACACCCACACAAAATATAAACACCGAGAGAGGAGACTCATGTAGTGGAGGGCGTAGCTGGGAGAATTCCACGACAGTGCTCATCGGAGGCCGCGGAGAAGGCGGATGTTGACGGAGACTCGCCGGAGGGGATCGGGAAGTTGCAAGCGCTCACCGGAGGAGGATAACTTGACCAAGGTATGGAGGAGGAGGCAGTGCGCTGGTGATCATGGCAAGGGGCTGTGGAGGGGGATGTGCCAAGAAGAGAGGGGGGGTACTGTTAGGGAGAGCATGGCTTGGAGCTACTGTTGCCGTGGTTGCTTACGACAAGGGAGGAGGGGGACTTGGGCCGCCGTGGAGTGCAAGGGGTGCCACAAGGGGGCTGCGGTGGCTGGTCTTAGGCTGTGCACAACGGACGGAGCGGGTGGTGTGGTTCACGGCCATGGATGGGAGAGATGGGAGAATAGGCATGATGAAGATGATGGAGGGGATGGAGATGCAAGCGAGGGTTGATGCGGTGGTGTGGTTCAGCTCGGTGCCGCGGGGAAGATAGCGCAGCCAATAGGGGGCTCAGTTGAGGGGGCATTTGCAGGTGCATGGCCATGGATGGAGGGGAGCTCCGTAGATGCGGCTACGGCATGGTTGCTGGCAGTGGATGGGCTAGGCCCTGAGTTGCTGTTGTGTGGGCTGTAGATGTTGTTGCGGCTACTGTGGGGGTGTAGATGGTGGAGCATGGCTGATGGGGTGTGCTAGTTGCATGGGTAGTGGCGCAGCAAGTGGGGAAGCCATGGCGCGGGGTCGACGGATCTCGCCAACGGGGTGGTCGTGTGGCTGTCGCGCGCCTTCGGAGGCCGAGAAGGGAAGGAGGAGTGTGTGGCAAGGGCATGGATGGAGGTGGTGACGACCGTGAAGATAAGGAGTGGAAAAAGGGAATATGATGGTGATGGTGGCGGCGGCTTATTGTAGATGGAGTAGGATAATTAATTTAGGGTTAGGGTTAGGTTAAGTGAGGATTATATAGATAAGTTATTGGCTGATGGGATTATAGGTATTGGGTCTAATTGGGTATGGATATTGATAGCATGAGCCAATAGAGTTTAGGAATAAGAGAGAGAAAAAATATGAAACACAAAAATAATAATAATTAACATAAAAATAATAATATTAACATTAACATTAATAATAATAATTAAGAATAATAACAATAATAATAATTAACCATATAATGATAGTAATAAATAATAATTAAAATACTAATAACAATACACTAGTGATAATAATATTCAATAATAATAGCAATACATAATAATTATTCCAATTATAATAAAAATAACAACAATAATAATAACACTAATAATAATAAATAATAATCATAAGAAAATAATAGCAATAACTACTACTAATAATAACAACTAATAGCGATAATAATAGTAATTAGTAATAAAAATGTTAATGAATAATATTGGTAAATATAAAGCCAAATTATCATTTACTATCACAAAATAATTTGTATATTTAATAATAAAAATAGGTCATAATCAATTTAATTAAAATAAAAATATAGCAAAATTAATAAATAATCATAAAAATAAAAATGCAGTATTTTAAATTAGGGATATTTTAACATTAGTCTTTCTTTTCTTGGTGCACATGTCCTTAAGGAATTTGGCATAAGTAGGGACTTGTTGGATTGCATCAAGAAGAGGTATGTTAATCTTCACTTGATTAAAAATCTCAAGTATTTTTTCTATTTATGCATTATTATTACTCATAAGCTCATTCAAAAATGGGGTTGTAGGCTTATGTACTTGTTCAGCTGACTTATTTTTGGAAGTTGGTGGAGTGAAACTAGAAGGAGTGGATGTTTGAGTTGGATAAGTGGCATTGACACTTGATTATCGACTTATTTTTCTGACCGCAACGTATGAACCACATTACATTGATTCATTGTATCTCTTGAACCATATAAGCTTGATTAGAGTTTTTAGGGTTTGTTACTGGTTGACTAGGCAAAGTCACTTTTGGCCTTTCGCTTATAGAACTACTTAACTGACTCATTTGACCCTCTAATATAGGTATGGCTTGTCCGTATTCTACATGAAAGACTTCAAAATCTTCTCAAAATCAGTCTTATCGGTAGTGGGACTTTGGAAGGAAGGTTGTGGAGCATGATTGGAAAAATTGGGTTGATAATGAGGTGGTTGAAAATTTTTGGAGAAATTGGGCCTGGGATAATCGTTGATGTTTTGGGGCTATGAGAAATTTGGGTGATTTCTCCAACCGAGTTTGTACATCTGTGAATATGAATTGTTGGTGGACCTTGGTAATATTGTATTCATATGTTCGGGCAATATTTGATGAGCCATGAACACGGGACACTTTTCGAACACATGGTTAATAGCTTGACAGTAAGTGCAGCTCGCAGATGGTGTTGGGCTGACTTGGTTTACAAAAATAGGATCCTTTGTTCCTATGGCCTCTAGCCTTCGTATAATGTTAGCTAATTTTGCCTCAGTTGCTATGGAGTTTTCTATCGAGTGGAGACCTCTTTTAAAAGAGATAGAGTTAGAATTCCTAGACTCTTCATTAAAAGGTTCCAGTTGTTAGGTTTTTTTGGGCTAAATCTTTATAAATTTTTCACTCTTCATATTCATTTTTTTTTCAAGAATCTCCCTCCGCACATGGATTCTAGGAGAGTCTTATTTTGATAATCTTAATCATCGTAGAGAATTTGGCATTGTAGCCACTTCTCTACGCCATGATGAGAGTATTGGACAAGAATATTTTTGAAATGTTTGAAATATTTTCAAAATGATTCATTAGGTTCTTGCTTTCACTATGTTATATTTTCCTCATAAGGGCAGTCTTATGGACAGGGAAGAACTTCTTTAAGAAAGCTTTGACGAAATCGCCCCACGATGTGATAGAGTTTTCTGCTAAACTGTATAGTCATTTCTTGGCGAGGTCCTTGAAGGTGAAAGGTACAAAATATAACCTTATTGCATCATCTCCTAACTGTGGTATCCTCATCATGAGGGATATCTCTTCAAATTCTTTTATGAAGAAGTATGCATTCTCAGACTTTAGACCATGATAGTGAGGAAGAGTGTTGATAAATTGTGGATTTATCTCAAAGCTTTTTTTCAGCTTCAGAAAGCTGAATGCAAGATGGAGTGATGTCCTAATAGGATATAACCTATCCTCTAGAGATATCGGTTGTGTCATGATTTGGTTACATTGAGGTGATAACTTGGTCCTAATTAATCTAGACGTAATTCGGTCTTTCGATCACACTTGCATGCACAATCAATTCAAACCAATTAACTAAAAAAAATCAATCAATCCTATTCTAGGATAAGTTTAGACCTAAACGACTCCTAATTTTTAGATTATCTGCGGGAGGTATATTGCAGACCTTAACCACAAGTTAATCGGCTAGGTAGGTTGCAAGATTGGTGGAAGGTATCTGTCAAGATGAGCCTAATTAAGCCAAACCACCAACCTTCAAATTTCGTCTCTCAATCCCATACCTAGTCACTAATTTGGCAAGAGTTACGTTCTAACAACTTCCTCCTTTCGTCAATCTTCTAGTGAGTCTGAGTTATCCCAGGGCTAACGTCTAGTTAATTTTAAATTAATTAATTTTAAATTAGGGTTAGCTTGTGAGTGCAAGGAAGATGGTTTGTGAGTCAAGGAAGGGTAATGACGTCCCCACCTTATGTTATTTAAGGGTTTTCCCTTAAGATGTATTAGTGCACTTGTAGAAGCAAATAGATAGAATTTACTCAAAGCAAGTTTGAATCAACTAATGCTGCTTCCTAGTCTATATGCAATGCGAACGTACCTAGTCTCCAGCACTATTCAACAAACATTAAAGAATTTAATAGACACGTGCCTACGATGTGAGAGTCTTAATAGTTTTTTAAGTTAATTAACAAATATGTTACTATTAATTTATTAGAAATATGCATGGTTATCAAAAGAAAAACTATCAATTGCAGTAAACAATTTAAGAAATTTCAAGCAGCCCGGCAGAAAGTAGGTTAGTAGTCAACTTAAATGAGCCGCGTTTGCGCGACTTTGTTGAGGGTTTAGGGCTCTTCTTTTTATGCAGAGTCCTATAACCACTTGTATGTCCTATACTGCAAATTATTTCCCTATTCTCCAAACCTGCACATAAAAATAGAGAAATTGGAGTTTAGTTAACAAAGAAAACTGTACCGTTCTCTCTCCAATAATGGTGCCAAAATTTTGATTGATAGAGAAAAGAGAGTAAAAAAAAAATGGTTAAGATTAAGAAGTTTCTCTGTTTTCTTGTAATTAATCTACTATAGTAAGAGCTAAACGGGTCAATCCGTAGGTAGAGATGCGATGGAAGCGTTTCAATACGTTTTCTCGGTGTAATTCTTGGAAAGAAAGATGATGGTTACAAAAGAGTTGATTGAATGAAAAGAGAGAATCATAGCCCACTAATCATATACCACAATCAAGCACTAGTCTATAAAAAATAAACATCATATTGAACTTATAAAGATTTGCCCTAGAGTGTTACTTTAAATTCAAGTAAGAAAAGTAAGATAGAAAGCAAACCCCAATTAAAGTATACTAGATAAAATTAACCATTAGTTTATCAAAGTCTCTAAGTATAGCATAAGAAAATTCGTTTTAGACTTAACATTAGCTTATCAAAGTATCTAAGTATAAATCAAGAATAACCATTAAATAGTATAACCCTAAAACTAGTTTAACTTAATTCATCACTAATCTTCAAGAATTATTAACTTATCTCCAGAGTTTTAAACAGGCATAAAGTTCAATCAATTCATCCTATAGAACTAGGCTTAGTTGGTGGAGAGATTAGCAAGTTACGAGGGAAACTAGTTACTCATATTTATGATGAAATTAGACATGGTGATTAAAAGATGCATGAAATAAAGCAAATAGAATTGAAAAACACAAATTAAAAGAGCACATGAAATATGAAAAAAAAAGTAAGAACCTTTATTGAATTGTCACCGATCCAGTACAAAAGTCTTCTTCTCTTTACAAATTTTCAAATTAAAAAGCTTGAAAATACAATGAAAATTCAGAAAGAAAGAGATATAAAGAAAACCCTAAAACTTGATTTTCTAAGATACCTCCCTTTCGGTCTTTGCATTGGTAATTATAGGAGATTCTACAGAGTCCCTTTAGAACACTCCCACCAAACCGCGACACATGTGGCTACAGGAGTCGCGTTTTTGCGGTATTTCAGGAGAAAACGCAACTTTTGGGTGGAGTCAGGGTACGCGTTTTGACGCGTGGCTTCATCTCGTCCGTCCATGTGTAGATCTATCCTCAGAATTTTTGTTTGAACTCTGAAATTTAAAATAATCTTGTTTTCTAGATAACTTAGAAAACAAGTTATCTATAAATCTGAATTTAAATTTGAATTCTCTCCTTTATCTTTAACTTAGGGATCAGGCAACTTAATTTAAATTGATTTTCTCTTTATCTCTGAATTAGGATACGATAATCTCTGAATTATTTGGGCTTGATAGGCTCTTGGACTTTTCTTGGACTTTTGAGCTTCTTTTCTTTTCTCTTTAAAATTAAGGAGGCCTGCATATTACTAAATAATAAAATAATTAAATAGTAATACTTTATAAAAAAATAAACATGAAAATATGACTAAAAATAAGAACTTTTGGTGAACAATCTTAGGGTCGTTACAGAATCCTGGATTAATAGCTATATAAGGGTGCTTAACCGCCTTTTCAATCTGCAAGATTCATCTCGATCTGCCGCTGGATGGAAAGAGTTGTTGCAACGTGATGGGACTCTTGTATGGAGTCGGAGGGCCTCTGAGAGGCGATGTGGCCTCGAAGCTGTGGATGAAAGATGTCTGCGGAAAGGAGGTGGAGGCTTCAGAACGGATTTTCGGGAGCAGATTTATGTTCCTGTCACTAGACACATGTTCACGATTCTGTCAGGAGTCAAATTTTGACCACTACAGTACACCATCCTCATTGGGCTACAAGCCTACGACTACTCTAAGAACGAATGTCCCCATGCAATAATTGGGCTCATGTGTATTTGTACGAGAGGGTGAACTCACATCTCATTTTCTAGAGTCCACTTATTGTCAATAGTATGTAAAGAGCAGGATCGGCTTAGAATTTCTTTGAAGAGATTCTCACCTGCATAATTAAGCTTAGAACCAAGTAACATCCTAACATGTTCAACACTTATGTTGGAATTAAGTTGTTCATACAACAAAGATACTAATTTGATGTCACCAGTCTCTAGCACCGTATACAACCACCCTCTACTTTTCTACGTGCTTCCGTAGCCTGTGGACTTTGTGGCCTATCTTAGGTGTCGACAGTTGTTTGAAAAAAGTACTAAATTTAATTTAATACGAGGCAAACTAAATTAATTAACCGACACAACACAATGAAAGTTGGCTTACTAATTCAGTTCACTGGGGTCCACCTTCGCTATCAAACCCCAAGACCAACTATTTAGGCCACCTAATACTTGATTTTTATGTTCAGACCTAGTGCTGAGTTAGAAAATATTTGTTTCACATAAATATTATAATTTGTCATGAATTGTTTCAAATACGTTCAATGTGAAGAAAATTTTGAGATCCGCGCAAGAAAATGTTAAGCATTAGCTATTTATTTAGAGGTAATTTTATTGCCATCTACCGTTGTTACGCAGGATATCCACAATACATTTTTACAAAAAAAAGTAAATATAACCAATATACCCTTTCTTTTTGTGCAGGGCAGCCACAATATAATTTCTCTATCCCCACCCCCCCCCCCCCCCCCCCCCCCCCAACCCACATACATACATGCATGCATGCATGTATACATACATACATACATGTGTGTGTGTGTGTGGTGGGGGGGGGGGGGGGGGGGGGGGGGGTTCTGCATCTCAGCCGGCGATGTGACACAATCTCCGTCACAGATCAGTGGCAGAGTGTGAAAGTACACCTAGAGGGGGGGTGAATAGGTGTAAGGCTAATCTATGATAAATGATGCGGAATTAAAACTAAATTGCAATACACTTAGTGTAACTAACGAGTGTAGCTGAATTCCCGGTGAAGGGCTCTGGACTAACTCCTCTGAATTCCTCTAAATAAGAGTTGAGGTGCTATATGAAGCTCTATTGGTTAACAAAAGTATGGGCACACACAAACAACACATGCATGTATATGATATGGCAATATGATGTAATGCACAATGTAAGAGAGAGAGAGAGAGAGAGTTAGAGAAAGTGGATCAAATGCAAACATCAAGTTATGTTTCGAGGTTCGAGCACACAGCTCTATGTCCCCGCCTTCACACAGAAGGATTTCCACTAACTCGTCCACACAGGACTTCCCACATAGGAAACCTCCACTGAGGATTTGGGCAAATACAATTCGGGAGTACACAACTCCTCTCTCCAACAAATACAACCTCTTACAGAGGTAAGACACAACTCTAAAACACCTCTACACTTAGAGGGTTAGGCACTTAGCCAAACAAAGATCAACCTCACAAGTGAGAGATAGGGCTCAAAGCCACTCAAACACAATCATCTCACACTTGATGGATTCCAACACAATCTCCACCTCTCACTAGAGGGAGCCAAACACCACTTACACAATCACCTCACAATTGAGGGATACCAACTCAATCACCTCTCACTAGAGGGATATCACAATCAATGGAAGGTTTACAACTTGATGCTCTATCTCAACCACAAACAACTTCTTTTCTCACAAAACAATGATCCTAATAGATAGGATAGATAAATAGCTTAAGTGTGAAAAAATCAAGGTGTTTGGAAATCAAATAATAAAGAAAAATACTTGAGAAAATAACTTGAATTCGATAGAAATGAAGAACAACACAAATATCCCAAATCTCTATTTTTCTTTGATTTTTTCAACCCTTGAAAAAACAAATAAAGATGAACCTTTTGGCTTAAAAACTCTTTTGAAAACTAGTGTTAAAACACTAGAATGTATGGAAATTTAGGCTCTTGAAAATCTTGTTGAAAACAACCAAGAAATGGGGTATTTATACCCTCATTTCAAATCTGCCCGTTGGCAGCTGAAAAGGGCCAGATTACCCTTCCGGTCAACCGGCCAACGGTCAAATTTTTGACCGTTGCGCCTGTCGGTCGACCGGGACTGGATCCAGAGAGCAATGGTTCTCTGGCCGATCGATCGCCTGGTCGACCGAAGCCGGATACAGAGAGCAGACTCTCTGTCCGGTCGGCCGCTCGGTCGACCGGAGGCTTTTCCAGAGAGCAGAGCTCTCTGACGGTCGACCGACCTGGTCGACCGGCCTCCCCAGCTTGGCTGCGTGCATGCTCTGTGCACGTCGGTCGACCGGCCCGGTCGACCGCCCACTGCTACGGTCGACCGGCCCGGTCGACCGGCAGTCAGCCAGTCCAGCCTAATATAGGTCATAAAAACTTGGGTATTTATCTTTAATTAAATCCCATAAAATCACATAAATTCCACAAAAATCAGTTCATGTTATATCTTTGAAATACAAACATGTTTGAGTAAAAATCAAATCACGTTACAAATATTTTGAACCATTTTTGTGACATGGAAAATTTGCCTTAAACCAAAAACGGTATTTTCTAGAAACCAAACTTCTAAAGGAAAATACAGTTTTTCTATAAACTTGTATAAATATAAAAACATGATATTGAAATAACTTTGAAGTATATAGTATATGGATAGAATCCAATATACATGAAAGGTATTATATCTATGTTTTTGACATTAAATCCAAAAATAGGTTTTGTCTAAATACAAAACTTCAAACACATGAATAGTGTATCAAAATAAGTTTTTCTAAGTATATGAAGCATAGATGTATATAGATCAAATCTAATATATATTAAACCATGTAAACTTATTTTGATTCTATCAATACATGAAAACCAAGATCGGTTAAACCGAAAACCATAACCAAAACATGAAACTTAAAACAAGTGTGTGTGTTGTGAACTTGAGCATATCACACTATCTAATCTTCACAATGGATCTAAACTAAATCTTAACTAAATAAACCGAAGCCTTCTTATCGAACGCCGTCTCCAAGTTGACTCGATCCAAACGCGATCCAACGAGCTTGACTCCAACCGAGTGCTAGATATGAACTTGACGCTCGAGCTCTTGAATCACCATATGAAAGCTTCAAAACACCTTTGTTGAAGCTAATCACTTACTAATATCTTGGTTAAATATCTGAAACTAAATATCACAAGATTATTAGTAAACTATAACTACATGAGTTAATCATCATCAAAACTAGAGTGGAAGGCCTCTGGGCCAACAATCTCCTCCTTTTTGATGATGACAAAACTCATGGAGTTATATATGTATGGATTAAAGTTACGCTTCATAGAAGCTCCCCCTTAACTCATGCATAACAATAAACAATAAGATATGCAATGAATGTTAAACATGAATATGCATAAACTTGCATAAAATAATGAAATAAACATGCTCTTGATACCAAATTTTAAAATAAACATGTTCTTAAATAATTGCTCTTGATACCAATAAAAATTTCAATAAAAGCTCTTGATGCCAACAAAACAAAACAACAAAATATAAATATGTTCTTGATATTAATATCCATGCTCTTGATACCAATAATATTTACCAATAATATCCATGCTCTTGATACCAATAATATTTACCAATAATATCCATGCTCTTGATACCAATATCAAACCAATATCAACAAAATATAAAACAAATGTTTTTAATATAAACTTAAATAAACATGCATATATACTTAAATAAACATGCATATATACTGAAATACTTCTCCTCCTTTTTATCAATCATCAACAAAGGGGTTAAAGAAAAAATGTTCTATCCCTTTTTGCCAGAAACAAAAAATCAACAAAGGGTTTTAAACATAAAACAATAAAAGATACCAATTGAAAGATATATCAATTTAGCATGAAGGTATACAAAGAAACATCATGATATCAATTTAAGATACCAATTGAAAATAAATAAAACATATAGGTAATATTGATACCAAATAAAGAATAATATCAATTTAATATTTTTGATACCAATATTGAAAATGAAACATATATCAATTGAAAATAATTTTCATTAGGAGCGTATGATACCAAATTAAAAAATCAATATCATTTTTAATCATTTTTCAACATAAAGTGTGGGAGTAAGATACCAAATGTAAACAAAACCAATTGAAAGGTGAAATATGAATTTTCTCCCCTTTATGAAATACCAAACAAAATGATGCATAAGCTTGTAAAAATACCAATTTGAAAATAATTGTCATTAAGGACTAAATCAAGCTTAGCATAACCAAATTTGTGCTCAAAGATATAAACATATAGTAAGCACAATCAAAACATAAATACATATATATGTATGGGAAATTGAATATCAATCAAAATTGATACTATTTGAAGTTTAAGCATACATATATAAAAATATATATGAGTATATAAAAAGAATGTCAATAGTGATACCAATTGAAAAGATACAATGATACCAATTAAAACTATAATGAGAATCAAGTGTATAACTCATACTTTCTACCACCCATTCATGCACAAATTTAAATAGATTTTCAATAATGAGCATACAAGGTATGGTCTCCCAACCAACCGCCCTTGGATGGGTAGGGGTTTTTAAAAATAAGTTTGAAAATAATATAACATGTTTGAAAACTATACCATATGAAGAATACGAACTAGTTTTATGAAAACTTGTAAACTAGTATGAAATCCTTCAAGTAAGGAATAAAATAAGAATATATTTCATAAAATATGAAAATCACTAAACCAATGTCACTCAAAATCTATATAACACATATAATACTCACGAAAATAAAATCATGAGAAAACATCAAGTAATATGAGTGTACAAGTTTTGTGAAAGACATAGCCATGGAAATAGGCAATAAGCTCAAAATGAAATTTCTTAAAACATGAAAAAACATGATAATCTAATTTTCATCAAACTAATTTAATCTTCAAGGCATATGTATGTTTTGTACAAACTAGAGTATACATACATATCCAAACATGAACGAGTCCACAAAAGTATATGCATGAAGGCAAGTGGCTCAAGGATGTATATGTATAACTATTAGTTTAGACAAAATAAACATATACATGAAGTTTAACATAGACATGAAAAACTTGCACAAAAATAGAGAATACAAGTCAAAATGTATGAATTATCAAAACTAGGCTATACTAGTACATCTAATAAGTACAAATGAGCAATCAGCACAAACATATAATAATCTATTTGTGGCTCATTAGTTGTACAAATATATATCCAAGTTTTAATGAAAACTAACATCTAGACATGTAATCAAAACATGAAGTGCAAACGTTTCAACAAAACTCATATGATCATTATGTAAATGCACATGCATTAGATTTATGATATACACAATAGCTAAACAAATGTGAGAACACAAAATATGGTTCCATATAAATATGGGTGATCTCAAATACTAATCATGTATGTCATAGGACTAATAAACATGGCATATGGCATAATGAGCATTAAAACATGACATGCTAAAAATCAACAATATGAAAGGCATGTAAGCATAAATGGGAGTTAGAGATCGTTACCAAAACCATTAGGGTACATCTCTATGTCTCCAAACCAAGGTGGTCCTTCCACCAAACTCCCCTTGAAAGTGATGCATCCAAATTTGTCCTCTTTAAGCTCGGAACGCATCCACCTCAAGGCACCATCACTCTCACGTCAAGTGAGAGCCCACACCTACATCAATTAAAATAGGAGTGGTCTTTGGTACCCATACTCTTTGGGTCCATTGGGGTTCGCTCATTCCTAACCCAAACAAATTTATTTGCTAAATTAGAATCATGTATCCTATCATAACAAAATTTAGCAAGGTGGCCCTTACGTCCACAATGTGTACATGTGTACACATGAGCATACATTGTGTGATGGGTGTAAACGTGGGAAGCATGTGTATGCCGTGGTTTGTGTGCATGCATAGGAAGAACTTAATTCTTTTGAAACATAGATTCCAAACGTGTATGGTTCATAGCACAATGGCTCAAAGTGGAGCCCAAACATTCAACACTCTTCTTAAGCATACAAATATCATTTTCAATCATGGAAGAAGAGGTGCATGCAATAAATGAGCTAGAATGTGAAGCTATACTCGCATGACAAACATGAGAATCAATATCATTTTTCAAAGAAACATTTTCATTAGACATCAAATCCAAATCCTTTGAAATAGAAATAATTTTATTTTTCAAAGAATCATTTTCTTTTAAAACAAAAATAAGTTTTGAAGATAGAACTTCATTTTTCTTCAAAATATTTTCACAATCATTTTTATTTTTCAAAATCTTGTTTTCATTTAGGGCAAGATCAAGTTGAGTTTTAAAGAGTCACATTCATTTGAAATCTCAACCTTCTCTTACAAAGCCAAATCAAGTTTGAACACAAATCCTTGTTTCTTCTTTTAATCCAAAACTCTTCTTTTTCAAAAGTTTATATTTTTCAAGTAATTTTTCACAAAGAATTGATAGTTCTTTATTTAAAGCATCGTCATCAATATGATCATCGCCGGAAGAACTAGCACAATCATCTAGTTAGGATTCTGAATATACCTCAAGGGAGTCATTCCTTTGGACCATGTAGCAATGTTGTTTGGATTCTTCTCTACTAGATTCCTTCTCCATAATGTTTGGTGTTGAAGCTTGGAGGAGGTCAACATGGTCCACACTGCAATGGCAGAATCACAGTTAGAAACCAACACAAGATATTCTTTATTAAGCGTGCTTCTAAGTACCTCAAGGGCTTGTGCATTGGCCTCTATATGCTTGCTATTACCAAGATAGGATTTCTTGGTAGAGGCAAGGAAAACATGCAAGCCTAAGATTTTTAGGTACATGGACATCCAAACCTTCCAAACAACAATGTTAGAAGTATCAAACATAGGTGGGGTCATGAAGTCCATGAGTGTGTGTAAACAATATAAGTATGCAAATGCAAATGATAGATTAGCAAAATCAAGATCACACTCCTAGGTGGTTAAATCTAATATCAGGAGCGTAGGCTCTGATACCAATTGAAAGTACACCTAGAGGGGGGTGAATAGGTATAAGGCTAATCTATGATAAATGATGCAGAATTAAAAACTAAATTACAACACACTTAGTGTAACCAACGAGTGTAGCCGAATTCCCGGTGAAGAGCTCTGGACTAACTCCTCTGAATTCCTCTAAATAAGAGTTGAGGTGCTATATGAAGCTCTCTTGGTTAACACAAGTATGGGCACACACAAACAACGCAAGCATGTATATGATATGGCAATTGATGCAATGCACAATGTAAGAGAGAGAGAGAGAGAGAGAGAGTTAGAGAAAGTGGATCAAACGCAAACACCAAGATATGTTTTGAGGTTCGAGCACACAGCTCTACGTCACCGCCTTCACACAGAAGGATTTCCACTAACTCGTCCATATAGGACTTCCCACACAGGGAACCTCCACTGAGGATTTGGGCAAATACAATTCGGGAGTACACAACTCCTCTCTCCAACAAATACAACCTCTCACAGAGGCAAGGCACAACTTTAAAACACCTCTATACTTAGAGGGTTAGGCACTTAGCCAAACAAAGATCAACCTCACAAGTGAGGAATAGGGCTCAAAGACACTCAAACACAATCACCTCACACTTGAGAGATTCCACACAATCTCTACCTCTCACTAGAGGGAGCCAAACACCACTTCCACAATCACCTGACAATTGAGCGATACCAACTCAATCACCTCTCACTAGAGGGATATCACAATCAATGGAAGGTTTACAACTTAGTGGTCTATCTCAACCACAAACAACTTCTTTTCCTACAAAACAATGATCCTAATAGATAGGATAGATAGATAGCTCAAGTGTGAGAAAATCAAGGTGTTTGGAAATCAAATATCAAAGAAAAATACTTGGGAAAATAACTTGAATTTGATAAAAATGAAGAACAACACAAATATCCCAAATCTCTATTTTTCTTTGATTTTTTCAACCCTTGAAAAAACAAATAAAGATGAATTCTTTTGGCTTAAAACTCTTTTGAAAACTAGTGTTAAAACACTAGAATGTATGAAAATTTAGGCTCTTGAAAAACTTGTTAAAAAACAACCAAGAAATGGGGTATTTATACCCTCATTGAAAATCTGCCCGTTGGCAGCTGAAAAGGGCCAGATTGCCCTTCCGGTCGACCGGCCAACGGTCAAATTTTTGACCGTTGCGCCTGCCGGTCGACCGCCCGGTCGACCGGGACTGGATCCAGAGGGCAACGGCTCTCTGGCCGGTCGACCGCCCGGTCGATCGAAGCCGGATACAGAGAGCAGACTTTCTGTCTAGTCGACTGCTCGGTCGACCGGAGGCTTTTCCAGAGAGCAGAGCTCTCTGGCGGTCGACCGACCCGGTCGACCGGCCTTCCCAGCTTGGCTGCGTGCACGCTCTGTGCACGTCGGTCGACACCAGCGGTCAGCCAGTCCAACCTAATATAGGTCTTAAAAACTTGGGTATTTATCTTTAATTAAATCCCATAAAATTACATAAATTTCACAAAAATGAGTTCATGTTATATCTTTGAAATACAAACATGTTGGAGTAAAAATCAAATCATGTTACAAACATTTTGAATCATTTTGTGACATGAAAAATTTGCCTTAAACCAAAAACGGTATTTTCTAGAAACCAAACTTCTAAAGGAAATACAGTTTTTCTATAAACTTGTATAAATACAAAAATATGATATTGAAATAACTTTGAAGCATATAGTATATGGATAGAATCCAATATACACGAAAGGTATTATATCTATGTTTTTGACATTAAATCCAAAAATAGGTTTTGTCTAAATACAAAACTCCAAACACATGAATAGTGTATCAAAATAAGTTTTTCTAAGTATATGAAGTATAGATGTATATAGATCAAATCTAATATACAATAAATCATGTAAACTTGTTTTGATTCTATCTATTCATGAAAACCAAGATCAGTTAAACCGAAAACCATAACCAAAACATGAAACTTAAAACAAGTGTGTGTGTTGTGAACTTGAGCATATTACACTATCTAATCTTCACAATGGATCTAATTTAAATCTTAACTAAACAAACCGAAGCCTTCTTGTCGAACGTCGTCTCCAAGTTGACTCAATCCAAACGCGATCCAACGAGCTTGACTCCAACCGAGTGTTAGATTTGAACTTGACGCTCGAGCTCTTGAATCACCATGTGAAAGCTTCAAAACACCTTTGTTGAATCTAATCACCTGCTAATATCTTGGTTAAATATCTAAAACTAAATATCAAAAGATTATTAGTAAACTATAACTACATGAGTTAATTATCATCAAAACTAGAATGGAAGGCCTCTGGGCCAACAGAGTGTAGGCTGTAACGAAATTAAAAAATCCCGCTAAAAGGGCAATCAATCACTTTATTGTACCAATTGACCAAAATACTCTCAGTTTTACTTTTAACAGAGCAAAAACTCATCCTACACAAATATTTAACGAGCAAAAAATTTGTGATTGTCAGAGAAATTTTCATTGAAAAATTATCGAGCAAAAAATTTCTTTATAACGAATAAGATCAAAGTCACAGTATTTAAAAAATAATAATTTGGAATGAATAAGAGATTTTAAAAAAATTTCAAACTTTAGACTGCGATTTTGAGTTTTAACTTTGTTTCTTTAAAGAAAACTGCAACTCAAACACAATCTTTGAAATTATTAATTTTGAAAATAAATTATTTAAAAATATTTCATGGTATAGCTGCGACTTTGAGATTTTTTTAATTTATTTGTTTTAAGAATACTGCGACTAAAATTGTTGTTTTCTAAAATTAAGCTGTTTAGAATATTGCGACCTTAACCGCAGTCTTATATAACTTTTTTTTTAAATGCGACTAAAATCTTAATCTTCCAAAATTAAGCTGTTTAGAATATTGCAAGCTAGATCGTTGTCTTGTATAACTTTTTTATTAAATGCGACTAAAGTCACAGTCTTTGAAAAATAAGCTGTTTAGAATACTGCGACCTTGGTCACAGTCTTGTATGACTTTTTTTATTGGTAATAAGAATTGTGACCAATGTCACAGTTAATTATAAATTAGATATTGTTATATCTGAGATAAAACTGACAGTCAAATTTTACTCAGAAATACCAATTTAAATGAACTATGACTATGGTCGCAGTATGAACTCAGATATGATTAATTTTAACTGCACATATTAACTGCAATCAAATCTACAGTATAAGAATAGTATATAAAACTTGATATCGTTAAGTACTGCGACCTCATTCGCAGTCCTTAATTACAATCCGTGTATTACAGAATTTTTTTCGTTTATAAAATGTGACGAAGATTGTAGTACTAATAGCACTCAGTCCTAACAAAGTAGATTAGCACTGTGACCGTGATAACTGTCCTCGTATAATGCATGTTATAAAATATTATATTATGACTGAGACCTATCCACAGTTATTAATATCCTATCTATCATGATACAGTGAGCGTCTCAAAAGATACTAGTAAAATTAATCTAGATAAAGGAAAGATGTGCACTATACGAAAATTAAAATCTGAGAAGAAACATTCTATAAAAAGCTAATTTGTAGTTCACATCTTAAATTTCTAGAAAAAAAGTATTCTGGGAGTTCTCCCGCCATAATTGCTTCAATTAAATATATAATTAGTTTTTATCTCTTCTTCAAATACTCAACCATCACCTCTAATACTTATTATTACTATAAACGTTGTTTCAGAGTATTGGCTTTTTGTAGTGCCTTTAAGTAAATATATTAAAGAGCTGACTTGTAAAAAAATATTTGTGATCTTCTTTTTGATTTGATTTCTAAATTTCCTCAAGCATTATCCTTAAATTATGTTTTTCGATCTTTCTCCCTCTGAATAATATGATTTCAACTTCACTCATTCTCCCATCGGTTCTCTTTCTCTAGGAGAGTCTAGTGAATCTGATAACAGTTTGGACTTTCTCTCCTTTTGACTACTTTTTTCCATAAGTAATGCTACTTCTGATCCTACTTTTCATAAGAGGATCAAGTTTTTTTGGGGCATGGTGAGGAGCTTATTCCTATGCCAATTGATGAAGAAATACTTAATAAAAGCATGTTCTCTGATGTTGAAGATGCGCTTTCTTCCAACATGTCCTCTGGAGGTTCTACTCAATACCGATCTGAGAAAGAACTTGATACAGATGACCTATTCTGAAAGTTTATCATTGAACAAAAGTACCTCCAAAAAAAGGAGGAAAGCGAGGAAGAGAGCGAGAAGGTTTATGAGGGAGAAGAAGAGGAAAGAGAATAGGAAGAGGAAGACGAGGAGAATTAAGAAGACAAATTTAATTGTGATGGTGATGACGAGGACTAGTATTTTCTTGTCACACCCCGCTTCCCAAAATATTTGGAAACGGAGTCGCGACGAGAGTTGGCGACGTATATACGCGAGGAGAATAACTTGAACAAGCTATATAGAAATATATGATGAGTCAATATCACTACAATACACATATAAATGTCTATACAAGATAACAATGAATATGAAAATGGAATAACGATGAGTCTGAGATATAAGGAATCAAGGAGACTACAAAAATATGAATAAAAAGGAAGACAAGAATACCAAAATAGATAGAGAGAAACTCTACCTCCTCGCAACATGTTCGGTCTCATCAAACACCTGATCAATAAAATAAAACATCATATATCTGGGTGTGAAAGTCCAAGGTCATCAGAAAGCGACCCAATGAGTGTGTAAAATAAAGGAGAATGTGCATGTGCATATAACATGTGTGATCATATGATGATATATATACTGAAATAAGACTGAAATAATATGCAGAACATCAATAGACAGTAATAAGGCAGTAAGTAATAGAATCAGATATCCAATCAGGTCATGAGTACAATCAGGTGTCTATCATATTATGCATGTATTAGATGTCTATCAAATCATATGCATAAACATGACAAGTGAATGCAGTCAGTCGCAATATGCAATTAAACAGTTTATCATTATTATTTATGTCAGCAAACACTAATTGTCACATATAATAGACGCATCCCATACTACGTCAACTACACATGTCAATCGGGTTTCTAAATTATTAAAACTGATCGGTTGGAGAAATTATCCATGTTTTAGGTGGGTTCTGTCCATACCCGGGACCATGGCCCAGATGCCTGGCGTTGAACCAAGCTGTACCGCCAGGTACTACAGTAATAGTAAAACAGTAACAGTATGGGATGTCAGTAATCCCCGAAAATCCTACCGTAGAACCCTATCACGGCTGCACAACTTGTATCCTAAGTCCACCCAAAATACAGACGTTATCTCCTCCATCAATTTTCTTAATCCCAGTGTAAGTTGTCCATGTACATTATTATTTAATTCGGTTAAAACAATCAATGTCCATGTTGCCTAGATTACTTGAACGATACAGTGACAGTACAGTAACAATAAACAGTAATCGTATACACGATAACCAGTAACAGGAACAGTGAATAGTATCAGTAACCATGTATACGATGAACAATAAGACTGTACATGGTGTTACGGTCTAACGATACTTTCCCAGCAATTTTCAGTAACATGAAATAGCATTAGATAAAGGACATATAATGCCTAGTCAATGCACGACCTCATATACAACTCATTACGATACCATCCACTCATACTGGATATAACAGTAATGAATCCATTAAGTCATAATTTTAATAGTCATCTTGAGCATCAAATACTAATCTATGTCAAGGTAATCTGATACAGTAAACCACAAGTTTAATAAATCAATAACCAGTTCTATCTTTTTTATAGATCTACTTAAATCCTCTAGGTCACCAATAACTGAGATCAATAATAACTATTGTCAATCTCTGAATATATAATATAGTCACCGATATCAATGAAATCACTCTCACAATAACTGAATAACTGAAGTAGTCAAGAACCAATCATTAAGTACTATATATATCCTTGAGATCAACTAAAATAACAAAAACCGAGATCACAAATAAAGAATGGAATATCCTCAAAATCAGACTTATCAACCATAATTAAGATCATAACTAAAGAGTATAACATTCTCAATAAATATGAAATCTAGATCATCTCTACATCTAGTATCCAACGTCAATAAGATTATCAATACTCAATTAATGTAATCGGGGTAAAATTAAAATTCTTGTTTTAATAAACCAAAACGAAGATCGTGTTACACATCGATATCAAAGGTAAAATAGACGTACAACACCTGATGATATCCAACAAAAACTATTCTCATCAATATACTGATCAAGATCCAATGAAAAGAATATAAATCTCAGGTCCACTCAAATTCTAACTAATCACCAAATAAATATCTGATAAATACTACACATAAGTTATGCTATCGTCCTCGAATATGAACTAGACCAGTCAATCTATAGATCGAAATCAGTAAAAGTCTAAGATATACTACAACTAGTCCTAAGCCAATAGCGTCAATCACTAACACATAAAATAACGCTGATAAATGCTCGTATCAATTGAATAAATAAGGTAAACACTCACTGATATTTCATGAAATGTTACGCATAATCATACTGGTAAAATATATCAGACAATCACATGAAATAATATGAATGGATACATAAATACCGACTGATAACAGTAAATAAGGAAAATAATAATAGAACAAATATTCACATGAAATGACGTGATTTTAGATCTGAATCGTCGTCTGGTCTTCACTGCACGAACCAGTATGAATCTTTGGACCATCTTATAGGTTGGTCTTCGAATTGCCATTGTATAGGGTCCATAACGGGCACAAATTTGAATCACCGGTAACGGGTCCGGATCTCACTAAATAGGTCTGTATCGCTGTACCACGCAACCATATACATAGAGAAAAATTAACGCGCGCACACACACACACACATAACACACACACGCCACACGTGCATATACACACGTGTACACTCACATACATACATATATATGAGTATATACATACATATACATACATACACTCTTATACATACTTATTATATATATACATCCCCACACATGCATACACATCATACACACATATTAACTCACACACATGTGCACACATACGCACAACATACATGCGTACACTCACACAGTCACACATGCAAAAACATATGCATACACATTCCCACATCACATTCATATATACATTTAAACACATAAACTTAATCATATGTATATAACAGAGAGAGAAAAAGAAAGAGGGAGGGGAGGGAGGTACTCATGGCCACGGGGTGAGGGCTCAGCCATGATGGATGGCCCGCGATAATCTCCAGCAATGGCGGAGCTTGTGGAGGAGATAAGGGCTGTCGGTGGTGATCGCAGAGCTCACCGTCGGAGGATTTCAGGCTACCGCGATGAGTGGTACAACCATGGGAGGAGGGCACTTGCTAGGGAGGAGGTAGGTGAAGTGCGTGCTGGCCAAGGGAGCTCAACAAGCCATGGGGTGGCAGTGCTCGGCCCCGAGGTGGGAGACAGATTGCAATAAAGGGGCACAGCTACAAGAGAAAGGGGTAGCTCTGGTGGTGCGTGGTCGAGGAGGTTGTGCTCGATGGTGCTGCTGTGGGGCTCCGTTGCTGTAGAGAAGGAGTGAGGCACGACCAAGTGGGGAGATGGAGAAGAACATGGGGAAGGCCACAGTGGAATGTTGCCGGCGGAGAGAGGGAAGGCTGCTGCTACCATGGCTGGAGAGGGGTGCTCAGCCAAGTGTGGGTAGGCTGAGGGGGTACAGGTAGTGGCCATGGGTGAAGGAAGAGGGAATCTCAGCCATGATGGGCGTTGTCAGAGGCGGCGGAGGCCCGAGGTAATGCGGGTGCACCACGAGGCGGCGGCTCCGACGCGCGTGATCGGCAGCGCTTCGACGAGGGGAGATTGCCGTAGAGGTGAAGGTGGAGGTAGGCGGCTGGAGATGAAGGAGAGAATTATGAAGGGGGTGATGATTAGGGTTAATTTTAGGGTTTAGAATGGAGATTAGATTATTTATAGGGCTATATATTGGGTTTGGGTTTGAGCAGAAGCTAACGGGGATGGGTTGGATAATAGGCATAGATAAAGGCTTATGGGTAGGAATCAAGGGAAAGGAGAATACCAATAATAATAATAAATAAATACAAACCATAATAATAGTAGTAATAACAATATAAATAATGTCATCAATTATTGATAACTAATACTACTACTAATAAAAATTAATAATAATAAAAAATAATAGTAATAATAATAATAGTTAACCATATAATAATAATAACATTAACAAAAATAATAGTATCAACACCAATAAAAATATTAACAAATAATAATCATACTGGAAGAATAATAAAAATAATAAACCATATAATAATAGTAATAAATAATAATAATTAAAATGCTAAGAACATATAAACAGTAACAATAATAGTTAACAAATAATAATACCAATACATCATAATAATATTAATAACAATAATAGTTAGCAATAATAATAACAACTAATGATAATACTAATTAATAATAATAACAATAAAAATACTAATATTAGTAATAATAAATAATAATCAAAATGAAATAATAATAGTAGCAATTACTACTAATATCAACAAAATATTAATAATATTTAAAGCTAAATAAATATTTAATATCTCAAGATAAATATTTAATATGATAATAATCTCAAGAAGAAGAACAATAAATTAAATTAGTTAATAATAATAAAATAATTAGTAAAGCAAAATAAATACTATAGGAAAATAAAAATATAGTAATATTAACTAGAGATATTACATTCTACCCGCCTTACAAAAATTTCGTCCCTGAAATCCATAAAGCAGGGAATGCTAAAAGAAATCAAATTCAAGGGAGAAGATACAAGCTTCTGCAAAGCCTTTCTAGGACACCACGATTCCGCTGCGCTATCTGACTTCTGCCACCAACTTTAGCATGGAGCAACCAGATTCAAGAGACAAAGATTAGGATAATAGAATTAGAAAGAAAGGATAGAAATCAAGAAGGAATTCAGATTACTATAGAAGAAAAGTTGGAATCAGGGATATCAAAAGGTTAAAGAGATGGATTTTCAAAGGGAGGATGGTCAATCCACAAGTGGACTGAATATCATAATATAGATAGTATATTATTTATTGTAGTGTAACTATAGCTCGTTTCAAGTTACTGGTATGAATTAGGTCTCCTTACAAAAAGCGAAAGTCAAAAGTCAACATCGCAAGTTGAAAACCTAGGCTCTGATACTAAGTAAACCCTATCACGCGTCGCTTCCGAAATTACTTAGAAACGGGTCGCGACGAGAGTCGGCGACGTATATATAATCATAGGAAAATCGTTGTACAAAAAGTGTATGTTTTGAAATCAATAGTTAAAAGTGCGTGCTTGGCTTCCTCCATACTTCCGTTATAGCATGGAGGCTAAATGGGTCGAATACATGATGGGAAGCGATAGAAGCTTTACCGGAATATTCACGTGTGTGCTAAAGTTTCTTCAACGGTTAAAGAATGAAAAGAAAAGAAAACAAAGAATGAAAAGAAAAGAGTACGGTGACACACAAAGAAGTGGGAAACATAGAAAAGATAGTTTTTTTTTGTGATTTTGAGATATATCTAAAACAAAGAAAAAAGATAAAAAAATCAATGGCTTCTAACTACTAATAGCTCCACTAACATGCTAATCTCTTAGTGTATTTATCTCACATGTATCCTTGACCATCACTAGTCCTTGGTTCAAGAGCGTTTCAAAGCATGACCTATAAGATACTTTCACATCCAAGCTCAACAAAATAAGTACAAGTTACACTTAAACTATCAAAACTAAATAAGAGTAAGCATAGAGTAAAGTAATGTTAGCTTGTTAGAGAGTTATGATGTTAGAGTGTTAGAATCCATCATCATGAGCCATCAATGGCTTGCAAGAGCAAGGGCAAGTAGAGGCTATTAGATTCATGTGAATTATCAAGTAAGAAGATAGCAAGTTAGGGGTTAGTAGTTATTTGCCATGAGAGAAAATTAGCTAAGCATGTAAAAGGAGTTAGAGAGAAAAAACAAAGAGGGGTAAAGAGAGAACCTTTCATACATTGTCACCTTCCATTACAAGCACTCTTGCTTTCCAACCATGTACCACTCTCTTTCCTATTACAAGATCTATAAGAAATGAAAAATGTAAAGGAGGAAGAAGAAGAACAACTAAACTAAACTACCCTAAGAAGAAGAAACTACTCTAAAACTACACTAAAACTCTCAAAACTTCTCCTCCCTGTGCTCTTGAAATCTCAGGGTATTAATAGGTGAAAGGAGGCACCAGAGGGACTGTACGGAGCCGCGTGTCAAATCTTGGCACGCGGCTCCACACGAGAGTCACAGAAACGCGACAAAAGCCACGTTTCTGTGGCTTTTTTAGAGCCGCGTGCGCGGCGCCGTCTGCTGCACGCTCCCCTCTTGTCCTCCTGTCGGGTGTACCTCCTGGAATCCGTATTTGGGCACCTAGTTTTGACAAAACCGCCCTCCAATGTCAATGGCTATTCATGTAGGCGTTTAATCACCAATTAAATGGTGATTTTGGGTCTTCTTCTTCATTTCATGCCATGGTCTAGAAACATGCAAGAGAGGTATTATTAACAGGATTTAATATTAAATAATTGAAGATGTGGTATTAAATATGCAATTTTAGAGACTAATCAATATACGCGAGGAGAATACCTCACGTATATACGCTAAGCCTAAAGTAACCTGAACAAGCTATATAGAAATCTATGATGAATCAATATCACTGCAATACACGTATAAATGTCCACACAAGATAACAATGAATACGAAAATGGAATAACAATGAGTCTGATATATATAGAATCCAGGGGAATATAGAAACATGAATAAAAAGAAAGGCAAGAATACCAAAATATGTAGAGAGAAACTCCAGCTCCTCGCAGCATGTTCGGTCTCATTGAACACTTGATCAATAAAATAAAACATCCAATATCTGGATGTGCAAATTCAGGGTCGTCCGAAAGCGACCCATTGAGTGTGTAAAATAAAGGGAATGTGCACGTGCATATAACATTTGTGAGCATATAATGATAATATATATGAAATAAGATTGAAATAACATGAAGAACATCAATAGACAGTAATATGGCAGTCAGTAACAGAATTAGATGTCCAATCAGGTCATCAGGACAATCAGGTATTTACCATATCATGCATGTTTCAGATGTCTATCATATCATATGTATAAACATGACAAGTGAATAAAGTCAGTAACATTATGCATTTAAACAGTTTATCTTTATTAATTATGTCAGCGAACACCAATTGCCACATATAATAGACGCATCCCATACTATACCTACTACACATGTCAATCGGGGTTCTAAGTTATTGAAACTGATCGGTTTGAGATATTATCCATGCTTTAGGTGGGTCCTGTACATAACCGATACCACGGCCCAGATGCCTGACACTGAACCAGGCCGTACCGCGGTACTAAAGTAACATTAAAACAGTAACAGTATGGGATGTTAGTCATACCCGGGAACCCTACAGTAGAACCCTATCTCGGCTGCATAACCTGTATCCTAGGTCCTCCTAAAATACAGACGTTGTCTCCTCCATCAATTTTTCGAATCCCATTGTAAGTTTCCATTTATATTATTATTTAATTCAGTTAAAACAATCAATGTCCATGTTGCCTACATTACTGGGACGATACAGTGACAATAACAGTACAGTAACAATAAATAGTAATCGTATATACGGTGAATAGTAACAGGAACAGTAAATAATATTAGTAGCTTTGTATACGATAAATAATAGGACTGTACATGGTGTTACGGTCTAACAATACTTTTTCAGTGATTTTCAGTAACATGAAATAGTACTAGTAAGAGGATATACTGCCTAGTCAATGCACGATCTCATATATAACTGATCATGATATCATCCACTCATACTGGATATAACAGTAATGAATCAATTAACTTATAATCTCAATAGTCATCTTGAACATCAAAACCAATCTATGTTAAGGTAATCTGATACAGTAAACCACAAGTTCAATAAATCAATAACCAGTTTCTCTTTTTTATCGATCTACTCTAATCCTTTAGGTCACCAATAATTGAGACCAACAATAATGCTGTCAAATTCTGAATACATAATATAGTCACCGATATCAGTGAAATCACTCCCACAATAACTGAATAACTAAAGTAGTTAAGAACCAATCATGAAGTACTGAATATATCCTCGAGATTAACTAAAACAACAAATACCGAGATCCAAATAAAGAAGGAATATCATCAAAATCAGGCTTATCCAACCAAAATAAAAATCATAACTAAAGAGTGTAACATCCTCGATCAATATGAAATCTAGATCATCTCTGCATCTAGTATCCAACACCAATAAGATCATCAATACTCAATTAATGTAATCAGAGTATAACTGAAAATTCTTGTTTCAATAATCTAAAACCAAGATCATATTACACATCGATATCAAAGGTAAAATAGACGTATAGCACCTGATGATAATTCAACAAAAACTAATCTTATCTGTATACTGATCAAGATCCAATGAAAAGAATATAAATCTCAGGTCCACTCCAATTCTAGCTAATCACCAAATAAATATCCGATAAATACTACACGTAAGTTATACTATCTGTCCTCGAATATGAACTAGACCAGTCAATCTATAGATCGAAATCAGTAACAGTCTAAGATAAACCACAACTAATCCTAAGCCAATAGCGTCGAACCACTGACATACAAAATGATGCTGATGAATGCTCATATCAACTGAATAAATAAGGTGAACTCTCACTGATGTTTGAAAAAATGATACGCATGATCATACTAGTAAAAAATATCAGACAATCACATGAAATAATTTGAATGGATACATAAATACCTACTGGAAACAATAAATATGGAAATAACAATAGAAGAAACACTAACATGAAATAACGCGGTTTGAATCTGAATCGAAGTCTGGTCTTCAGTGCATGAACCAGTACGAATCTTTGGACCATCTCATTGGTCGATTTTCAAATCGCCATTGTATCAGATTCATAACGGGCATAAATCTGAATCTCCTGTAACGGGTTCGGATCTCACCAAACAGGTCCATATCGCTGTATCACGCAATCATATACAGAGAAAGAGGAAAAATTAACACACAAATAACACACTCACACACGCATGCCATACGTGCACACACACACACACACACACACGTGTACACCCACACACACACACACATATATATATATATATATATATATATATATATATATATATATATAATATATATATAGGGAGCTGATCCTCTAAGAACGGTTCTTACGGATTTCTGTGAGAACTTTCACGTGGGTCGTCGGATTGCTAGATCAAATCAAATAAAAACTAGATCTCTATCAGATCCGACGGCCCACGTGAAAGTTCTCACATGAATTCGTGAGAACCGTTCTTAGGGGATCAACTCACTATATATATATAATATAATATATATATATATATATATATATATATATATATATATATATATATATATACACACGAGTATAACACATACATACACTCTTATACATACTTATTATATATATACATCCCCACACATGCATACACATCATACATACACATTAACTCACACACATATATACATATACACACCACATACACGCATACACTCACACATTCACGCATGCAAAAACACATGCATACACATTCCCACATCATATTCATACATACATTTAAGCACATAAAATAATCATATGTATATAACAGAGAGAGAGAAATAGAAAGAAGGAGGGGAGGGAGGCACTCACGGCCACGGGGTAAGGGCTTGGCCATGGTGGATGGCCCACGATGATCTCTGGCAATGGCGGAGCTCGTGGAGGAGATAAGAGCTACTGGAGGTGATCACGGAGCTCACCATCGGAGGATTTTGGGCCTGCAGTGAGGAGTGGCACAATCATGGGAGGAGGGAAACTGAGCTAGGGAGGAGGTGGGTGAAGTGTGAGCTGGCCATGAGGGTGCTCGGCAGGCCAAGAGGGTGCTATGCTCGGCCCTGAGGTGGGAGACAGGCTATGGCAAAAGGGCACTACTACAAGGGAAGGAGTGGCTCTGGTGGTGTGTGGCCGAGGAGGGTATGCTCGGTGGTGCTACCATCGGGCTTGATTGCGATGGAGAAGGAGTAGGGTACGACCAAGTGGGGGAGACGGAAAAGAAGATGGGGAAGGCCATGGTGGAGTGCTGCTGGTGGAGTGGGGGATGGCTACCGCTACCATGGCTGGAGAGGGGGGTTGCGGAGCTCCAGTTGGATGATGGTGGAGGAGGCTGCTCGGCCAAGCGGAGGTAGGCTGAGTTGGTGCAAGTAGTGACCATTGGTGAAGGGGGAGGGGATCTTACCCATGATAGGTGTTTTCGAGAGGCGACGGAGGCCCGAGGTGATGCGGGTGCACCACGAGGCGGCGACTCCGACGCATGATCGCGACGCTCCGATGGGGAAGGGACTGCTGTAGAGGTGAAGGTGGAGGTAGGCGGCTGGAGATGGGGAAGGAGAGAATTATGAAGGGGAGGATGATTAGGGTGAATTTTAGGGTTTAGAATGGATATTAGATATATATAGGGTTATATATTGGGTTTGGGTTTGAGTAGAAGCTAATTGGTATGGAATGGATAATGGACATAGATAAAAGGTCATAGGTAGGAATCAAGGAAAAGGAGAATAATAATAATAATAATAATAATAATAATAAATAAATAAATAAATACAAACCATAATAATAGTAGTAATAACAATAATAATATCATCAATTATTGATAACTAATACTACTACTAATAATAATTAATAATAATAATAAATATAGTAATAATAATAGTTAACCAAATAATAATAATATTAACAAAAATAATAATATCAGCACTAATAATAATATTAACAAATAATAATCATACTGGAATAATAAAAATAATTAACCATATAATAATAGTAATAAATAATAATAACTAAAATGTTAATAACAATACACGGTAGTAATAATAATAGTTAACAAACAATAATACCAATACATCATAATAATATTAATAAAAATATTAGTTAACAATAATATTAATAAGAATGAATGATAATACTAATTAATAATAATAACAATAAAAATACTAATATTAGTAATAATAAAGAATAATTAAAATGAAATAATAATAGTAATAATTACTACTAATATCGATAATTAATATTAATAAGATTTACAGTCAAATAAATACTTAATATCTCAAGATAATTGGAATATTTAATATGATAATAATCACAAGAAGAAGAGAATAAATTAAATTAATTAATAATAATAAATAATCAGTAAAGCAAAATAAATATTGTGGGAAAATAAAAATACAGTAATATTAAATAGGGATATTACATTTCTGTTCTTTGATAATTACTTTTTTTGTCTTCTTTTTTAGAGCTTTTAATACTCATTTTTGTAAGGTCTCTTTCTGACTATATAATATGTTATAAATAGAATTTTTTTGAAAATGTTCTTCAATTACATGTACAAGTATGTATCATTTATATTTTTTATTCACAGTGTTCGCAAAAACTTAAAAAAATGTGGTTTTATAGAGACTGCGACCATGATTACATTCCTCATATATACATTGTTTAATTTACATAATCATATATTAATGTACTACAAATATTGACAGTCATAGTATACTATAACTCTAAGCATTTTAAATGGACTGCGACTAAGGTCGCATTATGTACTCAAAATACTTAGTCCTCATTGTACATTAGAACTGTGATCAAGGTAGCAATACATATACATTCAGATATTATCAACTAGATTAGTATTGTGACCATGATTGCAATCCTCATATAACACAATTTTCAATTATATATTACGATTGCGACCCTAGTTGCATTCATTAAAATCTTGTCTACTCTATTACTGCGACTTTAGTCGCAATCCTTCCTAACCAATAGTAAAACTCATAGGGATAAAGTATAGTGATGCAACATAGTAAATATAAATATCTGGAAAGAAAAAATCAATAAAAGTTAATTTATAATTCATTTCTTAAATTTCTAAAAAAAGTAGTCTAGCGGTTCTTCCGCATAAATGTTTCAACTAAATATTTGATTGCCTTTTTATCCAACCTTTGAAAACTCAACTGTCACCAATAATACTTATTGTTACTATTCTGAGAATTCATTTGCTTCCAGACATGTTGATCGGCCAAAAGCAAGCACAAGAAAAGTAGAAAGGGAGTGGGTCGAAGTTACTACTTTTGCGATTCTTCCGTAGTAGCGAAGTGGCTATACGGGTCGTATCCACAAAGAGGGAGAGCGATGGAAGCTTGATGCGGCTTTTATGTTCAAGAAAAGAGAATGTTCTTTGTTTCCAAATAAAGAATTGAAAAGTGAAAACAAGTTGTTTTAAGAATTGTTGAAAATTGTTTTGGTGATTTGTAAAGTGATCTTTTTCTTAGTTGTAAAAATGCATGGCTAACTTTCTACTAAGTGCTCCCATTAATTTCTAACTTTTTGAAGATAGCCTCACGATGGATCATAGGCAAACACAACCTTTGTGCATTGGAACTATTCACGTGGAAATCGAGTGAAAGTTCATCCTAAAACTCTAGCCTTACACGGCAAAAACTCGGACATTCCCATATCAAGATCCGATATAAGGCGAGAGTAAGGGAAGACTCGAGTGCACTATTGGTGTCGGCAAAGTTAAAAGGAAAGTCTCTAACTTACAATAACAAGTAAAGTACACAACTCATAGATCATCAAAACTCATTAAGCATGAAGTATAAGAAAGTAGATACTTGTAGGTAAAATTAGAGTTAGAACCCTCGTCTTAAGATGCCATAGCTCTCATTTGCACAAGGCGTGTTTGGCACTATTTGTTGGCCCAAAGGCCTTCCACCCTAGTTTTGATGATGATTAAACTCATGTAGTTATGTTTACTAATAATCGTGTTGTTTAAGTTTCAGTATCATTAACCAAGATATTAGTTGGTGATTAGCTTCAACAAGGAGTTTAGAAGCTATTCATAATGATTCCAGGGCCAAAGCTTCAGATCACACTTTGCCTAGCCCATGGATGGAGTTTTGGAGCAAGTCAACTTGAAGATGAAGATCATCAGAGAGACTTAGCTATCCATAGTTTAGATAGTGTGTTTAGATCCATTTGTAAAGTTTAGTATAGTTGATATGCTCAAGTGCACAATACACACACGTTTCATGATTTGGATTTTGGTTTTCATGAATAGATTGATCAAAACAAGTTTACATGTTTTATATGTATAGTAGATGTATTCTAGTTATACATACATGCTTTAACTTGCTAGACAAACTTATTTTGATATTCCTATTCATGTTTTGGAAAAAAATTTGATAAAAATACAAGTTTTGGTTTTTGATAAAATTGGCAAGACACAAAAATGAATTGATATGTTGATATATTATCTTGAAATTTTTATCACATGTTTGAGTTTCAATATAAAATGATAAAACAAGTTTTGTGAATTTTTAGAAATGTTAAAAGATTTTTAGAAAATATTTTATACTGTTTTTCTGACCCAGATATCAATTCCAGACTTCCACTAGTCGACTAATAAACCGAACTAGTCGACTTGAGGTGAAGTCGGTCGACCGGGTCCGTCGACCGACGTGCACAGATTGTGCACGTTTGGAGTCTCTGGGCCGGTCGACCGGGACGAGAGCAGAGCTCTCTGTTTGTTTGGGTCGACCGGGCCGGTCGACCGCAGTTGCCCAACGGTCATAATTCTGACCGTTGGCGGTCGACCGGGCCGGTCGACCGCTGCCTGTCAGAGCTGCCAGCTCAGCTCTAACGGCTAGTTTTCTGATGGGCCTATAAAAAACCCATCTTTGGGTTTTGGCTAAGGTTTTTACAAGAGAAAAAATCCTGTTTCCCTAGTGTTTTAAACAAGTTTTTAAAAGAGTTTAAGTGCCAAAAAGATTTAATCTTTATTGTTTTTGGGTTTTGGAAAATCAAAGAGAACTAGGTTTTAGGATTTGATTTGATCTTTTATTTCTATCATATACAAGAGACTTCCCAATTAGTTTTTCTTTGTTGCTTGTTTCCAAAAATACCTTGTTTTCACACTTGAGCTATCTTCTATCCTAATCTATTAGGATCATTTGTTTTTGTGGAAAAGAAAAGAGAAAAGAAAAGAGAGATTGAGTTTGTGGTCTTTGGAACCACTTGTTGTAAACACCCTTATTCTTTGTGTATCCCTCTTAGGTAGAGGTGATCGGGTGATTGTTTGCTCCCTCTAGTGAGAGGTGGAGATTGGTGTTTGTAACCTCTTCGGTAGAGGTGTTGGTTGGTTGTTGTATTGGCTACGGGCCTACCCCTCGGTTGTGAGGTGGTTGTTTGAGAGAGGAGTTTGGTACTCCTAAGTATTGTAACAAATCCTCTTCGGTAGAGGTTCCCTCGGTGGGAGATAGTGGATTGGAAATCCTACACGGTGGTGTAGGCGGGGATGTAGAGCAAGGTGCTCGAACCTCGAAAACATATCTTGGTGTTTGCGTTTTGATCCATTGTCTCTCTAACTCTCTCTCTTATAATTGTGCAAAGCATCATTCATATCATCATACCATATTTGCTTGTGTTGAGCATAATTCATATTGCCATATCATATCTATTTGCTTGTGTTGCCTTGCATATATTCATATTACCTATTCATCTTATATGCTTGGTTGTTTGTGTGTGCCTCACTTGTACCTAATCAACAAGAGCTTCACATAGCACCTCAACCCATTCAAGGGGAATCAAGAGGAGTTAGTCCAGAGCCCTTCATGGGGAATTCGGCTACACTTGTTGATTGTACTAAGTGTGTTGCAAGATTTGCATTAGCTTCCACATTTAGCGCACATAATCTTGCATTTAGTTCTAGATTAGCACTTACACCTATTCACCCCCCCTCTAGGTGTTTTTCAATTGGTATCAGAGCTAGTGCTCCTGATATTAGGCTTAACATCCTAGGAGTGAGATCCATTTGGCTGCTAATCTTTTGTTTGCATTTGCTTGTTGCACACTCATATAGTTTGCCATGGACTTCATGACCCCACCTAGCTTTGACCCTTCCAACATGTTGTTTGGAAGTATAGGATGTCCATGTACCTAAAGACCCTAGGTTGCATGTCTTTCTTGCGGCCACCAAGAAATGCTATCTTGGAGATCGCAATCATATAGGGGCCAATACACAAGCCCTTGAGGCCATTAGAAGCACATTACCTAAAGATTATCTTATGTGTTTTCTAACTTTGATTCCGCCTTTGCAGTGTGGAACAAATTGACAACAACCACCACCTCCGAGCTTCAAGTACAAATCCAAGAGAGGAATCTAGTGGAGAATCCGAGCCACAACAATGCTATATGATGTCCAAGAATGACTCCCTTGAGGTACAATCGGAAACCCACTTAGATAATGATGATTGTGCTAGTTCTTCAAATGATTATGTTGATCCTATGCTTTGAATGAAGAACTATCTATTGTGTGTGAAAAACTAATAGAAAAATATAATTTGTTGAAAAAGAAAAGTCTAAGAATTGAACAAGAAAATAAGAGTTTGCATGCTAGACTTAACAATGTTTTGCAGAGAAGGTTGAGGTCTATAATGAAAGGGATTCATTGAGATCTCAATTAGAACTTACACTAAAAGAAAATAAATTTTTAAAATCTAAAAATGATTGTGAAACACTTTTGAAGAAAAATGAAAACTTGTCTTCAAAAGTTGATTTTGTTTTAAAAGAGAATGTTGTTTTGAAAAATAAAATTATTTCTATTTCAAATGAGTTGAATGCTTGTTTAGATAAGAATATGATTTTGAAAAATAAAATTGATGCACATGTTTGCCATGCTAGGGTAGTACCTCACACTTCACCTTTGCATGCCACACCTCTTCTTCTATTAACAATGATATATCCATGCTTAAGAAGAAGGTTGATTGTTTGGGCTCCACTATGAGCAAATGTGCCATGAACCACTCACGGTTGGAAACCTTGATTCGAAAGAAACAAGTTCCATCCTTTATGCATGCACACCCATCACGGCATACACATGCTCCTAACGGACACACCCATCACCATATGTATGCTCATGTGTACACATGTACACATTGTAGACGTAAGGGCCACCTTGCTAAATTTTGCTTTGATAGATTACATAATGTAAATTAGCAAAGAATTTGTGTTGGGTTAGAGAAGGACTAACCCCCATGGACCCAATAAGATGTGGGTACCAAAGACACCCCTAAAGTTTTGATGTAGGTGTGGGCTCTCACATGACGTGAGAGTGATAGCATCCTGGAGTGGATGCGTTCTGTACTTAAAGGAAATCAATTGGATGCATCACTTTCAAGGGAAGATTTGGTGGAGAAGACCACCACGTTTGGAGACAAGGAAAGTTGCTTCTTCGGTTTTGGTAACTATCCTAACTCCTCATTTATTGTTTACATGCTTTCAATATTCATGTTTATAGCATGTTTTTGATGTCTATGGATTAGTATGTTCATTCCATGTTTATTAGATCCTTGACATACATGTATAGTATTTGAGACACACATGCTTATTTGAATCATACTTAGTGTTCTCACTTTTGTTTAAGCTATAATGTGCATCATGAATAATACATGTGAATTTACATAGTAATCATTTTTAGTCTTTCATGATGATTTTTATCTTGTTTTGATGCTTCATGATAAGATTACTTGTTTAAATGTTAGTTTTCACTAAAACTAGGTATATACTTGTGCATATAGTGGGCCACAAATAAATCTATATATGTTTGGACTTGATTGCTTATTTGAACCCAATAGATGTGCTAGTATAGTCTAGTTTTGATGATTCGTGCATTTTAACTTGTATTCCTATTTTTGAATTTGTTTTATGAGTTTTCACTTCATGTATATGTTGTATTGCCAAACTTTAAGATATACATGTATACCCCTTGAGTCATTTGCCTTTCATGCAAATCTATATATGGACTCAATTGTGTTTAGGGATATGTATGTATACTTATTGTGTTGACAATTCATACATATACCTTGAAATGAACATTATTTTGGTGAAAATTTAGTTTTCTTGATTTTGTATTTATGATTAAACTTCATGTATATGTCTATCTTGTCCAAACTATTAGATATACATGTTTATCCTTTTGAGCCACGTGCCTTAATGCATATATTTTGTGGACACGTTGAGTTTTGGATATGTATGTATACTTTAGTTTGTATTAGACATACATATGCCTTGAAGATTGAATAGTTTAGATGATTTTTATGTTTTCATGTTTAAGGAATAATGAGCTTAATGAAAAATTTTCATGATTATGATATTCACACCTTATTTGTACACTCACATTATTGCTTGCTCTGTTTTGTTTTCATGAGTCATATTTATGCTTAATTGATTAGAGTGTTTGATATCATGTGGATTTCATGTCTATGAAAAATAATTTTGTTTTATTCCTTACTTGAAGGATTTCGTACTAGTTAACAAATATTTCCATTTTAACTAGTTCGTATTCTTCACTTTGGTAGAGTATTTCAAAAAAGCTATTTTTCAAATCTAATTTTGAAAACCCTACCTTTATGGGAGGTTGGATGGGAGATCATGTTCATGAATGCTTTAAAATGAAAATCATTTAAAACTTGAACCTTGTTGGGTGGATTAGTAATATGATGTATACACTTGAACTTATTGTTATGTAAATTGGTATCATTGAACTTTTTCAATTGGTATCATTTTGATCTTCTTGTATACTCATATATGTTTTGTATGTATGTATGCTTTCAATTCCAAGTATATCAATTTCAATTGGTATCTATTTTTCATACATATATATGTTTGTGTTTATGCTAGTACTTGAGTTTCATTTTGTTTCAATTGATTACTTTTAAATTGGTATCAAGACTATGCATTATTTTAGTTTGTATTTCATAAAGGGGGAGAAAATTTGATTTTGTCTTTCAATTGTATTTGTACTCCCATACTTTATGATTGAAAATTCGAATTTGGTATCATATGTTTAAAATGATTAATCTTACAATTGGTATCAATGTTTCTATGTAAAATCTTTTCAAATGGTAAAACATTTACAATTGGTATCAAAAATTTGTGTTTAGATATTCAAAATTTATTAAGTTTAATTTCAATTGATATCAAGATGTCTGTGTTTTAAAATGGTATCTAAAAATTTTATTTAAAGTAAAATAAAAAGTTTTGATTTAAATTTTCTTATATGCAAGAAGAGCTTAACATCTCTTCTACATATATATTCATGTTGAGTGTATTGTGTATTGAAGAGCTTAACATCTCTTCCTTATGTGGTACACGTGTGTAGGGGGAGCTTCACATCTCTCTTATTCATTACATAATGTGTGTTATGTGAATTAGGGCCTAACATCTATCTTTCATGTAATGCATATGTGTAGGGAAGCTAACTTAGCGTCTTCCTCTTCATGAATGTATATAGCATATAACATTTATTGATCTTTGTTTATTTTCATTTGGTATCAAGATGCTTCATTGACATATTTTTAATTGATATCATGTTTGTAGTCACCCCTTATTGACTTTGTTTTTGTTTAGACAAAAAAGGGGGAGACCATTGTTTGTATTATTTTGATTGTTTACCCCTTTGTTGATGATTGACAAAAAGGGGGAGAAAGATTTTGAGTTGTTTGAGATTTATATATGCATAGTTATGTTTTTGCATATATTAAGTTAATATAGTTTAATGTATGTTAATTGGTATCTAGAGTGTATGTTAATTGGTATCTAGAGCATCTAGAAAATGTTTATTTGTTAATTGGTATCTAGAGCATGCTTTGCTTTGAATATTTCATGGTATCTAGAACCTCTATTGGTTATGCATATTTATGCATTCATGTTTTAAGAGCCTTCATTGCATATTATTATGTTTATTTGTCTATGCATGAGTTAAGGGGGAGCTTCTTGAAGCTTTACTTTAATCCATGCATATATAACTCCATGAGTTTTGTCATCATCAAAAAGGGGGAGATTGTGGCCCAAAGGCCTTCCACCCTAGTTTTGATGATGATAACTCATGTAGTTATGTTTACTAATAATCTTGTGTTATTTAAGTTTCAGATCATTAACCAAGATATTAGTTGGTAATTAGCTTCAACAAGGAGTTTAGAAGCTATTCATAATGATTCCAGGGCCAAAGCTTCAAGATCACACTTTGCCTAGCCCATGGATGGAGTTTTGGAGCAAGTCAACTTGAAGATGAAGATCATCAAGAAGACTTAGGTATCCATAGTTTAGATAGTGTGTTTAGATCCATTTGTAAAGTTTAGTATAGTTGATATGCTCAAGTGCACAATACACACACGTTTCATGATTTGGATTTTGGTTTTCATGAATAGATTGATCAAAACAAGTTTACATGTTTTATATGTATAGTAGATGTATTCTAGTATACATACATGCTTTAACTTGCTAGACAAACTTATTTTGATATTCCTATTCATGTTTTGGAAAAATCAAGTTTGATAAAAATACAAGTTTTGGTTTTTGATAAAATTGACAAGACACAAAAATGAATTGATATGTTGATATATTGTCTTGAAATTTTTATCACATGTTTGAGTTTCAATATAAAAAATGATAAAACAAGTTTTGTGGATTTTTAGAAATATTAAAAGATTTTTAGAAAATATTTTACACTATTTTTCTGACCCAGATATCAATTCCAGACTTCCACTAGTCGACTAATAAACCGAACTAGTCGACTTGAGGTGAAGTCGGTCGACCGGGGCCGGTCGACCGACGTGCACAGATTGTGCACGTTTGGAGTCTCTGGGATGGTCGACCGGGCCGGTCGACCGGGACGAGAGCAGAGCTCTCTGTTTGTTTGGGTCGACCGGGTCCCGGTCGACCGCAGTTGCCCAACGGTCATAATTCTGACCGTTGGCGGTCGACCGGGCCGGTCGACCGCTGCCTGTCAGAGCTGCCAGCTCAGCTCTAACGGCTAGTTTTCTGATGGGCCTATAAAAACCCCATCTCTTAGGTTTTTTGGCCAGGTTTTTACAAGAGAAAAAATCCTGTTTCCCTAGTATTTTAAACAAGTTTTTAAAAGAGTTTAAGTGCCAAAAAGATTTAATCTTTATTGTTTTTGGGTTTTTGGAAAATCAAAGAGAACTAGGTTTTGGGATTTTGATTTGATCTTTTATTTCTATCATATACAAGAGACTTCCCAATTAGTTTTTCTTTGTTGCTTGTTTCCAAAACACCTTGTTTCCACACTTGAGCTATCTTCTATCCTAATCTATTAGGATCATTTGTTTTTGTGAAAAGAAAAGAGAAAAGAAAAGAGAGATTGAGTTTGTGGTCTTTGGAACCACTTGTTGTTAACACCCTTATTCTTTGTGTATCCCTCTTAGGTAGAGGTGATCGGGTGATTGGTTTGCTCCCTCTAGTGAGAGGTGGAGATTGGTGTTTGTAAACCCTCTTCGTAGAGGTGTTGGTTGGTTGTTGTATTGGCTACGGGCCCCTACCCCTCGGTTGTGAGGTGGTGTTTTGAGAGAGGAGTTTGATACTCCTAAGTGTTGTAACAAATCCTCTTCGGTAGAGGTTCCCTCGGTGGGAGGATAGTGGATTGGAAATCCTACACGGTGGTGTAGGCGGGGATGTAGAGTAAGGTGCTCGAACCTCGAAACATATCTTGGTGTTTGCGTTTTGATCCATTGTCTCTCTAACTCTCTCTCTTATAATTGTGCAAAACATCATTCATATCATCATACCATATTTGCTTGTGTTGAGCATAATTCATATTGCCATATCATATCTATTTGCTTGTGTGCCTTACATATATTCTATTGCCTATTCATCTTATATGCTTGGTTGTTTGTGTGTGCCTCACTTGTACCTAATCAACAAGAGCTTCACATAGCACCTCAACCCATTCAAGGGGAATCAAGAGGAGTTAGTCCAGAGCCCTTCACGGGAAATTCGGCTACACTTGTTGATTGTACTAAGTGTGTTGCAAGATTTGCATTAGCTTCCACATTTAGCGCACATAATCTTGCATTTAGTTCTAGATTAGCACTTACACCTATTCACCCCCCCTCTAGGTGTTTTTCACTATTGACTCATGCGGGTTATCAAACAAGTGTTAGAACTTAGTGGGTTAGTAGTTAGTTAGCCATGCTAATGAGAAAGTTAGTTAGCCATAAAATAAAAGAAACAACAAAGGAAAAGAAGTGAAAAGAGGGAGTTGCACTACAAGAAAATAAAAGAAAAGAAAGGTTAAAAAGAGGAAGTTACACTATAACAAAGTAAAAGAAAAGAGGTGAAGAAGAAAGAAGTTACACTACAACAAGGAAGTAAAAGTAAATGCAAAGACAAGTAAATGGAAAAAAGGAAGAGAAGTAGTACTTGTATTATCTTGTCACCCTTCAAATAACACTTTACACACTCTCTTTCACTTTAATGGCTAAAACCTAAAACTAGAAGAAGAACAACAATAACAACTACAAACTAAAAACAAGATTACAAAACTTGCTCTAACTCTGGATCTGGCCAAACTGAAGACCCCAGGGGGTATTTATAGGCACCAGGGGAAAGGGGGCCACGTGGGAAGCACGTGGCCCAAAGCGCAGGCGCGCGCGCGCCCAAAGGGCCGCGGAAACGCGGCCTGGGCTGCGTTTCCGCGGCCCTGCTAGGGCGGCGCGCGCCTGGCTTCGGGCAGCGCGTCGCCCAGTTGTCTCCTGTCGATTAGACCTCCTGGATTTGCGATTTGACTCCCTGGGCTGACAAAATCTTCACTCTAAAGTCAATGGCTAATTGGTAGGCTTTTAATCACAATTAAATGGTGATTTAGGTCTTCTTCTTCATTTGCACACCATAGACCTAGATTGAAGCAATCAAAGCTTTATTAGCAAAATTTAACATAAATAAATATGAGAATGTGATGATAATTATGCAAAATTAGAGACTAATCACACCCCACACTTATCTTTTGCTCGTCCCGAGCAAAACAAACAAAAATCAGAAAATTATTATACCACTTTCGCAGATGTCGCGGTTGCACTGAGCATGTGCAACAAGCCATTTAAACCTCTAGGTTTCCTAGAGGAGGAGTGTTGTCTCCTGAGGGTTTTCAGCGGATTGCACCCACAAAATCCAGTAAGTAAAGAAGTTAGTTGTTAGAAAGATTTTTTATTTATTAAAAAGAACTTTCAATCATCTAAGTAAAAATGACCGAATGATATAAGAATAGGTTTAACCCTCATAAGTCCTCTTATATTTTAGCCTTCATAAATGAAGAAACTATGATTTTTCTTTAAATTTAGAAAGTATCTTGTACTTCTAACTCATTCTTTTATTTTACTTTAGATAGATATGCATAATTTGTAAGTGTGATGTGCTTGGGATTTTTCAACTCAACTTTGAATATCATTTAATTTTATTAATATTTACTTATTATTAATCTTGGTTCCATTAGGCTTCTACTTCACTTATGTAACACATATCAAACCGATGACTCCCAAACCAGATGGTCTTAGGGCACCAGGTGAAAAAACACCCTTCAGGTCAAATATGCAAGTGGAGTAGGTCACGAAATCAAGATTTATATATATATATATATATATATATATATATATATATATATATATATATATATATATATATATATATATATATTATATATAATATATATATATATTGGGCGTGAGTGATCATGCTTCTTGAGGCACAATTATCCAGCCTTTTTTTTTTTTTTTAGAGTTGTGTCTCTAAATCCCAAGCATGTGTGTGTGAATTATGCATATTCTACTAAGGCTAAAATAAAAGGTATGAGTTATTTTCCTTATCCCTTCTAACTTTTTAGTCAAACCAATCTTCTTATTTATTTAGGCAAAATAAAGATTTATTAATAAAGTTCCCATAATTCCTACAATCTTTTGGCATTTTTATAAAGAGTATGAAATTTCTTTTCAATTTTTTTTTAAAGAAAAAGAAAAGAAATAAAAGGAAAAAGAAAAAGTGTTAGCACCCCCCACACCTATCTAATGCATTGTCCTCAATGAAGCATATGGAAATGCAAATGCAATAAATAGGGGGAAGAAATGATGTCACCATCTTCGGGGACTCAGGCGCCAAGTGCGAATAGGCTAAAGAAATGTCAAAAAGAATGTACACGGGGTAAGCATATAACAAAATATATTATTTTTTTATTATTATTATTTTTTAAATTTGTTTGTTGTGGTTAGGTGTATGAAGGGGAAAAAAGAGTCAGCACACTATCATCTGGAATCATAGGCTCAGTGGTCAAGAAGGGCTTCAGTCTTTGCCCATCACTTTAAATCCGTGTTATTTTAGGGTCTGCAATAAGCACAGCATCGTGTGGGAAAAACAGTGCGCACAATGAACGGTCCCGACCAACGAGTTTTCAGCTTCCCCGCGAAAATATGAAGCATAGAGTTATATAAACAGAACCCTATCTCCCGGTGTAAAGTTTTTCGGTTATGATTTGGTCATGGAAAAGTTTAGTTCTGCTCTGGGTGATTCGTGCATTCTCATAAGCTTCATTCCGTATCTCCTCTAATTCTGAAATCTGCAGTGTCCTAAGTTCACCGGCCTTGGTCATGTCAAAGTTGAGTTGCTTAATTGCCAGAGGGCCCGGTGTTCTAACTCTACTGGCAGATGACAGGCTTTTCCAAACACGATTCTGTAAGGATACATCCCCAGAACTGTCTTAAAAGCAGTGCGGTAAGCTACAATGCATCATTGAGCTTAACCGACCAATCCTTTCGGTTTGTCCGACAGTCTTTTCCAGAATGAGCTTGAGTTGTCGATTGGTGACTTCTACCTGCCCATTTGTCTGGGGATGGTACGGAGTGGATAACTTGTGATTGATGAATATTTCGCATCAGAACTTCAAAAAACTCTGTTGCAGAAATGTGATCCATTATCACTAATTATCGCTCTGGGGGTGCCAAATCGGGAGAAGATGTTATCTTTGAGAAATTTGACAACCACTTTGTTGTCATTCGTCTTAGTTGGCACAGCTTCTACCCACTTAGAGACATAATCTACAGCAACCAAAATGAATTGGTTGCCGAAGGAGTTGGGGAATGGCCCCATGAAATCGATACCCCAAACATCAAAAATTTCAACTTCAAGGATCGGGTTCAGGGGCATCATGTCTCTTCTAGAAATTTTCCCGATCTTCTGACAGTTTGCACATGACTTGCAAAAATGATATGAGTTTTGAACAAAGTGGGCCAGTAGAACCCACTTTGTAGAACCTTCTCTGTAGTCTTGCGGGGACCGAAGTGTCCTCCGCATGCAAGGTCATGGCAAAAGCTGAGCACACTCCTCTGTTCCTCTCGGGTATGCATCGTCTAATTATTTGGTCGGGACAATACTTAAAAAGATACGGTTCTTCCCAGAAGAAGTACCGTACTTAGGCAAAGAAGCGGTTCTGGTCTTGCTTTGTCCAGTCAGCGGGTAATTGTCCCGTGGCCAGGTAATTAACGATGTCCGCATACCAGGTTCCTTAAGAATGGCTAGGATGTGCTCGTCTGGGAAATCCTCGTTGATCGGAGCTTGGATGGTTGGTGCATTCGGAATTCGTGAGAGATGATCAGCAACCACATTTCTATACCTCTTTTATCCCGGATTTCTAAGTCAAATTCTTGAAGCAAAAGGATCCACCGAATCAGTCGGGCTTTTGCTTCCTTCTTGGTCATGAGGTATTTCAGAGCCGAGTGATCCGTAAAAATCACCGTTTTCGAACCTAACAAGTAAGGCCGGACTTCTCTAACGCAAAGACAACGGCCAAGAATTCCTTCTCAGTCGTTGTATAGTTCTGTTGGGCGTCATTCAAGGTCCTACTCGAATAGTAGATCACGTGCTGCCTATTATCGATGCGCTGTCCTAGAACAGCGCCAATAGCAAAATCAGATGCATCACACATGATTTCAAATGGCTGGGCCAATTAGGGGCAGAAATGATAGGCGCATAAATCAGTTCTTGCTTAAGCTTCCCCCATGACTTGAAAACATTCATCGTTGAAATCAAAGGGCACGTCCTTAGCGAGCAGGTTGGTTAAGGGCCTCGCGATTTGCTAAAGTCCTTAATGAACCGTCGGTAGAACCCAGCATGCCCTAAAAAGGATCAATATCCTTGATGCTTTGTGGTGGTGGAAGCTTAGCAATCACTTCTACCTTAGCCTTATCTACTTCTATGCCTCTCCTCGAAATCTCATGGCCCAAGATAATCCCCTGTCTCACCATAAAGTGACATTTTTCCAGTTCAGAGTTAGGTTCTTCTCAATGCATCTTTGTAGCACTAACTCTAAGTGATGAAGACAATGATCAAATGGAATCTTCGTAGATGGAGAAGTCATCCATGAAAATCTCAAGAAAACGTTCCACCATGTCAGAGAACAAATAAGCATGCACCGTTGGAACGTTGCGGGAGCATTGCACAATCCAAAAGGCATGCGCCGATAAGCAAAGGTTCCGAACGGGCAGGTGAACGTCGTCTTTTCCGTCTTCTGCAGCAATGGGGATCTGATTGTATCCCGAGTACCCATCTAGAAAGTAGTAGTACTCATGTCCAGCCAAACGCTCAAGCATTTGGTCGATGAAGGTTAGCAGGAAGTGGTCTTTACGGGTAGCTGCATTCAAACTTCCTGTAGTCGATACAAACATGAACCTTGGTAGGCAGTCTTGTTTGTACCAAACTCTTTTCCTCATTTTCTACCACCGTAAAGCCAGCCTTCTTTGGGACCGCATGAACAGGGCTAACCATTGACTATCAGAAATGAGATAAATTATCCCAGTATCTAATAGTTCAGAATTTCAGCCTTAACTGCCTCTTGCATGAGAGGGTTAAGCCTGCGTTGTGGGTCCCTCCTAGGGGTTGCTCATCGACTAAATGGATTCTGTGTTGTACTATGGCTGACTTATTCCCTTAATGTCTTCATCGTCCATCCAATGGTTCCCTATGTCTTTTAAGAATAGACATTAAGCTGTCCTCTTGTTGCTCAGTCAGGTGTGATGCTATGATGACTGTGGCAAGGTGTCCTTTACGCCCAGGTAGGCATACTTGAGATGTTCAGGCAAGGCTTTAAGCTCTAGGGAATGTGTTGCTTCATTTGGAGGCAATCTCTGGGCTTTCAATCCTAGGATGGGGTACACTCGGGGGGCTTGCTGCCCAATCCACTGCTGAAATCTGCGATCTGGTCTAGATTAAAATCCTCAGCCTCCAGATCAAACTCTGCCTCAGTTTCTGTCTCCATACTCTCCTCATGCCCACTGGTCAGGTTTTCAATAGAATTGACCTCAAACGTCTGATCATTGACATCTCTAGGTTGTCTTCTAAGATTGAAGACATTGACTTCCTTCGTCATGTCTCCAAAAGTCAATCGCTGGACCCGTTCCTACAGTTGATTATGGCATTGGATTGTAGCAAGGAATGGGCGCCCTTAAGATGACGGGAGTTTGAGACCTAAGATTGGACACAGGTTGGGTCTCAAGATAATTAATGAAGTCAACGGGGTAAATGAAATCCCCGACCCGGATGAGGACGTCTGTGATTCTCCCTTCAGGATCTTCACAGATCGGTCAGCTAGCTGAATGGTGACTCGAGTTGGGCTTAGCTCACCCAACCCAAGTTGCTAGTATACTGAGAGAGGGTAGCAAGTTGATACTTGCTCCCAGGTCAAGAAAGCGCTCTACTGATTTCGGTCTGTCCTATGGTGCAGGAAATGTGGGCACATCCGGGATCCTTGTATTTCACCGGAATGGGACCAGACAGAATTTCGTTTATATTAGTGGCCAAGAACACTTTTTTGGACACATTGGTCTTTCTCTTCTTAGTACACATATCTTCAGAAATTTGGCATAAGCCGGGACTTGTTGGGATAGCGTCAAGAAGTGGCACATTCAATTTGACCTGGGTTGAACATCTCTAGCATTTTTCTCCATGTGCATATTTTATATTGTTCCTAAGCCTATTGGGAAAGGGTGCTACAGGCTTATGAACATGTTTAGTAGATTTGTCCTCGTCAGATGTTTGTGGAGTGGATTGGGAGGAACTAGCAGAAGGGGAGGCAAGAGTGGGATCGGGATGGACTGGACTTTTCTGTTGGTAGACCTGGTTATCTACCCTCTTTCCAGATCTCAGTGTGTGAACAAACATTACACTGGTTAATTGATGGATCCTGAACTTCATATGCTTGGTTGGAGGTTTTTGGTTTAACTAGTGGCTGACTAGGCAAAGTACCCTTAGGTCTTTCACTTAGGGAGCTAGCTAACTGGCTCATCTGCATTTCCAACCTTGATATGGCCCTGTGAATGATTGTTCAAAGTTTGTCCCTGATTCTGCATGAAAGCGGCTTGGGACTTAATGAAAGCCTCTATGCTCTCCTCCAATTTACTGATTTTCTTTTCCATTGGAGAGCTTTGGGAGGAGGAAGAAGGGGCTTGACTGGGAAAAAGGTGGTGGAGGAGCAGGATGTGAAAGTTGTTGGAAAAATTAGGCCTGGGAGGATTGTTTGGGGCCCAGGAGAAATTTGGGTGATTCCTCCAGCCGGGATTGTAGGTCTGCGAGTAGGGTT